>OU744721.1:3960196-4560196 GCA_916613615.1 Steromphala cineraria | reverse complement strand
GTATACAAATCCTATACATATTAATTCCTATAAATCATTTGATGAAACGTTGAATACATATCGTGAATTGTTGACTACAATAATACATTTGTCTATAATTGAAAAAATATAAATTTCAGTCTCCAAACAACATAGTGAATTACAACATTGATCCAGCATCTGCTCACCAAGATATCTTCAACGTTGATGAGTCAAACGGAAATATCTACTTGAGATCCTCGCTGACAGGAACCCAGGAAAAAGTTTATCAGGTAAACATTTTGTAATATTAACGTGGCCGTTTATTTATCAAACAGTTATATTTACGAATGTTTACAAGTGTACATATTCCGTTGAAAAAAATCCAATATCATAATTTTGTTCCAGCTGACATTGCTCGCCATTGATCAAGGTTCACCGGTTCTAACGAGTGAAACGGCTAGACTCACAGTCAATGTTATCAGAAACGACAATACGCCAAAGTTCGATCAAGATGTATATGTGGAAAGCATCAACCAGAATACACCAAAGGATAGCCAGATTACCGTGGTGAGAGCGGTCGATGCTGACACCGTTCTTCCTTTCAACACTCTCACATACAACATAATCGGGGATGACTCCGCACCAACTTATTTCCGCATTGATCAAAGTACGGGGGCGATCTTCTTGGCGCAGTCAATAGCAGCTGACACTACAGAGTCATACGTCATCAGAATCAGAGTGAAAGACGGAGGAAGTCCAAGTCTTAGTGACGTCACCATTGTTAAGGTCAAAGTTGAGAGGAACTTGTTCCCACCAACCTTCCTGAGCAAGACCTACAGCAAGGTCATCTCAGAGTTGACGACAGTTGGCACACTTGTCCTCAGAGTGACAGCAACAGATCCTGATACTTCGGTGAGAATTTCTTAAATACTTGGATTTGTAATTATATGAAGGCCTTTTACCGTTGACATTTAACTTTTAAAAATAATGTTAAACTTTACAATCTCATCAATAATATTTTTCAGATACCAAATCGTGTGGTTCGATATGGTCTCTCAGGTGATGCAGTGGCAATGAAATATTTCGAAATGGAGCAGACCACAGGGGACGTCGTTCTCAGTAGACCACTCAACGATGATGAAGATACTGTCGTTTTTCAAGTGAGTTTACTTAAATGATGTAAATTCTAGCTTCATGTTAATTATATATTCTATAACCAATACCATTTCATTGTTCTTTGAAGGTATGAATCTAATAATGACATCGCATCTCTTGAATAGCTTAAAGCAACTGCTACTGACATGGGCACTGTTCCACGCAACGCAAGCCCAGTCGATGTGACGATTTCAGTGATCCGCAACGAGTACTCCCCCGAGTTTGTGGACACGCCCTATTCATCCACCATCCTCCAGAACGCCAGGCCAGGTGCCAGTGTGTTCCAGATCACATCAGCAGACAGGGACTCGACGGTGAGAAGCTATTGCATTATGGTCACTGCAAAACCATGATTTACTATGGATGTAAATTTCCGAATAATATCACAATTGTATAATTCAATGGAGTTAATCGAGTCTTTATTACAAGAAAAGCTATTTGTTTTAAAAAAGATTTTGTTTAGTTGAACGTTTTCTTCTTAAAATCTTATTATGAATATTGATTGCTTATTCAGTAATTGGCCCGTTTCTGTGTACATTTACTGAAAACCATTATTTGACGAGTTGGTATATACACAGCCGTTACCAACTAACACAAACTTTCTGTTACAGGCTCCATTCAATGTTGTTTCCTTCGACCTCATCGGCGACGACTCTACAACGTCGTTCTTCTCAATAAACTCAAACACTGGGCTGATTTCTGTGAGGAACACATCTGACCTGACGACCGATACGTCCATCAGGTACACAGCCAGAGTGCTAGCCAGGGATGGCGGAGTGCCACACAGGAGTGCCACTAGCACAGTTGCCATCAACGTTCTCAGGAACTTGCATCCTCCAACATTCACCAACATTGACAACATCAGGACGTCTATTGTGGAAACACTGCCTGTTGGATCTCATATCACAGATGTTAATGCTACCGATGCTGATTCAAGGGTAAGTGTATAACAAATATCAACGTTCAGATGAAGATATTAACATTATATTCCAGTTATTTTTTTACTTCTCAACATTTTACATATTTACATTGTATTGACTCCACAGGCACCGGACAATATCCTGAAGTATGAAATCGAAGGTGATTCTTTTGCGAAAGAGTACTTCTTTATCAACCCGAATACAGGCGACATCACCCTTCTGAAAACCGTTGAGAACATCAACGTCAATCTATTCAGGGTGAGCATCATTACATCTCAGTTGTCGTGCTGTGTCTTACTTTAATTTGTTGCATTATGTACAAAATATAAACCATTATCGTTTCATCATCAACTTATGTTTCCTTTAGATTCGTGTGACTGCGTCTGATGGCGGATTTCCTTCGAGAAGTGCATTGACCTATGTTGAAGTGACAATCCTCCGAGAAACTGGAAACCTTGCCTTCACATTGCCCTCCTACAGAGTGACCATAAGCGAGAACACGGCAATCAACAGGAATGTCCTCGTCACACTTGCTCAACCTGGGGTAAGTTCTGCAATAGTTTTCCTTAAAAAACAACAAACATTGATTTCATCAAGTTCATTTCATGATTGGTTGTTTTGAAATACATTTCATTATTGTTATCTTTCAGAGCGCCACATATAAATTACTTGGCATCTCCCCTGCACCCAATTTCTTTGACATTGATAATCAAACTGGCGCCATTACCGTGAAGAGTGACCTTCGTCTTGACCCGGCACGTCTGACCTTCTACCAGCTGCACGTGGAGGCTGTAGCCACACTGGACATCAGTGTCCAGACTGCAACTGCCCTCGTGAACATCACGGTCAATCGAAACGAGAATGGACCCATCTTCACAGACAACAATTATGCTGTCAATATTAGGGATACAACGGTCATTGGCAGTGTTGTTCTGGCTGTCACTGCCAGTGATGCCGATGGTGTAAGTATCACTCTTTATTGTTTTACCTTTTATCTTCAAAAAAGAATTAGAAATAGATTAAGATTTGGACATGATGATATTTCTTTAAATTAACTACGTTATTCTTCTCCAGTAAACATACCTACTTGAATAACATAAATCTGAGGTATGATTAACATTTACAAAATCTAACGCAATGATGTCTTTCAGGACGCCGTGGAGTATGTTCTCTCTGAAACTACAACAGCTGGAGATTACTTCTATGTCAACCCAAGAACTGGACAGATATCTACAAAAACATCCTTACGGAACCTTAGAGTGCAGGTTTACAGGTTCAGTGTGACCGCTTCCGATCAGCGAACTCCAGCAAAACTATCCTCAAGCAACGTGACCATCATTATCCTCACTGACCAGGCCGCACCCCAGTTCCTGGATGACCCATATGCTACAGCAGTCCAGGAAACTGTGCTCGACAACTCCATCATTTACCAGGTTTCAGCAGTCGACAATGATATGCAGGTTAGTGAAAATAACTTTTCTCATCAACATTTTGCATTATTATTTTCAAATTTAGCTTAATGCACTTAATTTTCAAGAAAGAATCGACACCAGGAACCTGACTCTTCTTTTTTAATTAAATTTCCATTCTAAACACCAATAATTGATCTGAATATATTCCACACGGTCTAATACGTCCTATCTTTCAGGGTTCCCTTGTGTACGAGATCACCGGAGAAGGTGTGGCCCCAGCCTTTTTTGCTGTCAATTCAAGCAGTGGCATCATCACAGTGTACGACACCAATGCGCTTCTGTTCGACCGGGGAACCACCTATAGTGTAAGCAGCAATTTTACTATCAATTATTGTAAATTAACCATTAATACAATGAAAAGTGCCACTAGATGACATTTTCATTATTACCTTCTTCTCTTTATCCATTGGATATTTTTAATCGCAATTATCCCTACTAATATTTCCAGCTAACAATGACAGTCCACGACTCTGCGTACCCAGAAGTGAAGGACACGTCTGTAATGAACATAGCTGTCATGCGAAACATCAATTCGCCCGTGTTTGAGCTCAACACCTACGAGGTCACAATACCAGATTCATACGAGCTCGGCACAAACATCACCCAAGTGTTTGCAAGTGATAGCGATGGGGTGAGTATAACAAATCTGAGGTCAACATATTTTTCAGTCGTATCAATTTGAGGATAATTTCGCCAATTCTGAGCTCATTCAATGAAAATTTGTTTCACAGACATATGTGTATGATAAAATATTTTTTAAACTGACACATCAATTTGAATGAAGTTGGTAAATGTTTACTTTCATGTTCCAGAACGATGTCAAATACGAGATAGTGGGCGACGCACGTGCACTGGAGTACTACTACCTGAACCCAGACACCGGAGTCATCTCTCTCAAGAAGCTCCTCACTGAAGGCTCACAACCATCTGATACCTTAAGAATACGGGCACGTGACCAGGGAGTTCCGGAAAAATTCGGATTTTCTTTGGTCATTATTACTGTTAAACGAGACGATTTCGATCCCTTCTTTGATCGTGTTCCTTACGTCACCACCGTCCAGCGCCAAGCCCCTGTAGACACTGCTGTTTTGAGAGCATATGTCCTTGACAAGGACTTGCAAGGCGAGATAACTTATGAGATCAAAGGAAACTATCCCGCCCCCAGCTTCTTTGGAATTAATGGACAATCCGGCGAGATATTCATCAAGCGTTCACTTGGACTGGACAGTTTGCTCTCAAAAACCTACTTTGTAAGTACAAATACTTAAAATGAAGTCGATGTGAAATATATAATTACAGCTATATTTTTAATATTTAGAAAAACAGTATTGACCTTGGAAGTACAACATTTATAACTTATGGAAATTTAGTTTAACGATGATTGATCTTCGTTTCAGCTATCTATGATCGCCTATGACACGGTGTATCCCAACAATCGAGCCACAGCCACTGCAACTATATATGTGGACAGAAATCCAAATCCTCCCATCTTCGATAGTCTACTGTACAGAAAGGTTGTTGAAGAGGAAATTACTCTTGGAGCCTTCGTTATTGATGTTAATGCAACTGATCTCGACGATGTAAGTATGGCAGTTGAAATTGTACTAAATGTTGAAAAGTCTGTGTTTAGTAATGTTGGGAATTTTATTGGGAAATTAATTACACATCTTACCTTTTTTTACAGGATGTCCTAAAATACAGCCTTGATGGAGACCAAATAGACGAGGAGTACTTCTACCTGAATGAAGACACGGGAAGTGTGTATGTGAGAAAGAGTCTGCTCTCAACTGGTACCTCTCAGTTTGTGGTATGTCATTTGCATGTCAATTTGGATATATTTCCTTATACTGGCATACTTCTGCCAACAGATGATTATTACTTTTGGTTGTTAGGACAAATGAAACCAATGCCTTCAATTCAATTCAAACTTCAACATGAATGCCCGTGATCATTCATTTCATACTTTGCTTAATCAGTGTAACTGAATTCTGATATTTTCTTCAATTCTTTCCAGTTTAATGTGACAGCAAGCGACCAGTCCAACCCAGTACGTGTGGGAGTCTGTACAGTAGTTGTGGAGGTGATCAGGGACGACTATCCTCCAGAGTTCCAGCGCCAACCCTACAACACCCTGGTCGTGGAGACGAGCCCAGTGGGGTCCTCAGTGTACGGGGTGCTGGCCGAGGACCAGGATCTGAGAGGACGGGTGCAGTACGAGGTTATTGGAGACCTACAGGCGCCCTATTACTTCAACATCAATGAGAGCACTGGTCTGGTGTACGTCAACAACGTAATCAGGGACGATGTTGCTTCCGAATATACGGTAAGATACGCCTTATGATAGTTGTCATTAATAACGTTTTTATCATACTTTCAAGTCAATTATTGATGCCTTATCATTACGAGATATCTTACTTTTTGTTTGCACAGAGTAGCTTGAAATACCATTTATTTGTTGTTACACCCTTTTATTGATATTTTGATCATAGCTTCGCCTGGCTGCCTATGACACCCGCTATCCCGACAAGACAGGCACAGCGACAGTGAAGATCCAAGTCTTGAGGAACCCCAACGCTCCAGTGTTCAGTGAGTCCCAGTACGAGGTAGCCATCTCGGAGATGCATTCACTTGGCGACATCGTCCAGCAGGTCACAGCCACTGATGCTGATGGGGTAAGTCATGCAGTAAAGTGTTATAGAAGTAGACTACTGAGACTATTTGATTTTACAAACAGCCACTTTGGAAGGTCTTTTTAGAATCGGAATATCAAATTATGATTATTCACAAATGTGACTATTTCAGGACAAGATCCGATACAGCCTCCACGTTGATGATAGCAGGACCTCAGGTAACAGTCTACTGGCCTTGGAGTACTTCCATGTGCTGGAGAAGACCGGGGCCATCTACCTCCGTAAACCTCTCACAGACGACCCCGCCAGAACAACCATCTACAGGGTCAGTATAGAAATATCAACCAAATTATTGGTTATATCGTGTTGACAGTTTATTTGTATCGTTATATATAAGTGTTAGACTTGAAACAATTCATGAACTCATCAAAATGTTCATGTATCTCTTCTAGTTTATGTCTAGTATACTTAAATGATTTCTGCCTCAGTTTTTGCTTTACTTATGATAACCCATGATAAACACATTCTATGCAGATTGTCAGTTGTTGATTGATCCTGCCTTTCGGTATAATTTGATAAAATACATTGAATGCAAATCTTATTCCACCTGTAGATGTTGGTGAGTGCCCGCGACCAGAGGGACAACGAGAAGGAGACGTTTGCCTCTGTAGAAGTTACTGTGATCAGGAACCAGTTCGCTCCACGCTTCATCGAGACGCCCTACCAGACTGGAGTAGCTGAGAATAGCCAGGTTGGCGTGACTGTGTTCAGGACGTCAGCTGTCGACAACGATCTCAAGGTAAAAATAAGTTAAAATTTGATTATGCAAAATATATTTACCAAATGTGAACGATGAATGAATAATCCTTTATTTATTTCAGGGAAATCTGACCTACAGTGTGATTGGTGACAGTATTGCCCCCTTCTACTTTGATATCAACTCGACCAATGGAATCGTTACACTGAAGAACAACCTCAGGACTGATATTGCTAACTTCAAATACATTGTAAGTATTTCACTTTTCAATTTACACTCATAAATTTAATAGAATTGTGATATATTTCAGAAACGATTTTCACCAATGTGATGCATAACTGGCAAAATAAAGAAAATCTTTTCTTTCATTTTTTCCAGCTCCGTGTCTCCGCCTATGACACAGCCTATCCCTCCGTATCAGCTACAACTACTATTGACATCCAAGTAGCTCGCAACCTAAACACTCCCGTCTTCACAGAGTCTCCTTATAGTGTTGTCATTAACGAGACCATCGGAGTCGGTGTGTCCGTCCTCGACATCTCTGCCACTGATGCCGACGGGGTATGTGCACTTCAATATCGACTAAATATGGACTGTTAAAAACTTAAATTAATTCTTGACTGTTACAAACTTCAGAAACTGTTTCTATTCTCCTATACTTAGCTATCTATCCAATAATAGGTTGGTTTCATCATTCACTGTTCTATGTCCTTATCTGCTGTAGGATCGAGTGGTCTACCAGGCTACAGGTGACAATGAGACGCTGCAGTACTTCTTCCTGTCCAGTGATACCGGTCTGTTGAGTGTGAAGCAACCGCTTACCTCGTCCTCTAGGACAGACTTCAGGGTGAGTTCACACAACATCAACCCTATCATTCGTCTTTTCGAACCTTTTAAACACATAATTCTCTTTTACACAATTTATGGATTTTTAAAAATAAACGATTACTTTTTTAGATGTCAATTATTGCCCGAGACCAACGTAACCCCGAACAGATAGCCACAGTGTTTGCCCTCATCAACGTTATCCGCGACCAAGCTATCCCTGTCTTCCTCAACACCCAGAACTACAACACTGTAGTGAACGAGATAGCTCCAGTGGGCACCAGTATCTACAGTGTCTCGGCTAGAGACACTGATCTCTTGGGCGACATCAAGTATGAACTCATCGGGGACTATCCAGCCAAGAGCTTTTTCAGCATAGACTCTGATACGGGACTCATCTCAACCTCCAATAGTCTGAAGAGTGACAGCTTGAGGGCGTCTACTTATGTGGTATGTACATTTCAATTTCTTCTGAAACTTTTAGAAGGTGTTCAACTCGTCTGTTATCCAACCCTTGTATAACATTTTATATTTTGTTTTCACGTAAAAACGCTATTTACTAAATTATGTTGACCAAAATTATTTACAACAAAACTCTCAAACAATTCACCTTATGCTCTATCTTTGTAGGTATTGTGTTAATTGTATGACGCTTTTGTTTTATTTCAGGCCCGTGTGATTGCCTACGATACCATCCGTCCAACCGTTCAGACAACTGCTACTGTCAACATCGTTGTTCTGAGAAATCCTAATTATCCGAGATGGTCCCGAGCTAGCTACACAGCAACCATCCAGGAGACGAGGAAGGCTGGTTCAACTGTACTCAATGTCACAGCTACTGATGGCGATGTCGATGTGAGTTGTCTTGCCGATGATATAATACTGAACTACCTTTCATAACAGAACAAAAAAACGTTAATTCAACTTTTAATTTTGATTCGATTTTAAGGAATTGAAATGACTGATCTTACATTTATGTTCCAGGATGTGGTGACTTATGAAATTACTGGACAGACATCAGTTCCCTTCAACCAAGCAGTCCCCTACTTTTTCATTGACCGTGACACTGGCAGCATTAGTCTGAGGGAATCTGTCCTAAATCTGGATATAACCCAAGTTTTGGTGAGTGTTATAGCTAATCAAATTGCATTTATCTATTGTGTTTCGTTTTTCGTAAATTACAGGGCAATTTGATAAACGTTTTTCTGCTTGATAAATTTCCGAAATGCTTTGGTCATTAATATCTTGTGAATATTTAAATAGTATTAAAATTGATTTCAGTCTTCAAGTTATTCATGTTGTTTCTGTGTAACCTTGGTTTGCAGTTAAGCCTACGAGCCTGTGACTCGGGAACCCCTGTACGATGCAGCAATACCACAGCCCGGATAGACATCCAGAGGAACCAATACTCCCCGGCGTTTGTGGGTACTCCCTACAGAATCATCCTTCGTGAAGCTGCAGAACCCAGCCCTGAAGACATCCTCTTGACCCTGAATGCAACAGACTTGGACCTGATTGGTCAGATTGTCTACGAGCAGGTGCTTCCTGGCAGTGCTTACTTCGACGTGAACCCTGACACTGGCGCCATCACTCTACAGTCGAGCATCCTGTTTGATAGCAGACAACGTATCACGGTGAGAATACCAACGACATTTTGCATCCAAAATTGCTTTAATTAATTATTCATTCACGTAACTTTTAATTGCGAATTTAAGTTAACCATCTCCAGGAAAACATACGACATAAAATCATAACTAACTGCTAAAAATCGTATATTTTGTACAGTTCACGGTAGTTGCCTACGACAACGGGCATCCCGACCAGAAAACCCAAGTGGATGTGACTGTCTTCATCATAAGGAACCCAATCGGACCATCATTCCTGCAAGATACCTATGAAGTGACGGTGGCCGAGACCTATCCTCTGGGAGACAGCCTCATCAACACTACAGCAGTCGACCTGGATGGCGTAAGTTGTCGAAATGATTCTATTTAACAGATGGCAACACGGATCATACGAGCTATATTTCGTACTTAAAGCAATATAGGCTACTTTATTTTTGTTTCTGTGGAAACACAACCAATGAAGAAATGATATATCTATAAATGTATTCTTCTGATTGCAGGATGTTCTTCACTACAGCATCAGTTCCTTATCAACCAATGAGAACCTATTCTACATTAACCCCGACAATGGCATCATCTCTCTCAGGACGCTACTGACTGCATCGAGTGCAATAAAATATACGGTAAGTTAAATAAACATAAACCTCATTAATCAATTTCAAACACTTGAAAAGTTTACTTTTAGAAAAGATTACTTATCAATATATTAGCCAGGCGAATATTGTCAAGACCTAACGTTTATCTCTACAGCTAACCGTCCGAGCCTCTGACCAGAGAGTCCCTGAGAGAACGGCCACTGCTCTGGTTCTTGTGTCAGTGACTAGAGACAACGTCCCTCCCTTCTTTGTGGGTGGTCAGTACTCGGCTAGCATCACAGAGGGCCAGGCGGTGAACTCAACAATCCTGACTGTGAACGCTGAAGATAATGATGTCAAAGGCCAGATCCAGTATGAAGCCATTGGAGTGTATCCTGCAACCTCCTTCTTCCGAGTGGACCCAACTGGAGGCCAGATCTCAATCAGTAGAAGTCTTCTCAGTGATTCTCTGCTCTTCACATCGTATACAGTAAGAATTGTTCAACGTTTATAAAAGATTTCTTCTTAACATCAGAAAGGTTTTTCTCTTAACTCTTTTACCCTAACAAGTGAGAAATTAGGCTAAAATAACGTATGTTATTGGTTTCTAAAGTATGAAAGGTCTCACCGAATTAAATTGCTTGCTACTTAGTGTTGCCAATCATACACGAAGTCTAAATTTTCTTCAAAATAATTTGCATATAATTTATTTTTACAGCTACGAGTTGTTGCCTACGACACGGCCTATGTACGTACCAAGGCGACCGCTGACGTGACCATCCTGGTGACCCGTAACGAGAACGGCCCTATCTTCCTCCCGTCCGCTACCTACGAAGATCAGGTGTCTGAGGATGTGCTCATTGGCACCAGTGTGCTGCAGGTCACCGCCGTCGACCAGGATGATGGAGTAAGATCATTGTTTTAATAACAACCTACAACTGAGAAAACCTACCAAAATGTTCACATTTCCCTCTCACACCTAAATTCATCTGATCTTACATGTGTACAAACTGCATTTACGTTTTGATAATGGATAATATTTTCATCATATCTATTTGCAGGATGTTGTAAGCTTTGAACTGATGAACGAAACCTCAGCAGCCGCCGAGTATTTCTTCCTCGACCGGGACACTGGCATTATTAGAACGAAGAAGGCTCTCACCGAGGCACCTCTAGAACTGTACACGGTGAGGAAACAGCGACATCATCAATGAATTGACGATATCCTAAATCTAATTTTCTTATATAAAGTATTCTTTAAACTCGCGCTTCATATATTTTTTATACATTTCCAGATCAATCTGAAAGCCGAAGACAACAGAGGACGATTCGCCCAGGCATCAGTTCGTATCATCATCATAAGAGTGGTTGACAACCCTCCCCGCTTCCTTCAGACACCCTACAGGACTACCGTAGATGTCAACAGACCACTAAATGCTTCTGTATTCAGAGTGCGTGCCGTCGATCCAGAAGTTGTGGTAGGTTGATTTTGCTCTCCCAATCTTCTGAAATGTTGTTGTCACCATCATCGTTATCCAACCCGTCACTTGGCTGTTGTATTGTATGTAATATTGTTCATATATTTCCAGAGCGAGATACGTTACCAACTGGTTGGATACTTCCCTGCTACCGAGTACTTCAGTTTGAACTCTCTCACAGGCGAGATAACCCTCACCAAAAGCTTCGCACTTGACAACTATAAGACTCTACTATACGTGGTAAGTATTCATGTAAAGGAAATCAAGTATAGCTTCACTCGGTTCCTCTTCTCTCTTCCACTGTCGACAAATTTGTAATAACAAATCTTTTATCATTCTAGTAGACATTAAGTAAAACATGCTACGTATGAAAAATTATCAATCCGTTTATATCTGAAATGTGTACCTAAATGAAGTGTAAAGTAAAAATACCAATACCATCTCATTACAGCTCCGTGTGGACGCCTACGAGGAGCTGCGGCCCGAGATGCGCGTGTCTGAAGACGTGTTGATAGATGTGGTGAGGAACCCCCACGCTCCCCAGTTCACCAGGAGCGTGTACACCAGCACTGTCCCCGAGTCCACTGTACAGGGCAGCAGTGTCCTGCAGGTCTCGGCTACTGATGAAGACGGGGTTCGTACACATCAGATCATCTCTTCCATTTCAAAGATGAAAATAGCATTTCAGAAACTGAGAAGGAGACGTCACAAATGTCAGCAGATTCAACCATACAGCGCTTTCATCGTGTGCAATAATATATTATAAAAGTTTCAATTATAAGAACTTCTTAGAATCTTTCACAAAAAATACACAAACCAATAATAACCCTATGAAAAATATGTACTTTTTTCTAATGCTCTGTTCATCATTTTCAGGATATACCAGTATATTCGATGGAAGCATCGGAGTTCTTCTTCCTCAGCGCTACAACCGGCGTCATCAGCATCCGCAAGCCTCTTACTGAGGGTTCCCAGACACAGTTCACCGTATGTATATTTATTGACGTTATCCGTCTTAAATACTTGTGAGATTTTTAATTCTATTCTGTATTCTTTCATTTTTGTGGGACATTATGTAAATTGTACATTGTTTTCCAGTTCTCTGTGAGTGCGAGAGACCAGGCGTTCCCTGAACTGACCAACACCACGACGGTACAGATCACTGTGGACAGAGACCGCGCCACGCCCACCTTCACCCGCTCAAACTATGTGATAGCCATCCCGGAAACATTCCCTGCAAACTCTACACAACCTATTTTCGTTGTTCAGGCATTGGACGAGGACCTTAGGGTAAGGACAACATGCTTTACTTAACTTTTTTTTATTTTCTATCTTAACTAGTGTGTTTGTCTTGACTGGCATAACTGCTTGTAGGGACATGAATTTATCATCGCCATCTACAATCTTCCTATAAACTGTAACAAAATCCTATTCAGTCAAATAGACATGAACATTTATCTATTTGATTAAATTTGCTTTATATTAAGAGATCAGCCTCGGTGAATTGAAACCCACTTTGAATTCTATTGACTACGTGTGTTGTGTTCTGCAGGAGCGTCTAGTGCATGAAGCCACTGGTGATGGGTCAGCTCTTGCATATTTCCGACTGGATCCCAGCACAGGCGCCATCTTCGTGAAGACTCCTCTCACACGGGACAGTCTCCCACAGTATACGGTAAGAAAATATTTCAGTTTAACAAAATGTTGTCGTTGTTGCGAGAGCATGTCACATCTATCAAAGAACACATGTTAGCCAATCGAACCTCTTACACTTTCACGAACGTTTTGAATGCTTTGAGTTACGCCTTGATATCAAGTTCGATTAGATTGAAACTCAATTTAATATTTTGCCTTTCAGCTCCGTATCCAAGCGTACGACACATTCTACCCCCTGAACCCTGGCTTCACGACTCTGACCATCACGGTGATACGTAACCCCAGCTCCCCGGTATTCTTCCGTACCCAGTACACCCCCACAGTGGCTGAGTACACATCCGTGGGAGAGAGGGTACTCACTGTCAACGGTACAGATGCTGATGGGGTAAGCAGTTTTATATTGTTTTCATGATTCCTAATGAACTGTTACAATCCTGTGTCATCATTATTAACAAAAGCATTTAAATGATTTATTTTACATTTGAAAATATAGCAGTGATATCACATTACTGAATCTCATATTAGCATTTAGCATTTCCGAAAGTCGCATTAATGTCATGTTACCCTTTTCGTAGGATACGCCGTCGTATTCGATAATTGGAGAGGAAAACGCCATGGAGTATTTCTATATATCGCCCAACTCGGGGGATATCTTCCTCAAGAAAAGTCTTTACTCCAACTCGCTCAACCAGTACAAGGTATGTATGGATTTAATATCTAGTTTTAACAAAGTGTTGTAAGTTGAATCGAATTTTTAGCTTTTGATGAATCGAGCTGTTAACTAACTTGAGAAACACATTCAAAAATAACAAATGCTTTTTATGCAATATATAGCTGTCTAAAAACTTTCTAAAACCAGACAGTCATAAGATAGAATGATCCTCAACTCATTTCCCTCTTAGTTAATCGTCCAAGCAACAGACCAGAGGATCCCGGCACGCTTCACTAACGCGACAGTAACGCTTACCGTGATCCGGAGCCAGCCACCTCGCTTCCTGAACACGCCCCTCTCCTTCACTGTGTCCGAGAAGACTCCAGTTGGTGCCTCGGTCTTCAGTCCTCTCGCTTTCGACTCCGACCTGAAGGTAAACTAAAAATGTATAAGATTTTACAACGCTTCGAATGTACATTCGTTGATAAGATGTTTCCATCCATTGAAACACTTAACAACCATGTGTAGTTGTCCTGAACAAGCTAGCAGTTATCTTTTCAGAGGTCATTTTAAAAGTATATAGTCACTAATGATGAAAAAAGTATTCTTAGCATAGCTTGTTAATCCAACTTGATATTTCGCCAGGGTTCTTTGTTCTACGACATTGTTGGTGACGCCCCGGCTCCCACCTTCTTCTCCATCAACTCCACTAGCGGAGTGATCTCTGTACGCTCCAGTCTGGTCCTGGATGGGAACCAGAACTACTTGCTGCGTGTCTCGGTCTACGATACAGCCTTCCCTGCTCAGAGCTCCTCCGCCGACATCAAAGTCTATATCGCCAGGAACGATAACTCCCCCGTGTTTGGTGGGCAACCCTATGTTATCAATATTCAGGAGGATATGTCCATTGGGCAAAGAGTCTTCAATGTTACTGCAACTGATGCTGACAACGTGAGTGCAGTTGAAATTTACTTAACCTTTAAACTTTTTTTCTTAATTGAATTAAAAATATACTTTTATGATTGTTTAAATGAAAGGCATGTATCATATATTTGGTCTTGATATTAATCAATTTGATAGGGGACCTATTTCGAAATATTGAGGTATGAAGATTAGCATTTATCAACTTACTGTTATTTATGTTTCTAGGACAAGTTGAAGTACACTCTTCTGCCCACATCAATGAACTACGACTACTTCTACCTGAACCCAGACACTGGAGCCCTCTTCCTTACCAAGAGTCTGGAAACTGCCGAAGGAAACAACTTTGTGGTAAGTAGTCCTTTCATTGAACAGTCAACGGTATCTTAAACTTAGCTGACTTTCTCTTCATCATCTTAAACTATCAACATGTACATGTGGACTTTGGACCTTGAAATGCATTTTGCTTATCCTATCTTGATTGTAGTTAAACATTTTCCATTTCCCCCCACAGTTGATAGTCCAGGTTTCTGATGACCGCATCCCGCAACGATCAGACCAATCGCCCATTGCTGTACTGATTAGACGGAACCAGTTCGCCCCCGAGTTCCCCGGGTCTCCCTACAGTGTGGTCGTGGCCGAGACTCGAGCTGTCAACGATACCATCCTCAGTGTAGCTGCAGTCGATAACGATCTCAGGGTGTGTTCATAGTGCATTTTATCAAAAACTTCATTCAATCTATTGACTACATAATGTGCTCGAAGTGTTTCCTTTTGTAGTTTCTTAATGTCAAAGTAGTCTTTGTTTGAAATATTGTACTCTGCAAATGGCTAGACAACAACTGATTTACTTTTGATGCTAAGTTGTAACAAAAAATATATTTTGGTTGTAATCGTTCTCTACATAATGACGGTTTGTTCAGTGGTCTCTTTTTGCCTATTCCAGGGAAGCCTAGTGTACGAAGCTGTAGGTTTCTATCCTGCCCAGAGCTTCTTACACATTGACTCTGACACTGGCGCTATACGCATCATACAGAACCTCAAGAACGATGGTCTGGCTCGCACCCAGTACACGGTACCGTCTCATTCTCAATCTCTCTTCGTAATTATTTTATCAATTAGTAAAAATGTAATGAAGATTTTGCAATATATAAAGATTCAAATGTATTTTCCGAAATGTAATGTCCAATTTGAATTTTCGAAAGTAGTGTCACACTTTCTGTCTAAAAAATCATAAATGAAATTATTGTTATGAAATTATATCTAACTATTCTCTTTTCACCTTAAAGCTGAGGGTTGTAGCCTACGACGACACCGTCCCCAAACAAAAGACGTCTGCCGATGTTGTGATCACAGTGCGACGTAACCTGAACACTCCAGTCTTCTCCCAGATACGATACGCCAGGGCTGTAGGAGAAGACTTCCCGCTCGGCTCCCCACTGCTCAATGTGTCGGCAACGGACTCGGACGGGGTAAACAATTTAGTCTGAAACTCTTTCAAACTTATCAAGGAAATTAGTAAACGTTTAAAACGGAGTTTACTTCAAAATCTACCTTGTCTGTTACCTGTATTGATTATGCACACAACAAAGTAACTTTATTTTTCAACAATGTCTCATTCTTTTCAAAATACAAAATGTGAAAGCTATTTTCAGACAAGACGTGATGAAAATCCATTTTCGGATAGATAAACGTTGCTTTTTGATGAAATCTACAACACGGCACCTAATGCAATACTCCATAATGTTTTATGTCTCGATCACAGACCTGATGGGTTAGTTAGATTAAACAGAACCTGATGCCTTCATTATAAATACCATCAGCAACGTAACTGCATCAGACCATTTCTTCACTCGTAATGTTTCATGATGTTATATGGATTGCAGAAGTATTACAATACCAATTTCGTTTCTTTCAGGATTCCATCTTTTATGACATCTTGGCTGATAACAGTGGTGGATCAGCTTTATCGTTTTTCTTCGTGGAGCGGTCTACGGGCTCCATCTATCTGAGACAACCTCTCACTGCCTCATCCGCCAACCAGTTCACGGTAACATTGCCCTTCCTTCATGCACAGACATTCTTTAATCTTCTTTTATGGGATTCTGATGGTCTTATCTCTCTTGCTTGATTCCAGGGCAAAAATCTTATATTGAATTATCTTTTCATCTTATTTTAGTTTGATAGTTTGCAATATTTTTATTTTGTATTTTAATCAAAGTAAGGTGTAAGGAGTGTTAGTAACTAAGAATAGAGAAGTTTGGAGAAAAACAATCATATATCAAATATGTCATTCGTTATTAGTTTATAGAAATATTTAAGGTCCTTTTGCAAAATATACGGGTTTCAGATCATTCTCTTTCAATATATTTCGTATGTTCTAATTATTACTATCAATACCCATTAAAAACTCGTTTAAGGTATTTAGGCTTAAATTGATAAAAACCCATATTAGATATTGCAGAGCTATTGAAGAGATTACTTAACTATTGTGTTACTGTACCAGATGTCTGTACGAGCAAGCGACAGTGGACGACCAAGCCGAGTGGCCAGCACAGAGGTGGTTGTGATCGTGAGCAGAGACGAGTTCACCCCTCGCTTCACCGACCCACCCTACGTGCTGTCTGTACCTGAGACTCTGGTTAACGGATCCTCCATCTTCACCGTCACTGCCACTGATCAGGATCTCAAGGTAAAACTTGCTTTGAAGTCTTGAAAACTAACTTTTCCATATGGCTATACAGTTGTCAAAATCTGACTGGCGAACAATAGGGAAATACGTATTTTGTAATGCTCTTATTAACGTTTGAGGTCGATATATTTTTGGATAAAAGTAAAAGGATATTCATCCAGTTTAAATAAGAAATAGAGGGACAGTAAGACAATTTAATCAATTAATTTATCTCACATTTATCAACTCTATTGAACCAGAGACATTTGTCAAATGTCGATAACCTCCTAGTAAACTGAACCCTCACGTCTCCTGCAGGGTGTGATGAGCTACATGGTAGTGGGAGTCCCCCCAGCCCCCTACTTCTTCACCGTCACCAACACAGGCAACATCCTCGTCAGGGGCGACCTCAGGACTGACCGCTCCATGACTTACGACGTAAGTATAGTGTTGTTTGGTAATAGTAAATGCCTAAATATGTCCTTTTGGAACAATATATATGTATTTGAACACACACGAATTATCAATGTTACTGCAAGTTAAACCTTGTTTTTTTATTTTTTTGTTTATAGAAAAGAGTTATTATGTTATAAGTCTTCATTTTAGTTTGTTGAAGTGCCTGACAGCTTGTCTTGTTAGAACAACCCCAAAACAATAAAATTTCAGAACTTCTTGCCATTCATTTACTGATCGTGCTTTTTCAGCTCCGTATCCGTGCTTACGACAGTGCGAACCCTACAGTGTATAAGGAGGAGGATGTGCGCATCTCTGTAGAGCGGAACGTAAACAGACCAGTCTTCTCGCGGGTAGCGTATGCGGCGCGCATGGACGAGACAACCCTCATAGGAACCACCATCTTGGTGGTCACGGCCTCTGACGCCGACGGTGTAAGTACTTGACGTATGCTTGTGTGTTGATCTCAAGGGTTTGAACATGGTATTCTTTCGTAAAAGCAACAGAAACAGACCAACTTCTCTGTAATCATTAGTAGTGTTACCGCCCTTTAGGTTGTTCTTTCTTTAAAATCTATCGAAGCTTTCGAGGTTTGACTGATAACTTTAAATCGAAGAACGAAAATCAAGCATTGGTCCTATGTATTTTGTTAATTAACACACTCAATGATGATGTTGTGACTGTTTCCTAACTTAATATTAAAATTTTTGCTAATCAATGTTATCATTTGATACACTTGGTATTGTTTCCCAAAGCTGGTTTGGATGTATTTTAAGAACCACTCATATTTCGATTCCGCGAAGTGGAATAACCGGCAAAGCAAACATCTGAGTGACAACTGCATACGTCATCATTTAGAGCACATCCTGCTGTCTGCAGTGATTAACAATGATCTTGTATTACAGGACGAGCTTAGGTATTCTCTGAGTGATGACGAGCGCTGTGTGGCCATGTTCTATGTTGGAGCCGAGAACGGTGCTCTGTATCTCCGTCAGTCGGTAATGGAGACCGCTGATACATCCTTTATTGTAAGTTGACAACATAAGCGATACATCAGTCAAGTTTGAAACTTTCTTTAGAATACATCACACTGTTGACAAGAAAATCCATAACGTTGTCGGTATTTGTGAAATAGCTGTCACGACCATGGTCTATTATTTAAGTATAATGCATTATGACCATAGTCTTACTGATCTGATGAATGACATTCCTCTTAAAAGAGTTTTCACTATGTATGTCAATGACACAAAATACTATCCGTCTCTTCCTTGTGTATTTTTGGAAACAAAATCTTATGAGTAGTCTGCCTGGTATGTTTAAAACTTAGTGTACACTTTTATCTATATTTCTTTAGAAATTGTAATCTATTGTAAATTACTTGCAGTGCACGGTGACATCGACTGATGGCGGCTACCCCAGTCCCAACACGGTGTCTGTGAAACTGGTTATCGCAGTGGACAGAGACACAGAACTACCCGTCTTCTCAAACAACGGCAAATACTCAATCAGCATTAACGAAAACATCCAAGTTCCTACATCCATCATCTCCATATCAGCGTCTAGACAAAACCTCGTGGTGAGTGATCACTTCAAGAACAAATATTTCTATATTAGTTAGACTGGGAAAACATTAAAGATTTATTCGTTCTGACACAGTTAGATACAAAACAAATCGGAATTTTCTTAACATTGATACCTTTGTTGAAATGAACTAATTTGTTTAGCTCCTGTAATGTTGACTGGGTGATTTAATAATTTTTTTCATTCAAATAACTTCAAATGATAGATTATTATAAAATGTTGATTTGATCAATGGATTTTTTTACAATATGGTACCTTAACAATAATATTGGTGTGTTTGTTCCCAGGGACGAATCGTCTACGAGATAGTGGGTGACTACCCTGCTCCTAGCTTCTTCTCCATACACAACCAGACAGGAGAGATATCTGTACAGCAGAACTTACTCAGTGACAATCTGCGGCTCGGCTCCTACACTGTAAGTATACAGATAACTATGGCATTTAACGTCATCATTTTGCTTACATCTATAAATTAGTCGTTATTTCATTTATGCATTTTATTCTAACAAAACTAAACCAATGAAAATGTAAAGAAACAAATAAATTTTAGAAAAGACATACGCTTTAAAATTGGAAGTTTATATAAATGCATTTGGAAAGTCCAAACAAGTTCCATGATATTAGATAACCATGTTATTTGATCTACTTATGTAGCTACGAGTGCGTGCCTACGACACTGAGGCAAGGTACCTGACCAGCACGGCCGAGGTGTACATCACCGTACAGAGGAACCTGAATGGCCCGGTGTTCAGTCCCGCTACCTACAGAGTCACTGTCAGAGAGGATGTGCCCGTTGGCACCTACATACAGAAACTCAACGTATCGGATCCCGATGGGGTGGGTAACACCAGATTGACTTCATATAACTCTTACAACAAAGGAGTTCTATTTCCTCCTTTATCTAACATAATAGTCTTTTAAGTGGTGCTTGTAAAAATGGTTTTGTAGTGGTTGTTTATTTTTCGTTCTTTGTTAAATGTATTTTTTTAATTGCAGAACCAACTTTCTTGTTCAGTGGAAGATGGACTGTTTTTCGTTGTTGATCCTGCTACCTGTCTCCTCAGGGTTGATAAACCTCTCACATCGGATATCAACATCGCAACGGAATACACGGTATGTTTGAGCCTACTAAAACATTTAGTGAAAACATGTTTTCACATTTTGAGTATTTTGAAAACTAAATGTCATTCCCTGTATCTTAATTGTTTGAAATCATTCATGAGTATCTGTTCGTTGCTAACAAAACCCCGTTATTTCAGATCTATGTGACGGCTACTGAGATAACATCTAGTAACCGCCAGGTTGCTACAGCTACCGTAGTTGTAACAGTACTACGAGACTTGTTCCGACCTCAGTTCACGAACCTGCCTACAACACGAGAACTGAGTGAGACTTCTTCACTCAACACCGTTATTTACACTGCCCAAGCTCTTGACAACGATTTGGAGGGTTCGCTCAAGTATGAACTCATCGGAGTATTTCCTGCTCAGAGCTTTTTCGAGATCAACGCCTCAACTGGAGCTATCATCTTGAGGAACAGTCTTCTGTCTGACACATTGGGCCAAACCTCATATACAGTAAGTATCACATCTTATTAAAAATTAAACCTAGCTAAGCGTAACATTCTAATAAACATCTTGCCATGAGAGCTGGAAGGAAACTTCAATCCCTTAGCTGTCATCTGAAATTGGAAGCAAACAGACAAACATTTTGATTGAGTAAGAACATTTCAAGCCCTTTCAGTAAGTTAAAAAATTGTCTTTCCGTCATGTGTATAGAATGTTTTTCAACATCCATCTCCTCCTCTGCTCCAGGCTCGAGTACAAGTGTTCGACACAGCCCGACCAGACAACAGGACCGAGGCGGATCTCACTATCCTGGTGTCCAGGAACACCAACGGTCCCGTCTTCTCCTCCTCCAGATACGAGAAGAGTATCCCAGACAACTTCCCCCTCTACCAGTCGGTTCTCCAGATCCTCGCCACAGACGCTGATGAGGTGGGTTCTATTCTTGGATTCGAAACTATAACCTTCTCGAAGGTTTAGAATGCAATGTTGCTGATCAATGTATATTGTTTGTTGCCAGGTCACTCATACATAAGTTACTGATAAAGTGTTAAATACATTGTTGGACACTGATGATAAAATTAGTGATGGTTCTAGGAATCATCGAATAGCAAAAATTCCATTTGTAATGATAACGGTATATCTGTTTCCAGGACAAGTTGACGTACAAGCACCTAGGCGGTAGTGAGGAACATGAACTCTTCTACCTGAACCCAGACAGTGGCGTCATCTCTCTCAGTGCCTCGCTCCAGAATACGGAGCGCAACCAGTTTGTCGTGAGTAGTCATAATGCTTTGGTTGCAACCATCCAACTTCTAATTCATAAACTTGTTCATAAACTATATGTCATGACAATCTTTAAACATAACCGACTCTCCATACAAAGTCTTTAAGCTTTTTGATATCTGTGAATATTATATTTTAACGTGAATGTGTTACTTCAGTTCGAGGTGGAAGTGTCCGACAACCGAGCCTCGAACATCGTGAAACTGAGCCGGACCACTGTAGTGATCACAGTTCAGAGAGACAGCGGTCCCCCGCGCTTCCCCGGTGCTCCATTCAGTGTAGACGTCCCCATCAACCAGCCTGTGGACTCGGTCTTCTTCTCCGCTGTTGCTGTCGACCCTGATGTCAAGGGAGAACTGCGCTACCGACTGGACGGGTTGAGTCCTGGCACTGAATACTTCGCTCTGGACGGCGTAAATGGAGGCATCAGTGTAAAGCAGGCTCTGACGGGCAATAAGGATGTGTATGCCAAGTATACGGTTAGTTTTTTAAATTTCTTATCGGATTCGAATACTTTTCTCATGTAAGTGCTTTAAATCATGTCAACGTTTCTATGGCAAATTTCATATCTAAGGTGTTTCAATGGGTTTGCACACCGATTATCTATCAATGTTGTTTATTTTACTTGTACCGTTTAATTAATTTCGCCTGAACGAAGACATTTATTGATGTGATCTCAACCTGAGTGAACAACAAGTTTATCTTGCCATTTCAGCTTCTCGTATCTGTGTATGACACAAAAACTCCCGAACTTGTCGTCACTGCGCCTGTCAACATACGGGTACTGAGGAACCTGCACGTACCAGTCTTTACCCAGGATTCCTACACAACTTCCGTTTACGACTTCGAGGCAGTTGGATCTAGTGTGCTCCACGTAACTGCTACAGATAGTGATACTACAGTAAGTGGACTCACGGCTTGTTGCTACACATTGCATAATTCTGAATGAACACGTGACGTATTTTGTTTACTTTCGACAAGTCAGAATCTTTGCTCAAAAAATAATTTCTAAAAGCTTATCAGAGCACCTTTTGGTTGTTTCATAGAAAATATGTTTTTCTCCTCTCCAGGAACCAGAGAACACTTTCGCCTACGAGATGGAGAGAACTGCTGCTGCAGGGGACTTCTTCTCCGTGGATCCTTTCAGTGGCATCATCAGGATCAACAAGAAACTCACTCAGAGCAAACCCTCCTCTTACGTGGTAAGTGAAAATGTAAAAGTGTAGAGATATAGCGTTTAAGTGTAGAGAAAACTTACGTTGAAGGTAGTTCATTTCACAGCATTACCCCCTAGGCAGGTTCGTTTGATAGTGAACATTATTTCTCATTAAAATGCATAAAAGATATTTAAGTACTTTACTTATTTAACCACATTTAACATTCCTTACCATTTTGTTCTCCCAGTTCAATGTGATAGCCCGAGACAATGGAGCCGTGAAGCGAGCGAGCACCGCTACAGCAACAGTCGTTATTGTGAGGAACAGTGGTCGGCCAGTGTTTGATGAGAACAGACCCTATGACGTCACAGTGACCGAGACCTTGTCAGTGTTGTCCACTATAGCACAGGTCAGGGCAGTGGACAGTGACCCGGCGGACACGCCCAATGGACAGATCTTCTACTCAATCATCAGCCCGCCTGAGGCTCAGAAACTCTTCCAGATCGATCCTCTTACTGGAAATATCACTGCCAGAGTTTCCCTAACTACTGCAGAACGTGACCTTTATAGGGTGTGTATTCAGATTTATTTAAAATATGTGTATTCACTATTAAAACATAGAGTATACAAACATTAGCTATTATTTCATCAATAAACAGGTAGTGCTATATTTTAACCCTAACCCAAACTATCAAATTTAAATTTTATGGCTTAAAAATTCTTAAACATATTCTCATCCTCTTTTCAAAATGGTAAATGATTTTATTTCCTGGCTGCAGCTCACAGTGCGAGTAAGCGACCGAGGAGTCCCGGCTCAGATGGCGGAAGTGGCTTTTGTTATCAGGATCAGACGTGAAGGGACGCCATTCTTTCAACAGGACGAGTACATGTTGTCTCTTGCAGAGAACACTGCTGTAGATACTTCTGTCATACAGCTTGCCGCCACAGATCCCCTCAACGTGAGTATAGAACTGTGATTATAGAGGTACAGGTAGAGGGACTAACTAGACAGTGGGGTGGTATTGAATTCAGTCCATTGCAACTACAATGCTTAAAATGGTTTTGACGATGATTCGATGATTGATAACACTATGCAATTTTCAGCACCATTGGCTATCGCTAATGTATTACAAAACAACATTATCAATAATTGTAAATACACAAGTACCAAAAAAGTGTCCAAAAAGAAGCACCTAAGAAGTATATTGATAATAATCAATACTTTAACTGAATATTCTGCTTCAGAACAAGCTGGTATACGAGATAACGGGCGATGGTCTGGCATCCACATTGTTCCGAGTCAACCCTGACACAGGTCTCATCACAGTAGCACAGGAGTTCCGCACCGACGACCAACAGTCCTATGTGGTGCGGGTTCGAGCCTACAGACAGGCCGACCCATCCGTCTTCACATTTGTTCTCATCAGAGTGGTAATCACAAGGAACGCTAACAAACCGACCTTCCTCCACTCCAGTCTTGTCTACAGATTGTCAGAGGACCAGCCCCTTGGTGCCAGCTTTGGTCAGGTCAACGCTTCTGACGAGGATGCTGTGAGTACAGTACTTGTAATCAGTTACTAAGAGCATTTTTTTAGACAGGATGATTGTTCAGCATTGTGCATTTATGTATTTAAAATAAACCAAAAAACAATGTCTTAAAGATATTGCAATATGTTGCCATAATTAAATTTCTAAACCTGATTATTACATTGTTGCATTTCGGATCATACAAATAAATCAAATTGAATATAAGTCCTTATTACCATTTCCAATGTTGCAGAAACTCGCTGACGACGAAGTCTATTTAATTCATTTTCATCGATTAATCATTTCAGGGTGACAATGGACTCATCACTTACAGTCTTGACGTTCAGAATTCAATTCCTCTGAACACCAAGGACTTCTTTTATGTGAGTCCGACAACCGGTGTCCTGTCCGTCACCAAGAGTCTAGCAGAGGACGAGGGTAGACCACTTAGCTACGTGCTCTCCATACTAGCGCGGGATAACGGCTTCCCTCGTCAGTTCTCCGTGCTTCAAGTCACAGTTGACGTCACGAGGAACCGCAATGGACCGGAGTTCTCCTCCACCATGTACGAGATCGAGATAGACGAGGATCTGCCAGCAGGGACAAGTCTCCTCACAGTGCAAGCCTCGGACGCTGACGGAGTGAGTGATGGATTAATCTATATCGACCACATTCAATTTTCAATTTCATATATCTAATTCGCCATTACAAGAAGTAGATTTGTGATGGAAGTGGCCCCCTTCATCTGATGGGACCTTGACATTGCCTGTTAAAGTAATTAGCGTACATTGTGTCTGTACCTTAGGTATTCATCTTACATACAACATTGACTTTTTCATGTACTATAAACCCACAATTTGATGTGATTTATTCTTATGTCTAATTTGACCTTTCTGTAATAATCTCTTAAAATTGCCCTTAGCAAATATTCAAATGCTTTCACACTTTTCGTTACAATTTAATCCTTTGACAATTAACATACCGAAACGTAATTTGAGCTTGTTTAATGATAAAAAAATATGTATATTATCTACCAAATCCATTCAATTTTTCTAATTGTCATGCCATGTCACAATGTTACTTTTACGTACCGACTATTTTACAAGTAAACAATATAATGTTCTGCTTACAGGATGCTGTGCGGTACACCCTGCTGACGACAATTCCATCTTCTCTGTACTTTAATGTGGACAGAAATAACGGCGTCGTCTCATTGGCCGCTTCTCTCTCCACTGACAGCTCCTCCAAGTACATTGTAAGTAAACCACAGTTACTAGACGAGAGAAGATGGTCGCTTAACGAAGTGTGATTAAGAGTAGTTAAAGGTTAACATTTTCGATCTTTTATTTACAAACCAAAATGTTGTTATATGAACTTTCTCGTGTCCCTCCACAACATGTAACTGTTGTGTAGAAAATATCCAATTGCAGCAGTAATGAAATGTCTCCTAACGTTTTGTATTAAATACCTTCGTTCACGTGGTTTAGTGAATTGTTATCGCACTGATATAGCCTTTGCTTGAAATAGACCTGATCTCCACTAATCGTATTACTAGAAGAGTTTAAATTGTTTTACCGTTATAATTGGGAAGTACGATCAGCTTAAGAAATAATCTTCAATAGTTGTCGTCACAAAAACAGTGTAACATTAATAACAAAGTCCATGCCTGTCCTCACTTACCGTCATAGGAAACATTTGGTATATATAGACATTCTGAAATGTCAGTAACGTTTATTCCTGCAAGATATCACGATATCGCATGTAGTGTTCAGACCATGAAACTGTTTGTGATAGCTTCGTTCTTATCAATTGTTATTGTGCTAATTCGAAAGATTCATTTTATGTTGAACACATGTTTTACTCAATGTTGTTCTTGACAAAACACTATGATACATCATATGCAGTACCGTAACCTTTCTGTGTAATGTTTGAACATATCCCTTAAACGCAGACAGTAATGATTTCCTTTTATAAGTATTAAATAGATAGATTATCTAATTAACTTAAAACTCCTTATTTCAGATGACCGTTAGTGTTCAAGACGAGCCAGCCGAGGGAGCGGTTCCACGCCTTAACGACGCTACTGTGGTTGTAAATGTGCGGCGCAACCCCAACCCTCCCGTGTTTGAACAGGCCGCTTACAACATCTCCATCTCAGAGTACAGCAACCTCACCAAGACTGTCGCCACCATCCGGGCTACTGACGCAGATTCTAATGAGGTAGGACTTTGGCCTTTCTGTGATCATGTTTGAGAATATTCTTGGAAATAATGACAACATTCGACTATTGAACACTTTAAAGGGGCAGTAGCACGTTTTCTGATAATTTTATAATATAAATTTGTCACTGATAATTGTAAGTTAATGTTAAATGTATTATTTTGGCAGTATAAAAAATCTCATTACACAAGTCAATCACCCATTGTCAGAGGACAAAGTATGAAGATTTACACAAAATCCGTTGGCGGCCATTTTTGTGTGAACACCTTTAATTCATTTTGTGTTAGAAAAAGGAATCGCATGGCTAACCTTTACATTATATATTTGAAATATTACTGCTCCATTTAGTTTAAATACATTGTCTATCAATTGGAACCATTAATTTTCATTTTCCTGACATCACCTTATATTCCCCCTAAAAACGTGCTACTGCATGCCCCTTTAAGAAGTCGATTTTCAAATAAAAGAGTTGCTCACAACTTCATCGCTTCAACTGATTTTCGATATTGAAGGTAGAATCTCTCAAATATATCAATAAACAAGAATATTGCTTAAAATGCTGAATCTAAAAGTTTGATAAAATCTTAAAATTATTTTTTCGCAGACGCCAAGTGGACAAATTCGGTACAGGATATCTAGTGTAAGCTACCCAGGGTTCCAAGTGTCCCGACTGCCCAACCAGTTCGACTTCTTCATCATCAGCCCCACTTCCGGTGACATCTACCTTGCGCAGACACTGAGCAAATATGGCGTGCCTGACGTCTTCTATGTAAGTAATGGACATGAGCTTTGTGGTTTATAGACATACCTACAGTAAGTGAGCTCAGGTATATAAGTCCCGTACATTAGCTAAATTTCTATCAGCTTAACCAATTGTTCATGGTTTAACGTCAAGGACGACATCCATCTTAGGTTCATTATGTCCGCAAGATCTAAAACAATGTTGGAATAGAAATAATCAATGATAATGATCTCGTTTACCTTAATGGACCAAAACTAAGTTTTTAAATTCTCCATGGATGTTTTATCGAATTGATTGAAACATTTGTCTTTGAGTTAAATAATCTTTTTCATTGACCTTAATTACTAGTCATCATTCACTGACCATTCTCAACCTCCAGGTCACCATAGAGGCATCCGACCGAGCTGTTCCAGCCAAGATGGCGACCACAGAGTTGACCATCAACGTCGTGCGCAACACGCATGCGCCCCTCTTCACGTCCACCAGCTACCAGGCTACTATTGAGGACACGTCCGTGGTGGGGAGAGCAGTTCTCACTGTCACTGCCGTGGATGCTGATGTGGGCATTCCCCTCAATAACAAGGTGCGGAATTCGTTAGGTTCATTATGTCTGTTTATTTAAATGTTTGATGACTACTCTATTATCTCAATATTTTTCATTTTTGAGAGGACATGTAAAGAATACTTCACATACATGATATATTAATAGGGAACCTTTTTATATTTTAACGAATGTTTTTTTGATATTTGAAAATTATTAAAAATAATTTTTAAATGTTCGATCCCTGATACCTACAAGTTTGTTTAGAGTTCAAAGGTACATAATTCTCTGATAACCGTTTTCAAATTTTCACACATCTTAAATGCATGTTTCTGTTAACTATAACAAGTTATCAAAAGCAATGTTTAATTAGTTTTCAGGTTTTGTTAAAAAACTCAAACATACGTAGACATTATTAACCGGTCATATATTGTATATGTTGCAGACCTTCAACTCAGAGTTCAAGTACATAGTCGACCCCGAGTACCCCCCAGCTGTTCGATACTTCGACATTACCAACGACGGTGTGCTCACTGTTAGAAACGCGCTCGTGGGAACAGATAGGACGTCATTCTCGGTAAGCTTAATCAGGATTTAATAGATCTTACACAAAAATACTTTGATACGAAAACTTGCATCATGAAAGCATTAATATGTGCTGAAGACAAACATTTAACTCACTTTTAACGAAATACTTTGCTATTATTTGATCTACTAAGGCATTTATTTCTAAGAATATTGACATGAAGTCATAGAACGTGTTCTTGTTTTCAGTTCTACATCATCGCTATAGACAAGAGCTGGAAGCCACAGAGCAGTCGAGTCCCGGTCACTGTGACTGTCTCTAAAGTCAGTACCGGACCTCGCATCCTCGGCTTTACCACACCCGTCCACTAGTGAGTATACCATGTTCACATGTTAAAAGGTTGACACAGATTGTACCATATAAAGGACTTGTTGGTGTTCAGATAAGTTCATAAGAAACGTGATTCAATGAATTAGTTTTTTAGTGATCAGAAGGGAATTTAATAGTAAACAATATTCAAATCTCAAGTATCACATCACATTCTTAATTACAACATATCATACGATATGTATATAGCTCTCAGTTATTTCATTTTTCATCACCTTAACGTTTTGGAAAAATTGCAATTGTCTGATAACTGATGTGTTTGACTAACATGTAGTGACCTATACTTAACACATTAACCGATCAGTACTTGAGAACCATATTAGGCTATACCAGCTCCATAGAGTTGATAAGCTTGCCTCCATAACACGTGTGCCCCTGTCCCCAGTGTGGTGCTACCAGAGAACTCCGTGGACCCGAGCTCGGTGGAGGTGCTGCTCACCCTGGACACAGAGAACCAGGACACGGACCTCCCTGTAGAATGCAGAGTCGTCTCCATCAATAAGGACACTGTGCTGGATGGAAGTGAGTAGACAGTCCATACCTCTGTTATACTTGTTTGAAATATAGGCAACTGATATCTTTTATTTGATCTTTTTACTTTTGTGCGAGAACACAGAACATTTTATTGTTACATACTTTTTCGACACTCGTATTACAATAATACCTTCTTAAAATAAATCTGTCAGTAATCACCTATTAAAAGTTGATGTAATGATGCCTACCATGTTTAGACTACCAGTACAAGCTAGCATTCTATGCTTCCATTAATTTCATTAACAAACGATGTTCCAAAGAATGTTTCGAAAGTTTTATTGGATTTTACAGGTCATAATAAGGGAGGGCATCTCATCAATGTCTTGCCATCATCAACCCTGTTGAGTTAGACAATCCTAAACTATCAACAAAAAAACACTGCACTCATACCATAAAGGACCCTCCAGGTAGCAACAACTTCTAAACACAATGCTATGTTCCAGGTTTGTTCAACGTGCGCTCCACATCAGACCAGAAGAACTGCGAGCTCTACACCCTGGGGAACATAGACAGAGAGCAGGGTGCCACGTACAACATCACCGTGGGGGTCAGGCATAGGGCCATCAACAAGCGCTCCATCAACAACGCAGGTAAGAGTCGGTTGACATCCGCTCATGTACTATTTGTGGATATACAGTAGCAAGCATTGCACGCACATTATATCGCTTAACATTATTAGCACAAAAGAAAGTTGATATCAAAATAGTTTTCTCCTGAGATATTTCTTGTTCATTATGTGAATTGAATAACAAAAATACGAACAAAATTTAGTTTTTGAGCATGAATGTATTGCAGTACACGCGTTATAAAAGGTTACTATTTCTTATTGTATTCTTTTTTTTCCAGTGTATAACACGTGGGAGTACACAAGCGTGATCATCTCTGTGCTCGACATCAATGACAACCCACCCCGCTTCCTCTACCCCGTCTACCCGGTACCCAACCTGCATGCCTATGTGACTGCTGTAGACATCACGTCCACCCCCAACACCAAGGTCGTGGAGGTCACGGCTGATGACGCTGACGAGGGTAGGAACGGTCTCGTCTCCTACAGTCTGGGAGCTGTACCAGGTATCCTGGGCGACATCCCCTTCTACATTGCCAGGAATGGAGAGGTGTACTCCACGTCAGACTTCTCGCAGGCTCCACAGGCGCCGAGACAATTCATCTTCAAGACCACTGCTAATGATAACCCCTTGGATGAGGTCAAACTTAGAACTGAATGCAATGTTTATGTAAGTATACATTTAAAGGCTTGTTACTTTAACCTAAAATTGAGTTTTTAAGTAAAACAAAACGTTGGATGTATCTTTGCTATAAAAACTAACTTTTACTCACACAGGCTTTTTATGAAATGTCACTGATTCGCGAATTATTCCATTTAATTTGTATCTATACAATGACTTATTTGAAAATCCTAATTATATGAAATGTCTCCTCAGGTGAATCTGATCGAGGACAAGAACCGGTTCGTGCTGGTGTTGAGCAACACGCCCCCAGAGCGAGTGATCCCCAGGGTGGAGGAGTACAGACAGACCCTCCAGAACATCACTGGTCGTATCGTCCTCATAGAGAAGATACAGGGACGTCTCTACACCACCCTCAACACCAACCTGCTGGATATAGACACCACCGGGTAACTATCGACTTCAATTCGTTCATTTCTTTCTCCTTCGTTTGTTCTGAACAGGGCTTAATCGGAGTAATGTTTACAAAGTGTTTTAATAAAATGTAGATTATTGAAGATTTAATCTTTATACATTCCCACATGTTGCGGGACTGACATATTGGTTTACAAATGGATTCATCCTCATGACAAATTGTAAACACTTTCTCTCTTCAATCTCTTTATTATGAGTTAAAGATTATTTTGCAGTGTTTAATCATATGTTTTGCTTTGCAGAACGGATATCACCTTCGTAATAGTGAACAGTGATAACTTCCGTCTTGAAGAAAACAATGCTCTCGATGTGTAAGTACTTATACGTTTAAATAACCTCACAATATTTTTTTAAAATTTTTCCTGAACAATAAGTCTTTTCTAAAAATGCAACGACACTTGTATATTTTCATAAAACAATTTTGGTAGGCAAATGTCAACAATTGCCAATGTTACTTCATATATATATTAAATTTGCAACACTGAAAACATCTATGTGGCGCTTAAATTCACATATCTGTGTCTCCTTTCCACCTCTCAGCGTGACGACCATGAGACCCCAGTCCCAGGCGCTGTTGGACCGTATCAAGGAGTCCATGGCTCTACTGGGCAGTGTGGCCTCCACTGTACGGAAACCCTTCGACCGGTCCGTGCTGTCCCGCACCTCGGCCTACCTGGGAGGAGGGACGCTGCAGGTGACCAAGTCCTACGTGTGGTGGATGAACGACCCCTGGCTCGCCTTCACTGCTCTGGCGGGTATCGTCATCATCCTCGGCATCGTCGGCATCATCGTCATTCTTCATACGTGGTCTCGGTGAGTAATATATGCGCTCAGGTCAAGATTTGATCTTTTTGAAATGATTTATAGCTTTGGTAGACATCGCAAGTTTACTCATAGATTTTTATTTCTTTAGTACATCAGCTAAACATAGTTAAAAATGCTGAACTTTATACTTCATTTGATTTGAAAGAATGTCATGATTGCTGAGTATACCTATGTAATGAAACATTGCACTTGACATTTATGTCTTTAGTCCGTGAAGAGTTTATAAAACATTGTTGAAGGAAGTGTTGCAATGTCGTGTGAATATTTTGACAATGAGGTTATTATGTCACCCACAGAAACCTTACAAATAAATAAAAATAGTATTGATAATAACATTCATATCACATGTCATTGTACTTTTGTAATGTAAACCAATATAAATCTATTTGTATATTTCGCCCTTGCAGATATATAAACTATCTGATCCGCTTCAAGATGTACCACAGCAACTTCCACAATCCTGTGTTCAATGAACCACCGAGCTTCCTTAGAGAATACGAAACACAGGTAAGTCTAAGAACAATTTGATTCCTATCTCCAGCTTGAAGCTGAACAGTTGCACTTATTGGAGTAGATACAATACTTAGAATGCTTTTCGTTACAAATGAGTCCTTGGTGACAAATATATTTATAAATCCTAATCTTTAAGATTTGATAAAAGTTCAGTAAGTATCAATCAATAACAATGTATTTAATTGCAAAAGAGTTGTAAGGATATAACTTGCCATCGATTGTTAAGATATTCTACACATATGGTCACGTCTTACAACTTCCAGGTCAAAAGATCATCATTATGCAAGTATGTGCTCTATGGCTAGGTTAGAAGTCCTTCTATACATTATTACAGGATGAAAGTAAAAATCTAGTCATCGACACTATCAAATCATTTATACGCAGATTACAAACGATTCGGATTAAATTTACAGTCATTGATACTATCAACTCCATTACTCAGTTGAGACTATAGTTGAATGCAGACCTGTAACCAGTATTTAACATCTTTTATTCCTTGCAGAGTCTGAACATGTACGTGCCCCCAGACGAAACGATGCAGGGGCTGGGAGAACTAAACCTGGCCTTCGACCACGACATAGCCCGACCCCCCGGCACCACTGGGAGGGGCTCCACCCGCAACCCCATATACCAGAGGTAAGCTTTAGTCTCCTTATCTATAGATTCTTTATGTTATGACGTTTATCACTGGTGACCCTTAAGGACATAATTCATAATTGTTTATTAATTGGTATGGTAATGATTACAAATGAATTCCCAATAGAACCTGAAACTTTTAACTCGACTTTGTTTGAGTAAAATGTCCGAAGATATGAATATTGAATGGTTAGAGGCTATATCAAATATGAATTTGATCCTTTTAATAAATCTTGGTAAGAATTATACGGAAACTTGACAATTGCAAGATACAGGTGATAATTTTGAAAAAAAAGGCAATATCGCATCACTTTTGAAAACAATTACCTTGTAGATTAACCACGACTATTGTCAATAAGTGAAATGAGAACTTGTATCAAATACGTTTGGAATGTTTAGAATGGTATAACATTATTAGAATTCCTTGTATTTTAATTTGGAACAGATTATTATTTGTAAATTTTGTTATTCCAGCCCAAGAGAACAATCGACAGGATATTTAGAGGAAACAACGATATTATGATGATGGACCGATTTCGATGACACCCCTTTTCTTTCTGTAAACGTTTCGTCATGATTATTTTCATGAAACTTTCGTATGTTTACGGGAATCAAGAATATCGATGCCATATGATAGAATGATCAACTGCATGTTCTCTTGCTTAAATTGTTGCGTCCAATTGTACATAATCAATGTTATTTTAGTGTTTGATGTACATTTTATGTTCGTGTTTATTGATGACATGTCTCAAATCTATTTTTACAACAGAAATCCTTTATATTTTTATATTTTATCTTTACAAACATTTTAAATAAATGTATATATCTAAAATTATGTCTCAACTTGTTATGTCTTCATTTCGATGATTCGTCTTTTTTGGGGGGAACTTAAATCTTTAAAGCTATAGTAGGGCCTATGTCTTCAACAAAGACCTTTCGGGAGATAAGTTGTTGAAAACAAATACAACCACATATATATTTTACATGACATAACCATTAGAGCCATTGCATTTTACGTGACATGATCGTTAGAGCCGCGTACATGTTACATGACATAACGGGTAATACAACTTCTCCAAGACATTGTTGTGTATGGAATTAATGGCATCACATGTACATACACCAACTCAAAGATCATGGAAAAAATAACAACACAGGTTTCATACTGAAAAACAAACATTCTTGATCTGTGTGCCCCCCTCCCCCCACCCAAAGCTTATCATTCGGAGGGTTGCATGTTCGATTCTTGACTCACGTCCTTCCAAAAGTTTTTAGATTTGTCGTTCATCAAACAATTCAGTAGACACTATATTACTAAAGTTGTAAAACTCCTAACACCTCTTCGGCGGGATAGTCAAAGAGGAGTGGATTCTTGAAAAATATTCCACCGTTAACACAACGTGACGTCATCACCATGGATTACATACACGTAATTACAATTAAAGGACAATTATAACACAATTATATAGAAATTGTGCACATTTTTCGTTATTTGCACATGTGATAAAAACGATACTAACAAACGAGGGTAAGACTTTCAAATGAGATAGGAGGCACCCACGACTCAGGCACATGTCCATGTAGTGATATTTCAGGACATTTAGGGCGACCCAATCCTACGCATTTATGAATAAAACATAATCGACTATTCTCAGAGGAAAGTAAGCATGGAATTATTTTGTAATTAAACAAGTTTATTTTGCCGTGCCAAGTGAGTCAACGCCCACCTTATCTGCACTTAGCTCAACATTGATTGTTACGGCATGTTCGATAAAATATCAGCTGATGTTTTTGTGTGAGAAAAACAAAGCAGACTGACAAAACACACACTGTCTAACATCAACCCCAGTGCGTGGACGTGATTACACAATGGCGTCACACCTACATTGTCCTGTATAGGAGTTAATTTTGGCAAGCTATTATAATTGAATAGAACTTTTTCTCCAATCCTCACAGTGCTTTTTTACAAACAGAAAGTGGGGAAAACATGTCATTCAATGGCTGCAGTTTAAGCTAAATTGGCCATATTTAATTTTAAAAATGTATGTTATTGATGGGAAGAAATAATCTACGTATTGAGTTTTCCAAAGTCTTGCGTGAAAGGATATTATAATCAATCAAGGAGCAATCTTAATCATCGGATTTATTAGCTTGATCCCGAATACTTCTTTTCTCGAAACATTTTATATTTTCAATTTTCATCAAAAGCTCTATGCGGTGTTAAAATCAAAGTTTAATTAAAGTTATAACTTGAATGTATTTTACAGAGCATTTCCTTACACTATCACATGGTTCTTGTGTACTGTGTCCGATTAGCGGGCTCTGCTATTTGCAATATAAAAATTACATTTCAATAATCGATATAAAGATAAGAACGGTAAAATAATCACGACGGCATCGTAAGTGACGGCATACATGGACTTGAGATGCATTCACAGCAGTGAATACGCTAAGAATAACCCCCTTGTCCCCCTTGACTCGTTGACGTGGTTTAGACGTCACCACTATGCAATCACCCTAGTAGTGGTTTGGTGCATTCATGAGCTCGAAACATCGCATTTGGAAAGTTGCATTTTACATGAAAATCGTACACTTGATTGTAAATCAAAGGGTGAAATGCTTACATATGTAACTTCTCTGTCTTTGATGACCGATTTCATTGAACAGGAATATAGGAGAGGCGGGCAAGAAATTAAAGGGAAAATACCTAGTTAGTTAAAGTTGTGAAATATGAAATCAAATGCATGATGTAATTTAATTAACATTGTACAATGTGATCAGCTCGTAAGCGAAGGATAGACAACGAGCTAATAATGCTTTAGTCAAATATCCATCAATGTGAAGCCAAAGGAAATAACAAAATATAAGATTTTAACATTATATTTTAGCTTGCCTTCCAGCCCCATATACATAACAGGCAATAATGTAGTGACAATGTAGTAACCGAGGGCCATATATGGTCCAACGGTGTACATTATGGGAAAGGACATATCAAATTCACCAACTATACAAAGCAAGGATGGGAAATGATGTCACAACTAGTGACGTCATAAGTAGTTTACATAGACTTTCTGAAGACTTCATACATCATGGCGCACACACACAACCACATTAGCCCTTTACACAACAAGAACAACTTCCACTAAACGTTAACAATCATGGTAATTGCCCCATGATATACGAGGCTATCCATCAACTTAAAAAGTGCATTTTGCGAGCGCTTTGACCAGTTGTTGATTTGAGTAAGTTGCATAACATCATAATTTATTGGCTATAAATCATCAGAGGAAATCGTTTCGCTCATATACCAGCTGAAGCAAAATTAAACATTGTCATTTATCTATATTTATCGCAACAAAACCTGAACTTAATATTTTTCTTGCCCTTTAAGCTGTGCACGTCATAGTCAAACATCCGACCATTGTATCGTTGAAACTAATTGTAACTTGCCACTCTTCGATAAAAAGTTTCAGGCTAACTTTATCTATGCATGCTTCAACAAATTTGACACAATTCGTAACACACTGTTTTGGAAACTTTATTGTAAACATCTTTATTTCAATAAAAAATGAATTGGTAATCAAATTTATTTCAGTATTTAATAAGTCACTTACATGTATACCGCTATTTTTTTATGTCTAGGTATAAAAGTTGTGCTTTTTAATACAGATTACTTTGTCATCGATTTTTGCATTCCCCTGTTCCATTCTCCTAGCCTGAGACTGATAATCAGAAATACAACATTGATCAAATTAACATTGAATTATAGAAAATCGGCCTTCAGCCTGGATATATTTCCTTGTTTTATTGATTGATTTAATACCATGATTGATGAGAGGTGCTGAATTTTGATAAAGTTTGCTGTGGTCAATCATTTTATCTGCCCATGGCAAGTTCATGACAGGCATTCATTGCGGCTAACCTCTGTTTCTGTAATGATCGGTTAAGAATACAATCGTCCGTGTACAGAACACACTCGTTGTTCCTGAAATGGAGTAAATGATTAGTTTAAGAAGTATTTTAATAGCATTTACACAAAATACATTGTGCAACAGAACTTCGCGAATCTAGCATAACCATTATGAGGCAACTACCTACATAACCGCAGGTGCTAATCCTGTTGAATTGCAGATAAAAAAAAATTTGTTATGTTGTGACTTTGAAGTGACAAGACAGTAGCTTTTTCTTAAACTCAGTAATACACAAGGAGCAGGACAGACTACAGGCAACAATCTATCTTACCTCCTCTGAGTGGTTTAATGTTCTCTTGTAGATTTACTTCACAAGAGGTTTTTACCATGCAAAAAAACTCATATATCGTCCTTCTAATAGAGATTGAGCACACATGAGGTCTTACTATCAGAGATTAACCTCATATGAGGTCTTTCTATCAGAGGTCAACCTCATATGAGGTCTTTATATCAGAGATCAACCTCATATATTGTTCTAATAGAGATCAACCTCATATGAGGTCTTTCTATCAGAGGTCAACCTAATATGAGGTATTTCTATCCCCTTAAGTCCTTATCCCAGGTTAAGTCCGGCGTTAACCAAAGAGATGATGCACCAATGCTGATAATTAACTGTAGATTATGGTTTTACGTTAATGTAAGAACTGAATCAAATCCTATCAAACATTTATGGTTTAATCTCGAAGCAAACTTATATACTTTTGCATCATTATCTTTATGGAGTTATTGAAAACATTAACTAACAATCACTTACAAGGAAATATACTTGACGTGACAGCAACTGTGCGACTTGAGTAGATCTCGACAACTATGAATTTGTTTTACATATTTTGGGTCACAAACATTTTAGTCACTGCTAGGGGACTGAATCCATTTAGTTAAAATCAACAAGTATAGATGCATAACGCACGTAAATATCTGTGATATAATCAATGACAGAAATGTACAGAACGCAAATGGCCTGTGATACTTTTGAAGAAGCAAATCCCTAAATCCTTGGCTAATGTTCTTTGACAATTGATGACTTTGAATCACGGATCTCTATTCTTGTGATTATCAAATGTAGTTTTATTTCACCAAGTCTTCGTTTTAGGAAACACTCTCGGAAATTAGGACTAATTGATTGATTGATGTTTGACATGTTGCTAGTGATAGAACCTGACTTAAAGCTGTTTATGAACAATGGCAGGGTGTTGCTGAAAGAAAGTGTAAGAGATTTATACAAGTCAGATAATCAGGTATTACACATGACAGAGTTCAGATGAAAGACCCGATAGTTGCAAAAAACATCTTTGTTGATTTCACTGCAAATTGAATGGACAAAGTGCGTAACGTTATCAAACATTTCACTCAGATGGAATAGAAATCAATTTACTAAATATTCAATCGAGTATCAAATGAAAATTTGTCAGATATAATGTTAGGAGTAATGTAAACAACATCAATACTCGGGTAATGTTTTTATAAACCATGAGAAATAGCAGCTTTGAAAACATCGGTTGCTAAATTGGAAGATTATCAACGTAACTATTCTTTCTACTGTGAGCCCTGCTATCATATACTTCAAAGTAGTTTGCAACAAGAAAATTAGTTCTGCACAAGGGGTTCCACAGTTCTTGAAGGTGCAGCTTTATCAAAAAGTGAATTCAACAAACACAGTCGTTGTTTTGTCTAATTCAAATTCAAAGTTTGACTGGTCGATCTGAGTTAGTACACAGCCTAGTGTGCGGTATAGGATATTTTCACAGATTTGTTTTGGTAGTTAGAGGCTCTGTTCTTGGACCCTTTCTTGTAGACTGGAGCTACGTTTGCTGTTGACCTATATCTTTGTATTTCTTCGGTGTTGTAGGATTTCTGGAAGAGTAGGGTGATAACAGGACACAAGTCCACAGCAAGGTCTGTGTATACTCGTGGTACTGTTTGGTCAGGTCCGGCTGAAATGTATGGATTGAGCTGTGCAAGTAGACCCTTCACTCTTTCCTTATTATTAGTGATGTCCTCAATCAGAACTCATGGTTTATATGCTGGTCTAGATTGTCGTCCTTCGAGTCTTCCCTGAATACCGATTCAAACTCTCTGTTCAAGATGTCTGCCTTACTGTTGGCACTGGTGACTGTCATACCCTGGTCTTTCAGTGGAGCTATGTTTTCTGTAAGGAATAAACTCCGAAAACTCGCCAATATTTGCGGGTTAGGTATCGTCGGAGGCCGTTAGGCCGACGATGATACCTGACCCGCAAATATTGGCGAGTTTGAGGAGTTTATTCCACTTAAACCTAAATTCGTACATACTGGCGTGCTAGTTTTGTGATTACCGCATCTACCAATATTGGCGTCCTACATCTGATGGCTGCATGATCGAGCTCGTGCATCGTAACAAGTGCACGAGGTTCATGAGCTCAAGGAGTATTGGACAGGTACAAATACCTGCATATTGCTTGCATTTCCTGTCAAACATTAGGCATCGTGTGTGACGTATGGAACAACAAATGAAATCTCTCGTCGTCAGGTAAGCTTTATGATATTCCTCGCTTTAATATCGTCTTAACATTCTAAAAAGCATTTACTGTATTGCTGCATTGAATTTTATAATCCATGAAATCCCCACAACCCCCCAAATATTAGTTTGTGCAAAACGTATAACCAGATCCAGATCCATTACTCAACCGATTATCAGTAACTAGAAGACGAAGTTATCACGTATTGCGCTAAAAATGCATTCGGCCATTTCAGTACATTTTTGAGCATCATTGCCATGTGGGTAGGGAAAAGGTTCAGGTAACTTAAATGAAGAATTTAGTTCGTTTATAACTGTTTTTTGTGATTGAAAAAAAATACATTGCAAAAACACATCGTGTAATATTCCTTTTCGTGTGTTTCTATTTCCATTAGATCATGGCTATGTTTTCCTAAGAACTTGCTACTCTTCCATAAAACAGTTCTTACCATATTTGATCTAAAAAGCTGGTTTGAAACACACTGATTAAAAACTAACTCTTGTTCAAATGTCATTAAGCCATGGACAAGTGCGATTCCTTACCACTTAATATCAATCAGATTGTATTAGTAGCAGTTGTATTTGGTAATGCAGCGAGGGATGGATTATTGTATAATGATGAAATATGAAATGATGAACTAGAAAATAGATAAAGAAGTGTTGAATTCAGGAATGCATTACATCTAGATATCTTTAGAGCAACCCTAATGTCAACGAGTATTGCATTATCACAGCTAAGTAAGCTTACAGGTGTTTAAAATAGTTGAGAAATGGTTGTTAAGTACAAATGTTATTAATACATTATAAAATTAAACATCAAAAGCGAAATCCCCCATGAATGTTAATACTTGAAACTGCAATCATACGGTAGATTACAATACCTTTTAAAAAACACAAGGTACTTATTGAATTATTTTGCACAATGATTACCCTTAGCAAATTTACATATAATGGTTTTAGGTGATAGGTTTGATAGGTTTTGTGAAGGGCAACATCATTTCAAAAATGTTTTTATTTCGTTTCAGATTGAAGAGATTCACCAATGCTCAGTCTTTAGGTGGATGCTCCAAGAGGAAAGATTTCAACAGCGTCCACTTCGTCTCAGAGCTGTTAAACTACATCTCAAAATGTTGCAAATTGACAAGAAGGGATTTTCATTTACAATAAATACAATAAAATCCATTTACATTGTTTTTGTTGTATTTTTCTATCACAGTATCGCACGTGCTAGTGTGGGGCACGTTTACACGTGCCGCCAATATTCCAAGTCAGGTCGCCAATATTACAAACTAGGTCGCCAATATTCAAAACTAGGACGCCAATATGCAGAACTAGGACGCCAACGTGCAGGAAAGGTCACCAATATGACAGATATATTGGACTGTAATTTTACGATTATATAAGTAAAATACACATAATGGCACTTAATTTAGGTTTAACATCTGTTGAATTAAGATCCAGAATCTCTTCATTTTGGTAAACTTACCGTCTCCATGCAGGGGTGTGATAATTGATAATAGGTCTGTCTTGATTCTGACTGGAGTTTGCTTTTCAGGTTTCTGAGTCCTTTTATCCGGTGATTGTTCTGATGAACTTTTCGTATCTTGCTGTAGACCTTATCATCCTCCAGATGAGTTTCTTTATGTTTGTTGTTATCCATGGATTCTTATCCTTAGTTCTTGTGGATCCATGGGGCATGAAGTCTTCTATTCCCTAACTTAGGCTCGTTTCAATCATGGTCCATGGTTCCTCCACTGACTTCTCATGAATTACTGAAGTGATTCTCATCTGGCTTTTCTGTAAAGGGGGACTTGTCTCCGCCGTTTTTAAGTCTTGCAGGTTTCCGATATTCCCTGCAGTAAAGAGGTCTGTAGAACTTGCGTGCTATTATGTTTGGTCATTAGATCGTGGGTGTTATTTTCTTTTGTGGGGGATGTTATAAGTTGTTCAAGTCCATTGTCGTATATGTCCAAACCGATAGTGTACTTTTTGAAACTTGCACCTTTCTTAAGTATTCCATGTTTCCAATCCCAGTCAGGAAAGTTAAAGTCACCTGCCAGTATGATTGATTTACCTTTTTCCTTGTCTATTCTTTGCAGAGATTTTTCCAACTCATCCAAACTGTGTTCGTCTCCTTCGTTTGTTCTTCAGTATGTTCCAAGAATAAGTTTCATGCACTCATGCTTATTGAACACCACAGTATTTCTCAGTTGGCTTCCAGTTCAGGTTTCTATTCCATAAGATCTTTCTTGGTCGCAATAAAACTCGCTGTTTTCCTCCTTCTCTATCCCATCTTTCAATGTTTAAGTCATGAGTTTGGAATATCTCTATTTCCTATGTCACTGTTCAGCCATGATTTTGTCACGAGGATGATGTCGTGTTTTACTCTTTCAATCATGTTGGAGAAAACTGGTTGTTTCGCTCTGATGCTTCTTCAATTGACTGTGATGACCTTTACGTGTCTGAGGGTTATGACCTTGCAGGTGCTTTCTTGGGGAAGACGTTTTCAGCGATGTACCTTGGGAAGGAACCGAACTGAGACTTCTGTGTGAATTAGATGTATGGGACTCAAATCTACATGTATATGGAGTTTGCAGCTAGAATGTTGACCATGTCGGTTTTCATAGCCATACAGTATGTGGAGCCATATTCCGCATTCATCATATTTTAAGGCTCCCTGTCTCCTCCCTACTGCTTTCCCACATTCCATACATTGGTACTTTAATGTTGGGCCTGGATCTCCAGCCAGGAGTAAAAGTGCACGCAAGAATAACACCCAGCGAGTTGATTTGTTTTTATAGTAGTATCTCAGTTTTCTAAATATCAAGCTTGTTGGTTAAGAGGTTTGCCTCCAGTTCTCCGCAAGTCCATATTTTACCTTCAGAATGGCATGATTTCACATGGATTTCACTGCGATCGCGAAGCAGAGAAGAGCGAGTATGATTTGACAGGGCACCGCTATCTTGGTGTGACTCAGTGAGCAATTTTGCAGTCAACATTAATGCACTTGTATCACTCAAAATAGTTCTATGAAAACGAAATGTTTGGAAAGGTGAAACAGAACTATTTTTCTTTTGCCCATGCGCACACACGAATAGGTGTATTTATTTGTTTATGTCCATATTTATCATGTAACCTTGTCCTACACATAATTCATCTTAATTAATTATGCTCTCTAAGATTTGAAAATTTATCAAATTTTCTAAATGAATTTCTATCCAGCTTTTCAAAAAATAAAACCTAAATTATTTTTTTACCAGAAGTTAATTTCCCGTCAGGTTATCTTAATACATTTCCCTTCCTTTAAATCCATGAAAAAGCTACACAAATATGAATTGTTAAACATGTTTAGGTTAATTATCTTTGGATGATTAATGTTTCTACTGAATTTTTAAAATTTACATTTCAATTATTAACGGATGGTTTGAATAGTTAGAGCATTATTTCAGAGAAAATATATCAACTTGTGGTCTATCTTAGAACTTTTCAAAGTCTGTTCATTGCCCGTGACATCTTTGAGTTGTAGTTCATAATGTAATGTATGTATCGGCCTACATGTGACTTGATTGAAATACATACTTCAGATGTCTTGGTCAAGGTTCAGAATTATAGTACCAAGAAAAGTGTTACGCTGAAGACCAAGCTCTTGTCGTCTACTTTCTCCACAGTAGCAAGGATATCACAGTTGGGCAGGGAATACTACAAGTTCACAAAGCAGTACAATATTCATTTCTTAACTTCTTTATTAGCTCTTTGAAGTAACAAATTCCTAAAAAATGATGAGCACAGCGTCAATATCAATTATTATTATGAAGAATTCCTTAAATAATTGTTCAATGTTTGTATTATGAAAGTTTTATAACTGAATAATAATGAATTTCCTTATCAAGAAGATGGATTTCATTGTGGAGCAGTTGAGGTCCCACCTTATCTTCATCAACAGTACACAAACAGGGGTAGAAACACCTGTTATGATGAAAAAAACATTAAACGTATATTGGTATTTGGAAATAAAGTATATGTTATATACATGCATATATCAACTATGTTTTCCAAACATAACTCAATCAATGTATAAACTTAAATGAAAAATGGAATTAGATTTCCTTAGCTTTTTGTAAAAATTCAGATATTAGAAAATATCCATTTCTTGGCAGTTAGTAAAATAATGTATCAATTATAAGTATTTAGATACAAGATTAAAGAGCCGATCAGTGTTCAAAATACAACGTGATGAAGCACTTCAAAATGCAAGATACTTTTAAACAAAAGCGTATCGTAGTATTAAACGTCGCTCAAAAATTACCAATTTTAATTTTATTGATCACTTCGAAACCCATAGCAATATCTACAGAATACCATATGCTATTTTAACAGGATCTACTGTACAACTCGCACTCGCTGAAATTTCTCGCACTCGGAGAATGTGTCAATCTCAAGCTTCCCGCAATGAATTCGTCTAACATCATGCATATCAGTTGGCCATATACGGAGTATGATATAACTGTTCATAGGGTCTATGCAACAACACTTTTCACAAATACAAAGTATTTCTGACTTGACTTCTTGCTTATCTATAAGACGCTATATTGAAGTATTGAAGAGCGACGAAGTATGTTCACTTCGTGACGTCATACAGCTGCATACCAAAAGTTTGTTCACCTGCTTGTAATCTTAGTGCAAATATCATGTCATTTGGTGTCGTTTTGACGTTCATAAAATAACTCCAGGACCACTTACCGAAGATCATCAATTGTCCATGTGTAAAATAACCATTCGCAAACCATATTTCGGGATCGTACGGAAGCGTATTAGTGTCACGGTGAAAAAATATTTCAGAACTATCTCCTACGTAGGACTTAGTATCTCCTACGTAGGAGATAGTTTCTCCTACGTAGGAGATAGTTTCTCCTACGTAGGACTTAATTACCTAATACTTAGTATCTCCTACGTAGGACTTAGTATCTCTTACGTAGGACATAGTATCTCCTACGTAGGAGATAGTATCTCCTACGTATGACTTAGTAACTCCTACGTAGGACATAGTATCTCCTACGTAGGACATAGTATCTCCTACGTAGGACATAGTATCTCCTACGTAGGAGATAGTATCTCCTACGTAGGACTTAGTAACTCCTACGTAGGACATAGTTTCTCCTACGTAGGACATAGTATCTCCTACGTAGGAGATAGTATCTCCTACGTAGGACTTAGTAACTCATACGTAGGACATAGTTTCTCCTACGTAGGACATAGTATCTCCTACGTAGGACATAGTATCTCCTACGTAGGACTTAGTATCTCCTACGTAGGGCATAGTAACTCCTACGTAGGAGATAGTATCTCCTACGTAGGAGATAGTATCTCCTACGTAGGAGATAGTATCTCCTACGTAGGACTTAATTCGTTTTAGACATTGCTCAATTTACAGGGTTTTTGTGTTTATTTGCTGGTGTATTAATTATTTCTATTTGATATGTTGATGTTAATATTACATAATATCGAATAATGAATGAAGTTATTGAAAGTTTTGTTAAACGTTTGATGGTCATAAATGGGATATGTATAGTTTTTTTCTTACTGAATTGGGTCATTTAACAAATTATACCATATAATGTTGTATTGGTATTTGTTGTTATTAACAGACAATTCGATTTGGAACAAACGCTTTAGGTCAATATGGTCGAAAACTGGACTAGATATTGTTACTAAGCGTTATTGACTCATCGGGCCCCTTACTCTGATTCGAAGTTACGAAGTCACATCTTTACCCAAATTGTAAAAAAGATGATAAACAGAACTCTGATTCAAAGTTACTTTTATGTAAGTTATCAGTCACGCTATTTATCAAAATAATCAATGATGCCCCCAGTCTGGGATGAATCGATCTGATTGCATATAGATATCATCGCCACACATCTAAATTGGGTAAATTTAACTTAACAGACAACAATATTCTTAATTCTTCAATCTAGTTTATTAGCAAAAGTAACGATTTTTTTGTAAACTATTATCACTCATTTGTGATATATTTCCTTAGTATTTGTAGCATAAATTGACTTTAGGCTTCTCCAAAAACATTTGGCCTTAACGAATTATACAAATTGCTTTGATTATAAAGATGTTAGATGTTTTTTTTTGGTTTATTAAAATATTTTTTAGTATTTATATGTGTACAACCTTCTGTTGTTTTTAAGGGCGGCCTTTAAATAAGCCTATTGCTTGGTCGACAAACCTAGTTTCACCGTATGAATTAAAATGTTTCCAAACCAGGGCTAGACATTATCGAACCGCACATTGAGATATTTGCTATTGTCCGTAAGATGTTTCTATCTAAGGAAGCGCTTATCTATCTTTTATTCTTAACCGAGTTGTTCTGCTTTGAATCACTTGTATATTTATCTCAATATTCATAGATAATATAAGGCAAAAGTGTAGATGTCTTAGAGAATTGCGTCAACTTATGTGAATCCTCTTGCTGTAAACATTGCTACTTAATATTGTTCTTTTTCACAATAATCACAATACGCATTCCAATACTAGAAGTAGTATTTAATGTATCATTTATGGTATTATATGTAGGGCTAATGTTGCATACGGTATTCAGCGAAATCAAACAGTTCTCTTAGCGAAAGAACGCACAAAAAGTTAATATTCATGTCTCAAATATTCTAAAAAAAATTATGAGGAGTGCAGAAAAGGTACATTTGTATTTGTATTATTTGAAGCGTACAATAAGGCAGTCGCTGGCCCGCACATTAAAAAAGATATGAAAACAGAAAACAGAAACCACAAAACTCAATCAAACTGATAATCGTTTACAAATTAATCGTTACTTTTGCTTATAATCTAAGATTTAAGGATATTGTTGTCTGTTGCTTTGTAATACTGTCTAATGCGTTGCTTTAAAAAAGGATTGAGATATTTGTTGAGTATATATAAAACTTTAGCTGCATTTAAATCAATCAGATCAGATTGAGGCGACAATGGTTATCTTAGCAAAAGCGAGTCTGTAACCTTTGAGACACAGCTTGAGTTGTCATATTTTAAAAAATTTGTTATTTCGACGAGTGAGTGGTCCTATGAAAAAGGAACTTGAATAACTAGTTTAGTTTTCGATCAGATTTGACACGGCCTCTCTTTTGCTGATATATACAAACCTTAAGTTTGGAACACTACCTAAATTCCAACTAAAATAATATATTAATATCAACATATATTCATATAATATTACATGGAATAATTGTTTAACGACCCCTCTCGGTAAATAAGACGTGACATGGACAGTTTAACATTATTATGTTTCTTTGTTAGATCCATCCCTTTGTGATTGGGTTTTAAAATGAACACACTTAAGTCACAGTTATTGAACTTATTGTAATGACAAGATCGAGTAAAATAAAGGCAAATGTTCTCTAGACAATATTACATAACGTTAACTGTTAGATATATAATTCATTTGTGACAAATTAACTTTACAAACTTACAGATGTTAACGATGATTCATTCGACATTTAAACTTTGAACATCATGTAATATTAACATCAACATACAAACAAGAAATAATAAAGACACAGGCAAACACACAAAAAAAACCACTTAAATGATCAATTTCTGAAACAAATTATCTCCTACGTAGGTGATACTATGTCCCACGTAGGAGATACTATCTCCTTCGTAGGAGAAACTATCTCCTACGTAGGAGAAACTATCTCCTACGTAGGAGATACTATCTCCTACGTAAGAGATACTAAGTCCTACGTAGGAGATACTAAGTCCTACGTAGGAGATACTAAGTCCTACGTAGGAGAAACCATCTCCTACGTAGGAGATACTAAGTCCTACGTAGGAGATACTATCTCCTACGTAGGAGAAATTATCTCCTACGTAGGAGATACTAAGTCCTACGTAAGAGATACTAAGTCCTACGTAGGAGAAACTATCTCCTACCTAGGAGACACTAAGTCCTACGTAGGAGATACTATGTCCTACGTAGGAGATACTATGTCCTACGTAGGAGATACTATGTCCTACGTAGGAGATACTATGTCCTACGTAGGAGATACTATCTCCTACGTAGGAGAAACTATCTCCTACGTAGGAGATACTAAGTCCTACGTAGGAGATACTAAGTCCTACGTAGGAGATACTATCTCCTACGTAGGAGAAATTATCTCCTACGTAGGAGATACTAAGTCCTACGTAAGAGATACTAAGTCCTACGTAGGAGAAACTATCTCCTACCTAGGAGACACTAAGTCCTACGTAGGAGATACTATGTCCTACGTAGGAGATACTATGTCCTACGTAGGAGATACTATGTCCTACGTAGGAGATACTATCTCCTACGTAGGAGATACTAAGTCCTACGTAGGAGATACTATCTCCTACGTAGGAGATAGTTCTAAAAAAAATTTTCACCGTGACACTAATACGCTTCCGTAGGATCGTCTTATCACTGGTGCTGAATGTCGATATTTGGCATTGTTACATAAACAGATGGGGTCAGATTTGGGAAATTCGGATTTTCTTAAATTTCGATTAAAATCATTCATGTAAGCTTGGTAGGGAAATAATCAGCACAGTTACGTTGCCTCAGCGCACAGGAACACATATGAATACGATCTAAAGCTGTTGATCACTTTTGAAGGATTTTGTAGAGCAAAATAGAAATCAGTGTTTTCGAAATTTTGACCCCTGGTCACTTCAATGACCTGCCAAATTTGTTACAGCTATGTGCTAGGTATGACATACGAATATGACAACGCAAACTGAATCTTTTATTATGCAGTGAAATTTCATCATTATCAGTTTCGTTTTAACAATGATATGATGTCTCAATGACGTTACAAATTACATCATATTTGCACTAGAAAACGAAGGTAAGTGAACAAACTTAAGATACGCAGCTGTATAGTCAGAGGTCAAGTTTTGTTTACATTTTTAGGTCATCAAGTTAAGAAGCCTATCTCATCATTCGATAGAGTTAACTTGTTAACTTGTTAAAGGGCAATGCTTCAGTCGTAAATGGGTCCGTTTGACTCTCAGATACAACAATTTCAATAAATAGGAAGGAATCGGATCTTTTGAAAAGGTGTTAAAATCAAGATGGCGCCGAAACAACGTGACCAACGAATTACTCATCATAATAATTTAAACCAATTGGTTTGAAACACGAGCGAACAAGCAAAGCTCTACATCGAGGCCTGCCCTTCACTGACAGCTGATGACTTTGAATCCTGGACATCCCTTGATGTGATGATCAAATGGATTTTCATTTCACCCTGTGTTCGTTTTCGAAACACTCTCGGAAATTAGAACTAATTGATTGATTTTTGCTGTCGATAGAATCTGACATTATGCTGTTTGCTGTCAATGAACAATGGCAGAGTGTTGATCAAGAAATATTGTTAGCAAGTTGTAGAACTCCAATCATCAGGTACTAGCACATAAAAGATGAAAGATGAAAGATCTAAATATTAGTGGAAGACGAAAGATGTAAATCCATCAAATATAAACACACGAAATGGGTATCTAAAAATTGCGTAACGTAATTCAAGATTCCACTCTTAACATGATGTTTCAACACAAGTTCCAAAATATTCAAATAAAATGGAAAATTGTCAGATATAGGAGCAACGAAGACATTTATATAGACAATACCAGTACTCTTACATTACTATTTTATTCAACAATGAGACTAAACAGCTAGAGAAACCTTCAGTAGATGAATGGGCGATATCGAGTACTTGGAGTTGTTTGTTAATGTACATGCTACCTCCAGTCAACACTGTTATTAGGAAGAGGTTTTTGCAACAACGGTACTGCACAGATGAGCTTGATATAAACTTCTATGGGGCTACATGATCAGATCAAGAAGAGTTCGGCAACGTTGTGATCTCCAATAAAGAAGCTGATGGCCTTTACGTCTCTCTTTTACTACTTTTTACGTTGTCTGTAAGGATTATTCAGCGGGGAGGTAGACTTGTTAAACTGACTTTGTAAATCTAGGACCCTGAACAATTGTCTCATTTTGATAGCTGTAACAAACCAAGATCTGACAAGAACAGAATCATAAAATGTATGATTTAAATTTTGAAAATTATTTTATTTCTACTTAGGGTATGTGCACATTTTAGTTCAAGTCACATAGTAGGTGACATTTACATTGCAACATTTGCATACATGTACGACAGCATTTGAATACATATAAATTATTGCAGGCAATCTAAATAAATTTAGGTCAACAGATTCAACAGTATGGCCTAAACAAACGCACATACAGAGAAAGCTGATGAGTCTTTAAATAACAAAAGGCTAGAATAGAATTCCATTTATTTGTATTAATTGTAAGTCGAATAAGCGTTTGTTTGTCAATGGAATATGTTTTCTTTATGTCATTGTGAATGTACTTGAAGTTATGTTTTTGAAATGGTGTATTGATATGTTACATTTCCCATAAACATTGCACGAAATTTTAAAATTGAAAACTTTAAATAAAATATTGATTATAAGCACTTCCACATCAGAGTCTGACCATAACAAGCAATACAAACTCGGCTTAATAAGAAATTCAAGACAATAAATTCTGATGATTGTATATTTAGCGAAAACAATGACATTAATACAATTTGGAAACTAAACGGGTTACTGGATTAGCTGAGAAACATTTATTTTGAAAAATGGACCTATCCTAGCCGTCCCATTGTTGTTGTTTTTCGTTTTTCTCATGATTATTTTTCTATTGTTTCATAATGTTATTATCAAAACTTTATACTAAAACTAATTTTACATAAACAACTTCAACATTTTAGCAAAATCTTGTAATGGTCAATTACATCGTCCTCGTATAAGACATTTACCTGATTATTTAAGATTAGAAAACCAATTGGGTCTTTCAAATAAAAGAAAATTCTTTCTATTATGTTTCAATGATTAATTACTTCCACCTACCGTTTATATGTTAGTATAGTCTTCCCTTTTCATCGTGTATGGTTCAATAAAATTGTTTTTCCAAAATGTATTTTGTTGAATGAAATACATAAACACTCTTTCAAGTATACCATATTTGCTTGCTTGTTTCCATGAACGTCCTTACAAAACAAATGATCAATTATCTACCAATAATTAGAACTGTAATCAGAAGTAATTGAATTGTCCAATAACAGAGACGTAATAATGAATATCTTCGATCCTTTTGGAGTTAGGATTTTGATGTGCATTGGGGATGAGGAAATTGGTTTCTTTAAGCAATAAGCGAGGATATATTATGTTTCATAGAATGGTGATTATTATTAACAGTTACAGAAGAAGTATGAACATCAAACAATTTGCATATGTGCTCATCCTTTATCTGACTACATGATGAGGACTTTGTCGATTTCATATACGTTATCTTTAATCTATGTATACTCCTCTTGGTAATTGAAATTCCTAACTCTAGGGTTATGGTGTATGCAAACAGATCTACAGGTTATGAATTAAAGAACATTTTGAAGGGGTTAGTAATGCTGTTAGAGGAAATATAAATCATAAAAACTTCTTATATCGATATCATATCTTGCATAGTACATAATTGCACTTGTTTGCTTTATTAATGTTTTCATTAAAAAGTCAATAAAGTAAAATATCTACGTATTTCTTAACAAAATCGTCTAGTTTAAGATGTATTATATGTTTATTACTTATCACTGCTGTCAAATATATAGCTTTGCCTCTCTTTTGTTCAGGAGGATTTGATAATGAACTAAGTTTTGTCGATTAAGGTATGACCTTTTATCTCGTTGTAGTTTCTTGACATAAACTTAACATGTCCTCTGATGAAAAATATCCATCTTTTGCAATTTCAATGATATTTCATTCATTCGTATTTCAGTTATTTCACCCTGACGTTGGCAAACATTGTAAGATAAACAGCAAGGTTAAATATGCCATTTACAATCATGGCAACCAACCTTATACAAAGATCAAACAAACAAATGTGATGTACCTTAAAACCGAGTAAAAGATCAATGGTCTGAGTCAGTATAACAATTCATGGACATTGTCATTTGCAGTGACTCAAGATATCAATACTTGATCATGTGAAGGTCGCTTTTGACAAAGCATCATTTCTTTCTAATTCACACATTTGATTGAATGAGATTTCGGCCTGTTATATCGGGAAGTCGAATTGTCTTTGAACCTTGCAATTCTAAAGGCTACTAAATAGAAACTGTTTGCCAGCCGGTTTCGTATCACCATAGATACCACGTTATATTCTATCTGGTACATGATGAATGTTTGCATTTCAAAAACTCATTATCTAGGCCGAATGCGTTGTTTTGCCTAAGTGTTTATGAATTTGATGAAATAAAAATACCTATGCAAATAGCCCTATTACACAATGGTGTTCTGTAGTTGTTGAAGGTGCAGCTTTATCAATGAGTCAATGCAACAAACGAAGGTCTGCTGATGTAACACATGTACAGTCGTTGTAATGTCAGTTTCAGACTGGTGCATATTCAACAAACTTTATCAGTCATCCCACATGCCTGACGCTTGATGCTTCGTTGTACATGACATGTAAGTATCATGTCAACTAGAAATATTTCAGCCAGCAGAATCTGGCAATATACTAGTGTTCAAAGATAAAAGAAACGCCACTACCAAAAAGTCAAGATAACTCACACATACATACATCATGTCTAACGAAATTATTTGTTTTGGGTCATTATGTAGTCATGTTTAGAAAGATGCGCTTTTAGAACATTATTAACTAGGTAAGATAGCATATTGAAATAGGACTTGTTTTATGTATTTAAAGGCGTACTACTTGTCTTATACATCAAATATTGTAGTTTTATTATGTCTACCACTTCCTATTTTTACTTAATATTCACACCTTAAAAGATCTTGATTGAAATTTAAAAGGTTCTGATGGAAAACACTTTTCTTTATCCCATGGACATGTATATCTGAGTTATAAAAATCATAAATGAGTAAACTTGTGTATTCAAATATATTTTTGATTTTGGCTTTTAGGAAAATAAGATGTCTTTTCCTTTGCCGTAGGGTTAACAATTTAAGTTATGTACCTTAGGTGCTTGTAAGTGATTAATGAACAGATTCATGTCATACGTCGTGTCTCTGGGAATAGTTTTGAATGGTGTGTTTAGTCGAATTTAATCTTATTACATAAAGGTTTTCATAGTCTTAATAGAAATTATGGTCAATCATATTTTATCTTAATAAGTGAACGCAGTAATTATTCAAGTGAAAGAAGTGTTTTCCAAATATATATAGATGTTATATCCTGTGGCATGATTATACCTTAAGTTAGTTAAGAGTCACACAGGAATGTTCCTATAGGTTGTAAATGGAATTGTTGACATGGCATACATCAATACTTGTTCTCGTGTTTCACTGGGAGTGCGACCTAGAACATAGTCAATAATTAAAAACAGGATCTCAGAAATATATATTGTCATTAAAGGAACGTGGCAAATTTTATCATTATAACAAAATAATATCATTTTCTGCTTAATTTGTTTGCTTGTACGAACTTCCAAGACTAACAAATTGTCATTTGAGTTAACAACGGATCAGTCGACACGTGTTTATGAACATTAGTCATGTACTTTGGACTTCAATCACAAATATTGATAACATTTCCATTTTCAACATGGATAAAATAAGATTTTGATTATCTTGGCGTAAATTAATATTGATGTGTATTTGTAGTGAGGAAATAAATTTCTGTCATATATTAGCAAAATAGTTATTAATTCAGACACCTGTGGTCATGTATATGTGTTGGTTGCTGGTTGAATCAAACTGAATATTTCTGGCGAAAATATCTGCTGCATTATTAGTAAAACAACTGAATATAGTGAGTTTTAAGATCCCCACTGTTTTATTGCTTTTCACTATGATAACCTTTTCTAGAGATAACCATGCCATCAGCCTATCAAATTATGTAGGAATACAATAGGAATTTATATATAACAAAGACGATTTCAGATCAGTTTGAAAGATCAATGGCTAGAGTCAGGCTAATGGTTAACTCGTCATTGTCATTAAAATTCGACTCTTGTCAACATGACAAGCAATTCAAGAAGGACCTGTCATGTATACATTGCACCAATTCAAACCATTCATTGTACTGATATCGTCACGAAACAACATGTAGGTATCAGTGTTCATTTGATTTTCTGATTTTCGTAAACAAACTCGAAGTCGTCAAGGATTGTTAAAAAATGTTGCCGAATGTCATTTCTATCTCATCGAGGGGAGTGAGAAAGCGAAAATACATTATTATTTTTAAGATCATAAAACGCAGTCGAAAGGCAAATTTTGTTGTTGTGAGGAAGGACAGTCTAGCAACTCCATTTAACCTTTCTCGGTAAAAATAGTTCGATAGAAATAATTCGATATTTAATAGGAAATACATTTTAGAAAAACATAAAATTTGTGAATGTTTATTAATATCAGATCTAAAATATGTATTTGGTTATAACTAGATGACACAAAGGCTCCTAATGTATTTTGGAAAGTCAGTTTTGACGCGAACTGATATAGTGAGTAAAGCGGTCGGTGTGACACATTTCTCGCTTCGTAAATTTATTTTGCGATAAAATAAACAATTATTAACTACAGCAACAAGATATAAACTTTGGGTGGCTTTTCGATATCGTAGGATACATTAGCACGGCAAAACGTTTACAGTTACATCCGAAAACATCGTAAAGCTTCGTTTTTCTTCAACCCTAACCCTACGTTCGATTTCCTCAAAAGGACATAATCGTGTTTCAAAGGGAGGTAATAGGTTCGGTCCTATTTTTCTCACCGAAGTGAAAGTATGGATTATATTTTCACTGCAGTGAAAATATGACTTTCTACTGCTTTTCGTAAATATGGATTATATTGTCACTGTTTAACCCTATATTTCATTGCTAATTATATGATAATTTCAAATTTCCCATACATAGATATATTTCTGACTTCTTGCATCTTGTATGGCTTTAATTTTGTTGTGCAAATATAAATCTGTCAATGGCTCGGGACTTTCAAGAGACTTGTACTTAGTTTTATTTATGTTAAAGCTAAAATGATAGCTAAAAGAATAACTTGCCCGAGATTGCTCGGTTTCATTTTTAGATTTATTCTTTAGCATTTTTAATATTTTATTCTAGCATTCTTTATATTCATTGAATAAATCGATAGATTTATGAATGATAGATATCCAGATTCAATATTCGGCCCTGCTGTATACAGAAGATCTCATGTTTGCATTAGTGTCTAGGAACATGTTGAATGACAATCATCCATGCCTACACAATCCATAAACATAATGAGATTGAGATATTCCAAAGGTGCAGCTGTATTATGTAATCACGTCCCCACAGGAAGACCTGTTGATGTAATACAGTGGCTATTGTGACAGACACGGGACATGTTTTCATGCAACAAACCCTATTGACCATCCCACACGCCGTTCACGTGTTGCATTTTTAACAGAATTTGTAGATTGCTCTGTCAAATTGATGCTAGCAGATAGTCAAGGAATTATTGAAACTTACGTTAACAATAATGTATTTGTTATTGATTATTCCAATTTCATGCGATCAGCTAATTTCCCCTGAGAAAAGTTTTGATCGGTGTTATTATAGAGTGTGCAGTGGGAGATGCAAGGTCAGTCCCATCTAGGTGTGAAGCCTCGTCCCATGGTGCAAACCAGAAACAACTCCTCACTTAAATCCACCAAACTGATCTGATTTTTAGGATGGACATTTCTGCAATCTCTACAAATTTGTTAGTAGTGGTTCCATCATAAACTAACTAATCATGAACACAAAACTCACTAATAATATCCCTGGAAACAACTGCAAAGTTCTTAAATTGTGGAAGACACGTTTTACCGTATTTTCCCAGTTAGTTGGACTGTATTAGCATCTTGCTAATTCAGCTTTTTGTGATCATTTCAATTAAAAATGATTAAGGGCTCAAATAACATCAATCGATGATTTTAAATGAAAAGAACAATTACGTATTGATTTCAAATGGCAGATTTCTAGCAGTTGGAAAATTTGCTTCTAACAAGGCCATACGTGGAGAAACAGGCCGGTACCATATCAATATTGAGAGTCAAATCAGAGTTATTAAATTTTGGATAAAACTTTTAAGAATGCCAGAGTATAGACTACCGAATCAATCTTATCAAATGTTACTTGCTTTAGATAATCGCGGTAAGCATTCATGGGTTGCTGGTGTGAGAAATATGTTGTTTGTCAGTGAATTTTCCTATGTCTGGATTAGTCAGAATGTTGGTGATAAACATTTATTTCTTGCAATGTTTAAGCAACGTTTAAAAGATATTTTTATACAATCGTGGTATGAATTGCGTGACGCATCCACTTTTTAAACTCATTATTCCCATTGCAAATCAATATTTGGGCCAGAAAAATACATAAGTGCCCTCAATAATAAGTCTATTTTAAGTAGTTTATGTAAATTTAGAATTTCTCTTCATTCCCTTAAGATTCAGTCCTTCAGAAATGATCATCATACTTTAAACGATTTAACATGTTCATACTGCTCCTCAGGCGAAACGGAGGATGAAGCTCATATTTGTTTAGTTTGTGAAGCCTTCTCTGAATGTAGAAGTGAATTTTTGAAATGTCTTAATGCCAATCCACAACCGATGTACAATCTGCTAAATTCAACTAATCCTGAAGTTATTTATCATGTTGCAACTTATGTGAAACAATTAATGTACAATATGAAATCTTATGTCAAACTTTAAAGTCTCGTGACCAACAACGATAACTGTAAATTCAGCTGTACCTAGTCTTTTATACTGAATAAACATGTCTGTCTGTAGAGTTTCTTTTATATAAACTACCTCATCGAAACACTGAAAGTAAACCTAGACGCATCGTCAGACAAGCACATCAATTGTCACCAACATCAGTGCATCTGCTCGGAAGGTTTTATTGAATAGTTTTTGTTATCTAAGAAAGAGAAAAACCAGTCTGTCATTATAGGACTATGACGATGATGTTTAAGCACTAAACGATATGTACAGCATTTAATAAAGGAACTACTGAAATTAATAGCTTGGAAATCACACAATCTACAAGTTTTGTATATAAACAAGTGTTCAGAAGAATGCTACTAAGTCTTTCAACATAGCCAGTAAACAAAATTCATAGAGTGGAATATAACTTGTTTGAATATATTCATTCATCGGTATACTCTTGATTTTGTATTTCTTGAAGCATACATATACAAAATAATAAATAGAATATTTCTTTAAAATGTTTATCTTGCACAGAATTATCGGCATCTAAGTTCAAATAGAAAAGTATTGAAATATGTTCCACGACGATATTGTGCATATTATGTACTTTATTTGACATAAATTCGCTGACGCCTAATTACTTTAGTACGTTTAAGACAGGCAGAAATGTTCAGTTTCTCTAAGATATCCCGCCTTTTTGAGGAGATTAAAAATTGTCGGGTTCATAAAAGGGTGATATAATGTCTTATGCATGCGTGTAATATGATTAGAAGCTTTTCTTATGAAAACTAGTTTATCATCTACAGGAAATGTGGAAACGTGAAGTATTGATTCTAATGGCCTTAGTTCACTTTGTTGGCATTGCCGTTAGCATTATGGACTCATTACTCTGTTTTAATGAAACGACAGAGGTATTGAAATAATCGAGGCTCGATTCCCCATACGATAAAAAAACCCAAAACATTACACATGGATGTTTCCTTCGTCTAATTATCATTCTGGAACTTATTTCAGCCCAAGACTGAAATTTGAACATAATAATGAAATTTGTATGATGAATTAGTGATTCTAACATGACACGAAAATAAGTTTGAAAATACTGCGTTCTGATTGGTTACTCATAAACATTTTGGAGTAATTATTTCGCCGATAATCACCTCTAATTATTTACGACCGCTTCACATTCCTCCGCGCACGCGTTTACAATCTGCACTCAGCGACTTTCTGTTTGCTGATCTATTTAAATTTCAATATCAGAAACTTGTCGACATTTTGAAACACCTACAAAGTTTAATCGAATAACCAGGTTTTTGGTTGCTGTTTAATAGTGTTTCTCTTACTGCTTCGCGATGTAAATTAATCACAGTCCACAGATCTAACAAAATCAACGATCGCACACCTTTCATACAGCGATTCGTCAAATGAACGGAAGCGACATTATTCTTTAATGTCGCAGAATGCTGTCACTGCCCCTACCTCTAATTTACAAGTGACCACTTTTCCTGTCACAGTCTCCCCAACCATGACACAAAATATAACTTTCTTGACAGCTTCCACTAAGTTTGAAACAGTTCACCGACACGTACCGCACTCATTTTCAGAGTAACCTCCCTTGATTTGGTCAGTCCTTGTCGCTCTTGTAGGGGTGATGGGTCGACCCATGGATTTAGGTAAAAAATCGTAACTTTGACGACAGTGAAATCCGTTTTCTATTGATAATATGCTCAATAGATTATAGATAAGTTTATTTAAACACGTTTTAACGACATTTAAATTGTTATGTGTTCTTTATGAAAGTGGAATGTACCGTTGTTTTGCAAGTGAATGGAACGGGTCTGCACCGGTTTGACCTAATCACATTGCTTTTGCGCAAGTCAAAATAGTTCCAATTTTTTTTACTAATTAGTCATGTTAGAATGGTGATAAATCCATTCTGTTTTTTATTTTTGGGTTGTATGTCGTGCATTCTTTACCCCTAAATAAACATTTCACACCTCGCAAGCTCGGTTTGAAATTATATTTAGGGGTAAAGAATGCACGACATACAACTCGAAAATAAAAAAAACAGAATGGATTTATTCCCTAATTATTTTGTGTACGAATATTTTTGTTTCTAAAATTGTTTTTGTTGATATTTTGTTCTAGAAATTGTTCCAAAGTTGCAACATTTAGTTGCATATTTAATACAGTTAAGATAACCATTCACTACTACAACTACTACTACTACAACTACTACTACTACTACTACTACTACTTCTACTACTTCTACTACTTCTACTACTTCTACTACTACTACTACTACTACTACTACTACTACTACTACTACTTCTACAACTACAACTACAACTACAACTACAACTACTACTACTACTACTACTACTACTACAGCTACAACTACAACTACAACTACAACTACAACTACTACTACTACTACTACAGCTACAACTACAACTACAACTACAACTACTACTACTTCTACTACTACAACTACAACTACAACTACAACTACAACTACTTCTACTTCTACTACAACAACTACAACTACAACTACTACTACAACTACAACTACTACTACTACTACTACAGCTACAACTACAACTACAACTACAACTACAACTACTTCTACTACTACTGCTACAACTACAACTACAACTACTACTACTAATACTACTACTTCTACTACTACAACTACAACTACAACTACAACTACTACTGCTACAGCTACAACTACAACTACAACTACAACTACAACTACTTCTACTACTACTGCTACAGCTACAACTACAACTACTAATACTACTACTGCTACAACTACAACTACAACTACAACTACAACTACAACTACTAATACTACTACTACTACAACTACAACTACAACTACAACTACAACTACAACTACTAATACTACTACTACTACTACTGCTACAACTACAACTACAACTACAACTACAACTACTAATACTACTACTGCTACAACTACAACTACAACTACAACTACAACTACTAATACTACTACTACTGCTACAACTACAACTACAACTACAACTACAACTACTAATACTGCTACTGCTACAACTACAACTACAACTACAACTACAACTACAACTACAACTACTAATACTACTACTACTGCTACAACTACAACTACAACTACAACTACAACTACAACTACAACTACAACTACAACTACAACTACAACTACAACTACAACTACTAATACTACTACTTCTACTACTACAACTACAACTACAACTACTACTACTACTACAGCTACAACTACAACTACTAATACTACTACTACTGCTACAACTACAACTACAACTACAACTACAACTACAACTACAACTACAACTACAACTACAACTACAACTACAATTACAACTACAACTACTAATACTACTACTTCTACTACTACAACTACAACTACAACTACAACTACAACTACTACTTCTACTACTACAGCTACAACTACAACTACAACTACAGCTACAACTACAACTACAACTACAACTACAACTACAACTACAACTACAACTACAACTACAACTACTACTACTTCTACTACTTCTACAACAACTACAACTACAACTACTACTACAGCTACAACTACAACTACTTCTACTTCTACTACAACAACTACAACTACAACTACTACTACAGCTACAACTACAACTACAACTACGACTACTACTACTACTACTACAACAACTACAACTACAACTACTACTACAGCTACAACTACAACTACAACTACTACTACAGCTACAACTACAACTACTTCTACTTCTACTACAACAACTACAACTACAACTACAACTACTACTACAACTACAACTACAACTACAACTACAACTACAACTACAACTACAACTACAACTACAACAACTACTACTACTTCTACTACTACTACAACAACTACAACTACAACTACTACAACAGCTACAACTACAACTACTTCTACTTCTACTACAACAACTACAACTACAACTACTACTACAGCTACAAATACAACTACAACTACATCTACTAATACTACTACTGCTACAACTACAACTACAACTACAACTACAACTACTACTACAGCTACAACTACAACTACAACTACTACTACAACTACAACTACAACTACAACTACAACTACAACTACAACTACTTCTACTACTACTGCTACAGCTACAACTACAACTACTAATACTACTACTGCTACAACTACAACTACAACTACTAATACTACTACTGCTACAACTACAACTACAACTACAACTACTACTACAGCTACAACTACAACTACTTCTACTTCTACTACAACAACTACAACTACAACTACTACTACAGCTACAACTACAACTACAACTACGACTACTACTACTACTACTACAACAACTACAACTACAACTACTACTACAGCTACAACTACAACTACAACTACTACTACAGCTACAACTACAACTACTTCTACTTCTACTACAACAACTACAACTACAACTACTACTACAACTACAACTACAACTACAACTACAACTACAACTACAACAACTACAACTACTACTACTTCTACTACAACAACTACAACTACAACTACTACTACAACTACAACTACAACTACTACTACAACAACTACAACTACAACTACTACTACAGCTACAACTACAACTACTTCTACTTCTACTACAACAACTACAACTACAACTACTACTACAACTACAACTACAACTACTACTACAACAACTACAAATACAACTACTACTACAGCTACAACTACAACTACTTCTACTTTTACTACAACAACTACAACTACAACTACTGCTACAACTACAACTACAACTACAACTACAACTACAACTACTAATACTACTACTGCTACAACTACAACTACAACTGCAACTACAACTACAACTACAACTACAACTACAACTACTACTACAGCTACAACTACAACTACAACTACAACTACAACTACAACTACAACTACAACTACAACTATAACTACAACTACTAATACTACTACTTCTGCTACTGCTACAGCTACAACTACAACTACAACTACTACTACTGCTACAGCTACAACTACAACTACTAATACTACTACTGCTACAACTACAACTACAACTACAACTACAACTACAACTACAACTACAGCTACAGCTACAACTGCAACTACAACTACAACTACAACTACAGCTACAGCTACAACTACAACTACAACTACAACTACAACTACAACTACAACTACAGCTACAGCTACAACTACAGCTACAGCTACAACTACAACTACAACTACAACTACAACTACAACTACAGCTACAGCTACAGCTACAACTACAACTACAACTACAACTACAACTACAACTACTACTACAACTACAACTACTACAACTACAACTACAACTACAACTACAACTACAACTACAACTACAACTACTACTACTGCTACTGCTACAGCTACAACTACAACTACTAATACTACTACTGCTACAACTACAACTACAACTACAACTACAACTACAACTACAACTACAACTACAACTACAACTACAACTATAACTACAACTACTAATACTACTACTTCTACTACTACAACTACAACTACAACTACAACTACTACTACTACTACTGCTACAGCTACAACTACAACTACTAATACTACTACTGCTACAACTACAGCTACAGCTACAACTACAACTACAACTACAACTACAACTACTACTACAACTACAACTACTACAACTACAACTACAACTACAACTACAACTACAACTACAACTACAACTACTACTACTACTACTGCTACAGCTACAACTACAACTACTAATACTACTACTGCTACAACTACAACTACAACTACAACTACAACTACAACTACAACTATAACTACAACTACTAATACTACTACTTCTACTACTACAACTACAACTACAACTACAACTACAACTACTACTACTACTACTGCTACAGCTACAACTACAACTACTAATACTACTACTGCTACAACTACAACTACAATTACAACTACAACTACAGCTACAACTACAACTGCAACTACAACTACAACTACAACTACAGCTACAGCTACAACTACAACTACAACTACAACTACAACTACAACTACAACTACAGCTACAACTACAACTACAGCTACAACTACAACTACAACTACAACTACAACTACAGCTACAGCTACAACTACAACTACAACTACAACTACAACTACAACTACAACTACTACTACTACTACTGCTACAACTACAACTACAACTACAACTACAACTACAACTACTACTACAGCTACAACTACAACTACAACTACAACTACAACTACAACTACAACTACAACTATAACTACAACTACTAATACTACTACTTCTACTACTACAACTACAACTACAACTACAACTACAACTACTACTACTACTACTGCTACAGCTACAACTATAACTACTAATACTACTACTGCTACAACTACAACTACAACTACAACTACAACTACAACTACAACTACAACTACAGCTACAGCTACAGCTACAGCTACAGCTACAGCTACAACTACAACTACAACTACAACTACAGCTACAGCTACAACTACAACTACAACTACAACTACAACTACAACTACAACTACAACTACTAATACTACTAATACTACTACTTCTACTTCTACATGTTCTTCTCTCCCAAATGACGTAAGAGAACCATGATATCTTGCTCGATAGAGACCGATTTGCTAGTAAAAATGTAATATTTGTTTCTCATACAAAATAAAGTTAATACCCTATCTCATGTGGAGGTTTCATGTTATTATGTTTATGCCTACAGAATATTTCCTTTTTGGGATTAAATCTTTTTCACTATCGCAAAACAAATTTGATATCCTACTGATCTTGATTTAAATTTTATAAATGGATTCAAACGACATTTAATACTCATGTCATTCTATGCTAATGGATTTCACAAAAACCGCAGAGTTTTCTGCAGGGTGTATCGACTTAAAACATTTCAACGTAGGGTTAGATTGACATCTTTAAACTTTAGAAAATAACGCAAGAGTTTCAAACAAATCTATAGAACTAGTCTATAAATACCATTGCATTTTGTATAAAGCATCATGGTTATTAATCAAATACATCTACATTAATTAATACAATAATGATACTTAAGGATTATTTTACATGTTTTGTGCCTCTATCGATGAATAACAGCAACAAATTCAGGTAGCGTAGTGATATTTTTTGTCAAAGTGTTAATTTAGAGGGTATAATATGATTAATCATGAAAGTATTCTTTAATCAGATATATAATTAATGATGAAAAAAATAATTGAGAAATGAAAAAAACAAACTAAAAATTATTATTTTAACGCACACTACAGTCACAGAATCGTGAAAACGAGAGAACTTAGTAGAAACAGCGTCCAGAAGGCCTAGGCAATCTCTGTTGTGAGCGCTCCGAGCTCCATGTACAAGCTCTGGTCCGGACACTCCCTCACTGCAACGTCACCCCCAGACGTGACCACTTCCTGGCTTAACCTCGAAGGAGGTGTGGTGAGGACATCCCATATCCAGAAATGCAAGTATTTGGATTTTTCTGAAATAAGCCTAACTGTACAACTAGGGCTGCAAATATAAATGCGGACGGGGGGTCACAGTGCTTGTTTGTAAGTTAAAGTGAGAACAAAATACCTTATTTGGGAAAAAAAGAAAACAGTCGGCAATGGGTTTAGCATCATTTCTAAAGTTTTCATGAAATATGAATGATATAAATAAGTAATTTAGTCCTTCATAAATAAAAAACCATGAAAATAAAATTGTTATTTTCAAGTTTTTCGCCACTCTACAATTTTTTAATTTTCTTCAAAAATCAGTTAACATCATATATTTCTAACTCTTAAAATTATTAAATTGACATAATAAGTATAGAGTATGTTCGTCGGACTTTAGATATGCTTTTGTTATTTTAATTCGAACTAAAAAATCTGAGTAAGCCCTCGCAACCAAGTCTCTTGGCAGTGCATGTTAATGTAGGAGAACAACGTCTCCTTATTGAAACCTTTGCCATGAAACTTTTTATTTGGTTTCACTTAAAATTACGGAAAAAATCATTAAAGTGAAAACCTCTGTTGTCAAGTAAATATTCGTTTTGAAATAATTCACATATTTATTCATTGAACTGTTTCATTGGCATTCTAGAAGTTGTAGCGTAATACAAATTTTTATGAATACCAAACGTATCGGTATATATGCTTATACAGTTTTGATATGCTTGAAAACGACAGAAGGATCTAAACCGAAACGTCACCGATAAATAAAATAAGTTTAGAAGTTGAATATATATAGAATCATTATTTTCACTGGAAATACATCAATATGGTATGTAACCAGACAGATGTTTGTACAAACAGAGAGGGATAACGACGTGTTAACGATCAAAATAATGTTTCACAAAGTGTTAACATGAATTTCTTTTTTAAACAAACCATTTTTATCTCTCTTAATGTATCTTAAAATACATTGATAACATCAGTATGAGATTATGCATTGCAGAAAAAAGGTGTTTTTACTGTAGACAACAGTATTCAAACAGTCAATCAAACATTCCTGCTAAAAACAAATAAATCCAGCGTTAAGGCTAATTTATTAATTTAGGACTTTGATATTCAACTAAATTTTATCCATCATATATTTGCTGCCTTAACAAGAAGCAAAAAGAAATGAGAACCGTAGTGGGACGGAAGTTAACGAGGCTCCATGTTAACCGGGCCCTTCCAGATACTGTTATTGATTTTATTATACATTCTGAATTTTTTTTTCTATCTTTTTAGTATGTTAAAGGGACGACTAGATAAAAAGTTTTGCGTGGGAACCAGCTGCTGCTAATGGCGTCTTGCTCACGGGCATATATACTGACAATATTGCCATATGGGTACACGTCAGGTGAAAACATACAGGTAAGTTACATGATTAGTTACAGCTGAAGTTACAATGAGTAAATAATTACCTTATGATATACACTTGTAAAAGGTATAGAGTGTCAAAGTCTGGATAGGTATTTCAGAGGTTGTAGCTTAGATTAATTAGCTTAGATCAACTTACGTGAGTTACCAAAAACATTTGAACTGATACCAAGCATTAATGACACAAACTTGTCTTCATCATTCCAAACATTAATAAACCTCTCTACATCCAGCTTGCCAAGAAGTGAAATTCTTTAAATAAACGTTTTATTGGCAGGCCCCTGTGATACAAAAGTGTCCATACATTTGTATCACATGTTTTTGAGCCTCGGTGTGATGAAATTAACCCTTAAAGAAGAAACAAATGTATCTGTAAGATTTGATAAGATTGTCTAGGGATCATCCAAAACCTATTTACTGTGGTTTTAATTTGTTTACGCCCTTCTCAAATGTTTGAGTTATACATCAATGAATCAGTTATATCAATTATACATTCACATGCCTATACATTTATTTTGATCGACTAAGAAAAGTCAATTAAAATACATATGGTTATTCATTCTTTATTAACATATATACACACATACCAAATGTCCTTGCCAATTTCTAATCATAAAGTACCTCATATTTAATGTAATTCATGTAATGTAATTTATGATAACTCGTTGTCGCCTTTACGAGATTAAACCATAATAATTATTCTGAAACATTGATAAGTCTTTTTTGATATTTGATATATTCATTTATTTGAATTATATATTTGATTGGTACCTGACAGGTTGACTGCGGAATGGTTTGAGGTTAAAATGTAAACTCCTCTATCTTTTAATTTCCTATAATAAATCGATTTGTTTAAATTTGATTTTTCAAAGCACCAGGCAATTACTATTGTTTAAATGAAAACATCAACAACTTGTGGCATGTGACACAATATAATTTTTGACTCCTTCATAAATAAGTGTAACGTGTCTTCTTTTTCAATTTATATATATATGATTCTTAAGACTTTGTGTTATACAGGACAGTTTATAAGAATAATTAACGAGTTGCGAGGAATTACGGATTATCTGTCCTGAGTTAATTATTGTAATAAACTCCGAGCTTCAGCGAAGTTAAGGCTGTTGTGGCACCTGGAATTGCACAACAACTTGGATTTAAAACATTTGCATCGGTTGGACTGGCATCTCTTCACACCAGAGCAAGAACATTTAACGAAGCCTTGCCCTCCAGAAGCTGATTCTTCTGTCACTGCAGATCTGAGTGGTATGTTCTTTTCCTGACATACAAGGTCAACAAATGTTGCGTACAAAGATCAAATTAGTTTCTTGAATATCTCCCATTCGAAATACCTGCTCGTACTGCAATTCTATATTGGTCAGAGTCTATATCTCTGTCCACTATTACACCAAGTATATTTCTAGGATCTCCTCTACCACGATCAACCATTGGTATCGGCACTGCAACATTGTCTCCTATCTCACCGCTTTTCATTTCAACCCGGCTACGCTTAACCATACGTTCAGCTTGAACTCTCTCGCTTGAGCTGGCTTCAGCTGGCTTCAGCACGGCGCTTCAGGATGTTAGTTTTGTGGGTCTGTATATCTTCACTCGTTTCATCACCGCCAGACTCGGGGACTTCTGACTGAGTGTCAGTCGGTTCAGTTTGACTATCAGTGTTACTGTTGGCATCAGAACTGTTTCTATTCTGAAACCTGAGTTAGCTTGAAGTTTTGATTATTCAGCTTGATTGTTCACTCAAGCTCATTTCATAACTCACCAATCAAGAAACAAAGCCTTGGTGTGAAGCTTTGATTGGTCAGCTGATGTTCTTTTCAGTCAAGTAAGCTTCATAACTCACCAATCAAGGTTCAAGCACACCATTTTTGCATTTATTCTTAATTTCACAAATTTACTTAACCTGATCAGTAAATGTTTGAAACAATATGCTCTTAAATTCAGTAAATACGTGTATTTCCTACAAGTTTTAGTAAATACATGTATTTACTGAGTGAAACAGTAATTACATGTATTTACTGAACGTTTCAGTAAATACATGATGTTTTCCTCGTTTGAGGAATGAATAATTAGAGGAAATTAATTTCTCCTACCTGTGAGCAAGTATCAAAGGGCAGATAATTGTAGGGGCGCTAGTGGTCCTAGCCGGGTATATAAGGGTGAGAGGTTAAGTGGATCGATTCTCTCGGCTGTAAGTGCAGTACCAGTTACAGATATTTTTCTTGCAATCATGGACCCAGAAATGGCGGCAAAATTTTACGCCATTTTGAATAAGCTCGAGGAAAACCGCATGGATTTACAAACGTCTATGGACAATAAACTTTGAAAGTTGAGAAACGAATTTACTCAGACTTCTAAAGACATTAAAAGGCTAAACGCCGATAGTGAGTATTCTTGGAGGAAGGAGGGAAATAAAATACAGTTTAATTTCAACTCTGAAGTCTTTGATTGCCTACGAAGATCCGAGAATGCAGACACTGAAGCGGACTCACAGGCGTTGGTGACGGAGGCAATTGGGAAGCTAACTCACAGAAATAAACTCATCAAAATAGCAGATTCGTCCGAAGGTGGGTGGGAAACGGTACGGAATTATGTTGAAAACGATTTGGCTGAAAATTCTTGGGGTTTTCGTGGTCAGATTCGTGTGGCAAGCCACATTACTATAAGTTTCTTGTACTACCATTTGGTCTAACTTCTGCCCCTTACGTTTTTACGAAAGTCACACGTCAGTTAGTTAAGAAATGGCGTTTTGAAGGCAAAAAGATTGTTACATTTCTTGATGATGGTATTATGTCGGCTCCCTCTGTTACTGATGCTGTAAATGTAGGGCAGAGTGTCGAAAGTGATTTGATTCATTCTGGTTTCGTACCAAAGGTTGAGAAGTCCTTATGGTATCCATCGCAGAGTTTAGAGTGGCTTGGTTTCCACATACACACAGCTAGTATGACAGTTTCAGTGCCTGAGAGAAAGGTGCTGACGTTATTGTGTAGTATTCAGCAACTTCTGAATAACATTGCTGGTTTGCATCGAGTCAGAACTGTGGCCTCCGTTGTTGGCCAAATCGTTTCAATGGAACTTGTGCTTTGGTCATTGTGTCAACTTATGACTAGGTCAATTAGTATTGACATTGTTTGTGCTTCATCATGGAACAGCAAGCTTCCTCTATCTTCACAGAGTGTAAACCAGTTACGATTTTGGAAAGACAATATCACAAGGTTGAACAGCAGGATTTTGAATACAAGCTCACTTGGTTCAACGTTGATTTTCAGCGATGCTAGTGATACAGGATTTGGTGGGTACTGTGTGGAGTTAGGTGGTGCAAAGTCGCACGGTCAGTGGTCTTCAGACGAGGCAAGTCGTAGTTCTACGTGGAGAGATCTAGAAGCAGTCAACTTAGTTCTTGAAAGTTTCATGCCATCCTTAAAATCGACCAGAATTACCTGGTTCACTGATAATCAGAACGTTGCATCCATTGTTACAAAGGGTAGCATGAAACAACACTTGCAAGATGTCGCGATGCATATTTTTGAGTTGTGCTTAGTCCACCATGTACATCTTACTATACAGTGGATTCCTCGTGCAGAGAACACGGTAGCAGACATGTTGAGCAGAGTGACAGACTATGATGACTGGGCTATTGCCAGAAATGTGTTTCTACAAGTTGACTCACAGTGGGGCCCTCACGATGTTGATAGGTTTGCTAGCTATTACAACACCAAACTAACACGTTTCAACTCCAGATTTTACAATCCTGGTTGTGAGGCTGTTTCACTGTGAGGTGGAGTGGCATTAGTTGGGTTGTCCCCCCTATCTGTCTCATACCTAGAACGATTAGGCATATGTCAAAGTGTGGCGCCAGAGGTACGCTGGTAGTGCCAGAGTGGTATTCTTCCTGTTTTTGGCCCCTGTTGGCAGTTGGCAATGTGTTTATTGCACAGGTTAAGGAATGGATGTACTTATCTAGCTCCAAAGAATGTTATGTAGCCTCTAGATTAGGTGGTGGATTGTTTGGAGAGAAAGATTTACATTTCAATATGTTAGCATTACGTGTTGATTTCAGTACATGCTAATTGTTTCATTCTGTTCACAGATGTGTTTACATGTACATATGGAGATGAGCTTGAAGAGATGCCTGACGGTGTTCGTGAGTTAGCGGCCGGTTTGCCGGGGTTGTTGTCTCACTGTAGGGCCGACTCTACTTCAAGGAAGTACCGCTATGGATTTGAAGCATGGAAACGGTGGGCAGTTTCATGTTCTGTAGGGGCGCTAGTGGTCCTAGCGGGGTATATGAGGGTGAGAGGTTAAGTGGATCGATTCTCTCGGCTGTAAGTGCAGTACCAGTTACAGATATTTTTCATGTGTGTATATAGTCAATGTTGTTTCAAGCATCTAACTCTGTTTAACATTTGCTTCAGATGATTTGCTGACGTCCAATCCAGCAGAGCTTGACGCCGCATATGGTTGGAGCTGTATATCCGTTTATGGATGAGGTTAGCCGTTATGGCTGGAGCCGTTTATGGCGATGTATATCGAAACCGTTTATGGTTCATACGATATGATGCACGTAATTATTCATACCGTTTATGGATTATGCAGTGTATGGCGATCTCTGTTGATACCGTATATGGTTAATTTTTGTCCATACCGTTTATGGAGATTGGTATTTATACCACGTATGGAATATACCACATATGGATTTGTCAGTGGTCTGTGCTTAGCGCTGTTTAAGGCAATCATTCACCTATTTGTAATTTTGTACATCCTATATCAATAGTTGAAAACTGTTTTATGTGACTTTATTCTGTGTGTTGTACAAATATTGTTTTACTGTAAACTCCCCAGTAAGGGGCTGATGCATACGTAGGGAGAACACGGTTCCAGAGTTTTTCTCAACAAGAGTTGTTATCTCTGGTTTTTCGTGTCGGGCACAGCTCCGTCGATACACTATTTGATAATGATGGATGTTGAATGATGATCGATGTAATGGTACAAGCCTACGCAAATACAGTCAGTCCAAGGTTAAATGTTGTTGTGTTGTTTGTATACGTGTGAGAAGAGGTGTAGGAGAAATGTATTTACTGATTACACAAATTTACTGTAACACATACAAGTTAGAACTCATTGCAAAAAAATGTGTTTGATTTTAGAAGTACAAGACAACGATGTATTTGATTAATTGTACAAATGACTCAGTCTTTACATTTTTCTTATAGAGTAATTGTATGCTCTGATTTTAGTCCACCGAAATTTAACCTCATGGCTTTTTGTTTCAAAAAGGGAAAGGGAAAGATGAATACGTTATGTTCTCCCTTTTAACATTCCCTTATTAAAATAGAAGGAATTCATATGAAACATTTTAAACACACATTCATATAAATCGTTTCGACATTTGACAAGTCCTGATTGGAGGTAACTGATAGTCGAAATCATGAAACAAAACGTTATGATTTCAAATGTTTGAATGAAAGAATGAACACGTTTTACATTGTTTATGTTTAAAGATTTATTTTAAACGTCGGCAGAGAGCTTATAACTAAAATGTGACGAAATTTTGGTTTAGAAAGTACTTTATCTAAGCTTTAGTAAATATGATTTTATTTGTAAAAGACAGTGTTTACTTAGAACAAAATTTTAGTTCTGGCAATAGTACAAACCCTTTTGTTAATCGATACAAATTCAATTCGCCAATTTTTCTTTTCATCAATAAAATGTGTTCAAATTGAACACTAGGAAATGAGAAGTTGAAATATTAATTTATTAAAGTAATATATGTTAAGTATTATCTATGGTATTTTCATTAAAGGGGCAGTATCACGTTTTTATATAATTTATATTCTAAAACTTTCTTTGATAACTGAACGAAAATGCTTTATGTATTATTTTGAAAGTGCCAAAAATCTCATTACACAAGCCAATCATCCATAGTCAGAGGACAATGTATGAAGATCCACATAAAATCCATTGCCGGCCATTTTGTGTGAATACCTTCAATTCATTTTGTGTATGAAAAAGGAATCGCATGGCTAAGCTTTACATTATATATTTGAAGTATTACTGCTCCATTTAGTTTAAATACATTGTCATTCAATTGGAACCATTACTTTTCCTGACATCACCTTATATCCCCCCTTAGAACGTGCTAATGCCCCTTTAAAGCGTATGTAATATTGTAAAATCTAAACTTACAAATCACTGAACAGTGACTCGCATAGTGACGCCACTAAAGTAATTAGCAAGAACTTGCGTATTCACCAATACTAATAAACATGTATTTATACAGAAAACTGTGTTCATTACTTTACGCATTTCATGTGATAAAACAAAACAGTGATTTTTCAGTGCATGTATAACTTGTCTCCTTGAAAGACATCTTATGAATGAAAAGTAAAATATAGGTGGCGAAGCATAAAATGATATTATATTGAAAACAATATATGGTTTGATATTCACAATGATTAAAACGTTCAAGTATCTAAGTAAAGCTCAACCATTGTATACCTTGTCGTCATGATTCCTCTAGAACACTCACCCATTGTATACCTTGTCGTCATGATTCCTCTAGAACACTCACCCATTGTATACCTTGTCGTCATGATTCCTCTAGAACACTCACCCATTGTATACCTTGTCGTCATGATTCCTCTAGAACACTCACCCATTGTATACCTTGTCGTCATGATTCCTCTAGAACACTCACCCATTGTATACCTTGTCGTCATGATTCCTCTAGAACACTCAACCATTGTATACCTTGTCGTCATGATTCCTCTGGAACATTCACCCATTGTATGCCTTGTCGTCATGATTCCTCTAGAACACTTCATTATTAACACAAAACGCAACACATACGGTAACCAAGTTTGACATTTAACACTAATGGTCGACCAACATGTCTAGGTAAAATGTCATGTCTGTTACACATTCCCAGGACGTGAACAGTTTGTATTGATAGATTTAATTACCGTGTGTATTACTTTGATCTATCAAAGAATAGACAAGACAGTTACAAATTCGTCTTTGTTGTGGCATGTAATTCTGATTCAGTGTCTTTAACGTCACATCAAGGAGACACACCGGAAATTACAATTGATTCATTTGAAACAAACCCTCAGATCAATGCCAATGTATAAATAAATACTTCATAAAGAGATTATGGCTGCTTTATGTGTCTCAGTGTTTGATGACAAAGTTGATTTAAAAAAATTATTTTCTTTTGTTTATAATCAATGTGCTCAAAGACATCACAACTTTTTGTATTGCTGTACCTATATGTGTGTCATGAGCCCCTCAGTCAAACAGCGATACTGGTGCAGTTTCTGTTCATCATTTCCCACAAATCATCAGTTGTGTTTCGCCGTCTTGCCACTGTCGTTTTGTTTCTAGTACATATGGTATACGAAATCAAATTACTTATTAGCAGTATGAACTATACTATTGATTACGTGTTTGAACTCGTCATATTCCATGGTTATCTCATTTGTAGTTTACAGTATGTTTTTCTGAATATAGGATTGAATGTCCAATGTCCTTTTATGAAAACAACATTAAATCTTGATTGTTCTATACAGATCAACAAAGTTCAACCATTATCTACAAAACTTGCGTTTTGCACTTATTTTTGGGGTGCAAATGAACAATTAATTTATGTAATATATAATATCTTATAATTATGTTTATTGATTTTCTTGAATTAAGTTATGAAAATGATAAAGAAACGGACATCGATCAGATTTAATATGATATGATGCTTAAGAATCACAGGCATCAATGTTGCATAGAAAGAGATGTAATTGCTAAGATTCATTTCACCATGTAAAGATCTGTTTGGAAACGGAGTATATGCGTGGGAAGTATTTATGGTTATCCTTATAATTTTCAACATGTATATTACAGGCAACTGTACCCTTGTCACCACTAATTGTGATAATCAACCTTGAAACTTAGGCGAAAGTTTATGGCCCACAATGTGAGTTTGGTCAAGAGATATGCAGTGTTATTTCGAGAATGATTCACCATATTCACAGTTTATCTATACCCCTTTTTACCATCGGTCCAATGAGCGGAACGAGCTGATGTTTTATGAAAATAACATCCCACATGTACGCACTGGCCATCTTCATACTCATTGCTGACAGATCACCATAACGACACCTGACAAGTGTGAAATACTTTCACTAGGATCTGACAGCCATTTTATCGTTTCTTTAGATGCAGGTTAACCTAAATAGGTATAGTTATGTTATATAATTTATAGATGATATCTAACACTTTGTTATTTTGTAATTATAATTGTGTTAATTCAATTGAGTTATCTTTACTATTGAGATGACACGAGTAAGTTTGACAAATGTTACACTAGATATATATCAATTGAGTCTTTAAAACAAACAATTAAAACTGAATGAGTAAACCTGTCATGATGAATAGTGAATATTAAATCCTTCAATATATCTTGGAGCTGCCGGTGCAATAATTTGCTTTGGTATATACAATTTATCGGCTTAAAATGATTCTAATACCTCTAGTTGAAATCATGTTGATTATTAAACATATCTTGTCGAAAACTATTTTATTTTTATGTGAACAGACACAAACAACTCAGAAATATAGTTTTGGTCATACGATATGATGTGTTCCGTATCACAAAACTGGCCCTCTTGTACTGTCTAGTGTAATCAAAAACCCAGAATAACCTTGGCTTTTATGGGTTTTTTTTAACATTGAAGTTACCATAAATCCTCAGGAGATAAAACTAACAAGGTTAGCATTTCAATTAAAATCACCAGAGACAAATTGTACAGACCATTTGATATGTTTATGAGCAAGCTTAACACGATAATGACTTATTCTAAATTAGCTATAGTACATTATGCCTTGAGACATAATTTTAGTAAGTTTATATACAAAATATTATATAAGGAATACGTGCATGAGAAGTATTTGTCCTTTACGCAAGAAAAGTGAAAGATAACCCCCTTTGATGGTAAGTTTAAAAGGATAAGTGAGATCATGTTTCTTAGGAAACTTGCTTGCTTTCATTAATATTTTCGCTGTTCCTTTGTGCAGAATTTGCTTCTATTTGCTTCTGTCATACACTTCTCAGAATTACATGTGTGTTTGGGAAACCATGTTGTGTGCTGCTTTACAACAAAATGCTTGTACTGTCCATCGAGAAAATGCTTCTTTTTATTGATTTTAAATGAAGTAACAATCCTGTTTATCAATTTCATTTTCTAAACAGTGTCCTACCATACGGCATAAAAAATCAACCACATAATTCTTAATCATCATGGATTTGTTGTTGACTTTCACTTCAACACTAATGCACAAACTATGTATCTGACCGTTGTTCTGGGGATGGTGGCGTCCATGTTGATATGAAATCATGAGAAGCCGAAAACGAGTATTTGCATTGCCACCATCTGCTTAAAATCAAAGGGAAAATTACTACTTTTAACAACTTTGTAGGTATAATACCCTTGACCTATTACACCAAAGGTAAAAAAATAGTTGTAAAAACCATGAAAATATTTGCTGTCACACATGTACATAAAAGCAAGTAGCATGAGCTAGATCATCAATAAGCTTTCAGCAGTCAAGCCAGTGTCTATAATACCCGTGATCTTGTCAGGAACATAGCCGGTGATATTGGATGCGACAATTCCTAAAATGTAATGTTAACTCGTTTGCGGGATACCGCAAAAGCAGAGCAGGCCCGGAACTTTGGGTTTCGCCTTACCCTGTTCCGCCTTTTAGGGGCCTCACCAAATTGGGAATTTTCTCGTGACCTTGACCTTTGACACTCAAGGTCACACAATCAATGAACACATTTCATTAAGTATAACATTATTGTAATGAAATAAAGGGTTAAAAATTAAATTAATCCATTTTCTCCATATATGTTGACCTTGCTGTGACCTTGACCTTCGACAGTTCGTACCCAAAACTTTAAAAAAAAATTGTACTTCTCAAGAGATAATATATACAAAATCTAAACTTCATAGCACAAAAACTTTTCAAGTTATTGTGTTTACAAGGAATTGCAATAACTCAATAATTTTTTTTTTTTTTTTTTTTTATTTCGTAGACTTCCGGTTATGACAGCGAGCTAGCAGGCAGGGCGTAAGAGCTGCTCCCCAAATCCTAAATCATCCAGAGTAATGACAAATAGAAGGAGACAAAATAGAGATAAATCAACTCAACAAACAGTAGAGACAGCTAAGACAAACACAATTGACAATTTTATGATTACAAGATCGAGCGCGAAAGAAAAAGAAAACTCTGCCGATAAAACCAGCATGGCGACAAAAATGGCGACCGGAGCAATTGAAAATTTCGAAGATATGAAATTATGGTTCGAGAAAATGTTGGACATGCAGACAAAAGACATAAAAGACGAAATAAAAGGCGTTCGAACAGATTTGAGCGATATGACAGAAAAAATCATGGAATTTGATACCAAAATAGCAAATGTGATCACCTCGTTGGAACTCAACGACAGCGAAATCAAAGAAAACAAATCTACGATTAAAGAACTCAAAACTGAAATAGCAAATTTGAAACGGAATTTGTTGATTCAAGAGACATATTCCAGAAAGAACAGTCTGTTGTTATATGGAATATCGGAGGACTGTGACCCCGTCAAAGCCACACGAGATTTACTGATAAATGTTTTGAAAGTTGATCGAGGTGACGAAATTATGTTCGACAACATTCATCGACTAAACCGGAAAAGTACCGACCCCACAAACTTTCGTGCAGGAATGCCGAAGCCGATCGCCGTAAGATTTCTTTCGGCAATGGACAAACAACGCGTGTTCAGCGCTTCTTTGAAATCTTCAAAATCACTGCGTGAGAAGAAAATTAGCGTAAGGACTGATTTGCCTGTTTTGCTTAAAAAACAGCGCGGAACACTGGCCAACAAGGCTTATGAACTGAGGCAGTCTGACCGAGTTCAGACCCGAATCATCGAAAGAGACATTTCTCTCCGACTGGAAACGAGGAAATCTCCGGGACAGCCTTGGACAATCTTCGAAGAAATAATAAACTGAACCTAAAATGAAGGACATCTACAGATCATCAAGTGTGATTTATGACTGGATTCTATTCTTTAACGGATAATAATCGAAGGATCGATGTGTGATCAGTGCTTATCTTTAATTTTTCTTTGGATTTTAGTTCTTTCTAATAGGACATATTAAATCAACTTTTTCCAAGGTAAGAAATATTCTTATTACCTCAGGAAGTGATACAATAAGTAATTTATTTCCTCTGACAGTTTTTTGAAGAATTAATAAATTGAACCTACAACGAAGGACAATTGATTATTAAGTGCGAGTTATGACTAGATTCTATTCTTTACCAGATACTATTTGAAGGATTGATGTGTGATCAGTGTTTATCTTTTACTTTTCCTTTGGATTTTAGTTCTTCTAATAATGTATAAAATCAACATTCCAAGGTAAGAAATATTCTTACCACCTTAGGAAGTGATAAAATAAGTAATTTATTTTGATCATGGTAAACTATATAGAACTCATAAGAACAGAAGTTTTACTGACTTTAATGACAATGTATATTTTTTTTAATTATATATGATATGTACAAACTCTAGTCTTTATATTATCAATCTGAAGTCGCAAAGGAGACATTTTACGAAAGATTGAATGACTAATATCTATCTTGACATCCTTTCAAAATTATGTGTGTCATCGAAAACATATATTATTTTAGAATGTCAATCTTGATATCTGTTAAAAATTATGTGCGTCAGAGAATGTATTTAGAAAGTCTGTTCGTATTATATATTTCATGTTACCATACATGTTTATGGAGTCGGTATAAAGCGCTACGAACCCGTTATGACGAGTGCACCCCAAGAAGGACTTTCTCAGAGGGCTTCATATGATGTAACTCGTCCAGACTTTTGATAACGCTCCTATGTATATAATCAGAATTTGTTTTGATTTTGAAAGGCGTGAAACTTTGTATACAAAATTGTGTTGATTCTGAACTTGGGCAAGATTTAACTCCACGTTATAAGCTATCATGTAAAATACCTTTTGTTTTATTATAATAACATAAAGTATCGGAAAATTCAAAATACACAGAGAAGATTACTTAGTATCTATCTAGTATTGTGAAACATTTCTGTTTCAATAGTCTCTTTCTTTTTAAGAGTTATAATCGGGGGGGCAATATTTGCCAGAGGCAGTATTGGCAATATTGGACATTTTAGTTTGATACTTTTAATTTTGTTTTGTTTACATTTTGTTTCCCAATCCAAGAGCAACAAGGAAGTTCAGACAATAATTTTACTGTTAACATATGCACCAGACAGAGATTTACAAAAAAAGCCCATAGATGTTTTGTATAGAACATTAAGGTCTATTTTCCGCATGGATAGAAGAGGCAAATCATTATTAATAATATTTTTTGTAATTTGTAAAACCCGCTTAAATGAAGGGTAATCAAGAAAAATTTAAAATTTTATCCCTGAATTGTCGAGGCCTTAATAATAATTTCAAAAGAAAACAAGTATTCAGATTCCTTAGAAAAAAGAAAGCACAAATCTTTTGTCTCCAAGATGTACATTTTACAAAAGAACAGGAACAACTGATTAAACAACAATGGGGTTACAATGAATGCTATTTTAGCCATTACAGAAGCAACGCTAGGGGTACTGCCATTCTTTTCAATAATGATTTTCAATTTAATATTATACAAGCTGTAACAGATGATGAAGAAGGAAATTATATAGCACTAAAACTGAAAATAAATGATATAATTTATTCATTAGTTAATCTATACGGACCAAACACTGATGATCCTGATTTTTATAAACATATAAAGACTATTATAGAAAATTTTGAAACCGATAAGGCAATACTTTGTGGAGATTGGAACCTTGTTTTAGATTCTGATATGGATACATTTAACTATAAAAATATAAACAATCCAAAAGCTAGAACCGAGGTTATGGAAATAATGGATTTATTGGATTTAAAGGATCCATGGCGAGAGTTTCATCCAAATGAAAGGCGTTTTACTTGGAGACAACCAACCCCCATAAAACAATCTCGTTTAGATTTTGTTTTGATAACACATAATTTGATGTATTCTATTTCGGATACTGATATAATTCCAAGTATTAACTCTGATCATTCAATTGTATCAATTACAATCAATTCATCACAAATGGAAAGAGGTAAAGGATTTTGGAAATTTAATAATTCATTGTTACATGATCCTGAATATATTCAGAATGTAAAAGATACAACAAAGTTAACCCTACAAAAGTATCAGATCACAGAGGAAGATGAAGGTGCTATTAGATATGAACTAAATGATCAGTTATTATGGGAAATGATACTTCTTGAGATTAGGGGCATGACTATTTATTATTCATCTACAAAGAAGAAAAAAAGAAATAAAAAAGAGTCAGATCTTGAAACCTTAATGCAAGAATTGGAAATTGAATTAGATAATGAAGAAAGTATGGCCAACAAAGAAAATATACTAATAAACATTAATGATATAAAAAAAGAACTGGAAGAAATAAATAAGGAAAAAACAAGGGGACTTTTTGTAAGATCAAAAGCAACATGGATAGAACACGGTGAGAAACCTAGTAAATATTTCCTCCATTTAGAAACTAGAAATTTTCTGAATAAATCAATTACAAAGCTTATAAAAGATGATGGTAGTGAAATTAACAAACAAAAGGATATTTTAGATGAAACTAAACTATATTATAAAAAACTGTACTCTAAAGAGGAATGTTTAGAGATAGATCTTGAAACTTTGTTCTCCAACACAAATGTCCCAAAATTGTCTATTTCTGAATCTTTAAATTTAGAGGGTGAAATAACATATGAAGAATGTGCGAAAGTACTTAATAAAATGAAAAACGAAAAATCACCAGGTCCAGATGGCTTTACAACTGAATTTTATAAGTTTTTTTGGATTGATTTGAATAAATATTTGATAAAATCCCTAAACTATGCCTATGAACATGGTTCTCTATCTGTGACCCAAAAACAAGGGTTAATTACATGTTTGCCAAAACCCCAAAAGCCTAAACATTTTCTTAAATCATGGCGCCCCATAAGTTTGCTAAATACATCTTACAAAATTGCATCTGCAGTGATTGCAAATAGGATCAAACCCATTTTACCGTTAATTATTAATGAAAATCAAAAAGGCTTTGTACCAGGTAGATATATAGGTGAGGTTACTAGACTTATTTATGATATCATGGACTACACCGAGACTTTTCAAGTCCCTGGCTTGTTATTATTGATTGACTTTGAGAAAGCCTTTGATTCCGTAGATAGAACCTTTATCAGAAATGTACTTAATTTCTTTAACTTTGGACCAAGTTTGCAGAAATGGATTTCAGTTCTTCTGAATGATATTGAGTCATGTGTTCTTGTAAATGGTTTTGGAAGTTCTTTCTTTAAAATTGCAAGAGGTTGTAGGCAAGGGGATCCGGTTTCACCTTATATATTTATTTTATGTGTAGAACTCTTGGCCCTTATGATTAGAAACGATAAAAAGATAAAGGGGATTAAAGTGGGAAATATTGAAAGTATTTTGGCCCAGTTTGCGGATGATACTTCTTTAACACTAGATGGTACCGAAAAATGTTTATATGCAGTTCTCAATGTTTTATCTTTTTTTGCAAGGTTCTCTGGACTTAAAGTTAATACGGAAAAAACAAGATTGATATGGATAGGATCAAAAAAGAGATCTAGATATAAGATTTGCAAAGATTATAAGCTTGATTGGACACAATCACAATTTACTTTACTGGGTATAAAGTTTGATGTAGATTTGGAAACAATGATTGATTTAAATTATACAGACAAACTGGAAAAAATTGAGAGAGAGATGAAAAGCTGGGAGTTAAGATTATTAACACCCATGGGAAGAAATGTAGTTTTAAAGTCTTTATTACTTTCAAAATTAAATCATCTCTTTTCATCTATACCAAGCCCACCAGATGAGGTTATTCAATCATTTCAAAAGAGATGTTTTGAGTTTGTTTGGAAGGGTAAAAAAGATAAAATAAAAAGAAACATTATAACATCTACTATTAAAAACGGTGGAATTAATGTTCCAATAATAAGTAATATTATAAAATCTCAAAAAATTTTATGGATTAAAAGATTGCTAAAAAACAACTCTATATGGAGTAAAAATGCTACAGTATACATCCCAAATTATCAGAGACTTTGGTTTGCTGATGGTGCTTATATTAGCAACTGTATGTTGCCCACTATATCAAATAGATTCTGGCAGGATGTCATTAAAGCGTGGGCTGATTATTTAACGATATGTTATCAATATGAGAAAGACCCTGATAGAGTTTTAAACCAGTCAATTTGTTATAATAGTAATGTCATGATTGGTGGTAATGTTATTACTATTAAAAACTGGGGGGGGAATGAAATAATTTATTTGAGAAATATATTAGAAAAAGGAGGTAATGTTTTGTATTTTGAACAATTTAAGAATAAATATGATATAAGCATAGATTTTCTTACATACGAAGGTATCAAGAGATCTGTACTTAAATATTTGAAAAAGATGAACTTCACATTCATGCAAAATGAAAAAATACACTCCTTCCCAATTCTTCCATATAACATATCAAAATTGGACAATAGTAAACAATTCTATCAAATACTATCCAAATTTATTTTTGTTAAATCTTCTGGCCAATTGAAATGGGAGGAAATATTTGATAAAGAGTTTACACAAAATGAATGGGAAAACATCAACATGATGCCTAATAGATGTACACAAAGTGTAAATTTGAAATGGTTTCAATACAAGATAACTCAAAATATTTTGACTACCAATAAATTCTTGTATAAGATTGGATATATAGATTCACCATTGTGTTCCTTTTGCAAACAGATGCCTGAGAGTATTATTCACTTATTATGTGATTGTATTCATGTTAGAAAAGTGTGGAAGGAGTTAGCAGAATGGTTGGGAAAGTTAGCTGAAGGAAATATTGAATTAATACCAATAAAAATCATCTTTGGTTTTAAGGGTAAAAATAATAACCCACTAAATACCATTTGTTTACTTGTGAAACAAATAATCTATAGTATGAGTAGAAAAGGTAACAAACCATCTTTTGGATACATTCAAAAGGAATTATATAAACATTATTTGGCATGTAAATATATTGCATTTACAAATAACAACCAGCCCAAATTCTTTTCATTCTGGTCCTCTTTTCACACTTTATTTGCTGAAATGGAGGTAGATCTAAGTTAAGAAATATAAATAACCTTGCATTTGTATATCTGTATTTTAGACATGATGTGATATTAACAATCAATTATCTGTATCTTTATGGAAATAAGAACTCTTTATCATTATGAATATGTACAAGTAAACATCATATGGGATCTCTATGGAAATATAAAATCTGTATCATAATGAATATGTACATGTAAACATCATATGTGGTCTTTATTGAAGTATGAACTCTGTATCATTATGAATATGTACATGTAAACATCATATGGGAAATAAAAATATAAAAAAAAAAAAAAAAAAAAAAAAAAAAAAAATATTTTTATTTCGTTATGAAACATGGATAGGCGAACAAGCCTTTAGGCTTTTACTAACGCCGCTCCAATATATATTATTACAGGCTGGATAACAAATAATAGCAAAAATCATTAGATATATATATATGATCAAAATTGAAGGAAAACACTGTTAAGGGACAATCGTCAAATGTTGTTGTTGTTGTTGGGTAATGATGAAATTAACTGCAGCTTAATTTCTAAAATATTTCACATAGTCAAGAAAATCGGTTAGTTTTGATAATAAATTCATGTAATGAAATGAGGATATTACTATTATTTAATATACTCTCCGTGATAGTTAACAATATGCCCAATTATCCTAATCTGTCTAATCCCGACAATCCTTACACTGAGTAAAGACAGAGTTATCGCTCAAGTGAACTGCACTCAGTACTCACCGCCAGGTGTCCTACTTATATGGTCATTGCTTTTCTGTCGGCCATCGAATCAAGTCGTGATCGATAGCTCTCTCTCTGTTTTCACAGTAATTGGATTAAATAGTGTTCGTTCGTGTCTTATTAGGTTGTTTATTGTGTGAGGGTGTTGGTCTGCTTCTCTCGAAGTAGTCTATCTCTCTTTGAGCAGCCTTATTGTTTGTTTGTCAGCAGTTGACGACAGTCAGTCAGCTGTTGTTTTGGTCGTGCTCGCTCTGCACGTGCAGTCCGTGCAGCTCGGTGCAGTTGGGGCCGCCTGCGCGTGCCGCCTACCGCTTGCGCTTGCCGCCTGTTGCTCATAGCGCTTGACCTTATCGCTTGTGGCGTGGGTGAGCTGTTATCGCCTGCCGCTTGCGCTTGCCGCTGTTGGGGATAGCGTTTGCCGCCTGTCTCCAGTGGACATAGCGCTTGGCGCCTGCCGCCTGCTTGGGGATAGCGCTTGCCGCCTGTCTCCAGTGGACATAGCGCCTGCCGCCTGCCGCCTGCCGCCTGCGCTCACGCTTGCGCTTGGCGCTGGTCGTCTAGGGGGGCTTACCGCTTGCCTCGCGTCAGGCGTCACCTTGGATAGCGCCGGTCACTCGTGCTTGGCGCGTATCGCTATACCTTCGGAGGGTCGGAGGTATCCCCGCTTCCCTTCTTAGGGGATTTAGCGCTTGCTGCGTATGGCGTCTCTATATTCAGCCTTCTGTGGGGCGTGCGGCTACAAGAAGTCGGCGCAGTTCGATCCCCACACCCTTTGCCGGTTGTGTCGCAACCTCTGCTCGGAGGAGGATAGGTGCCAGGAATGCGCCGACCTCTTCGTGTTGGAGCATCGGGAGTATCGGTACTCTATCAAGAAGAGCGAGTCCCAGTACAAACTGAGGACGGCCAGGCGGCCCTCCGCGTCCGCTAGCTCCGGCGCCGCCGCGTCCGGTCTCGGGTCGCCGTCTTCAGACCTGGTGATATCGGAGGACACGGCGGAGTTCGATTTACCGGAGGAGAGGGGGGGTTCGGACCCAGACTTGGCCGCCAATATAATTACATATATAATTAATAAAAAATATAATTATGAAAACAACATTAAATCTTGATTGTTCTATACAGATCAACAAAGTTCAACCATTATCTACAAAACTTGCGTTTTGCACTTATTTTTGGGGTGCAAATGAACAATTAATTTATGTAATATATAATATCTTATAATTATGTTTATTGATTTTCTTGAATTAAGTTATGAAAATGATAAAGAAACGGACATCGATCAGATTTAATATGATATGATGCTTAAGAATCACAGGCATCAATGTTGCATAGAAAGAGATGTAATTGCTAAGATTCATTTCACCATGTAAAGATCTGTTTGGAAACGGAGTATATGCGTGGGAAGTATTTATGGTTATCCTTATAATTTTCAACATGTATATTACAGGCAACTGTACCCTTGTCACCACTAATTGTGATAATCAACCTTGAAACTTAGGCGAAAGTTTATGGCCCACAATGTGAGTTTGGTCAAGAGATATGCAGTGTTATTTCGAGAATGATTCACCATATTCACAGTTTATCTATACCCCTTTTTACCATCGGTCCAATGAGCGGAACGAGCTGATGTTTTATGAAAATAACATCCCACATGTACGCACTGGCCATCTTCATACTCATTGCTGACAGATCACCATAACGACACCTGACAAGTGTGAAATACTTTCACTAGGATCTGACAGCCATTTTATCGTTTCTTTAGATGCAGGTTAACCTAAATAGGTATAGTTATGTTATATAATTTATAGATGATATCTAACACTTTGTTATTTTGTAATTATAATTGTGTTAATTCAATTGAGTTATCTTTACTATTGAGATGACACGAGTAAGTTTGACAAATGTTACACTAGATATATATCAATTGAGTCTTTAAAACAAACAATTAAAACTGAATGAGTAAACCTGTCATGATGAATAGTGAATATTAAATCCTTCAATATATCTTGGAGCTGCCGGTGCAATAATTTGCTTTGGTATATACAATTTATCGGCTTAAAATGATTCTAATACCTCTAGTTGAAATCATGTTGATTATTAAACATATCTTGTCGAAAACTATTTTATTTTTATGTGAACAGACACAAACAACTCAGAAATATAGTTTTGGTCATACGATATGATGTGTTCCGTATCACAAAACTGGCCCTCTTGTACTGTCTAGTGTAATCAAAAACCCAGAATAACCTTGGCTTTTATGGGTTTTTTTTAACATTGAAGTTACCATAAATCCTCAGGAGATAAAACTAACAAGGTTAGCATTTCAATTAAAATCACCAGAGACAAATTGTACAGACCATTTGATATGTTTATGAGCAAGCTTAACACGATAATGACTTATTCTAAATTAGCTATAGTACATTATGCCTTGAGACATAATTTTAGTAAGTTTATATACAAAATATTATATAAGGAATACGTGCATGAGAAGTATTTGTCCTTTACGCAAGAAAAGTGAAAGATAACCCCCTTTGATGGTAAGTTTAAAAGGATAAGTGAGATCATGTTTCTTAGGAAACTTGCTTGCTTTCATTAATATTTTCGCTGTTCCTTTGTGCAGAATTTGCTTCTATTTGCTTCTGTCATACACTTCTCAGAATTACATGTGTGTTTGGGAAACCATGTTGTGTGCTGCTTTACAACAAAATGCTTGTACTGTCCATCGAGAAAATGCTTCTTTTTATTGATTTTAAATGAAGTAACAATCCTGTTTATCAATTTCATTTTCTAAACAGTGTCCTACCATACGGCATAAAAAATCAACCACATAATTCTTAATCATCATGGATTTGTTGTTGACTTTCACTTCAACACTAATGCACAAACTATGTATCTGACCGTTGTTCTGGGGATGGTGGCGTCCATGTTGATATGAAATCATGAGAAGCCGAAAACGAGTATTTGCATTGCCACCATCTGCTTAAAATCAAAGGGAAAATTACTACTTTTAACAACTTTGTAGGTATAATACCCTTGACCTATTACACCAAAGGTAAAAAAATAGTTGTAAAAACCATGAAAATATTTGCTGTCACACATGTACATAAAAGCAAGTAGCATGAGCTAGATCATCAATAAGCTTTCAGCAGTCAAGCCAGTGTCTATAATACCCGTGATCTTGTCAGGAACATAGCCGGTGATATTGGATGCGACAATTCCTAAAATGTAATGTTAACTCGTTTGCGGGATACCGCAAAAGCAGAGCAGGCCCGGAACTTTGGGTTTCGCCTTACCCTGTTCCGCCTTTTAGGGGCCTCACCAAATTGGGAATTTTCTCGTGACCTTGACCTTTGACACTCAAGGTCACACAATCAATGAACACATTTCATTAAGTATAACATTATTGTAATGAAATAAAGGGTTAAAAATTAAATTAATCCATTTTCTCCATATATGTTGACCTTGCTGTGACCTTGACCTTCGACAGTTCGTACCCAAAACTTTAAAAAAAAATTGTACTTCTCAAGAGATAATATATACAAAATCTAAACTTCATAGCACAAAAACTTTTCAAGTTATTGTGTTTACAAGGAATTGCAATAACTCATATCACATGACCTTGACCTTTTACCTTCAAGGTCACACAATAATTGAACACTTTTTATTGAGTATAACAATCATGTATTGATTAAAAGTGATCATAGTTAAAATTAAGCTTTCTCGCTTAAGTCATGACCTTGCTGTGACCTTGACCTTTGATGGATTGTAGCCGAAACCTTTTCAAAATTTTTTACTTTTCCAAGGATGATATATACCAGGTTAGAGCTTCATAGCACAAAAACTTTTCAAGTTACCGTGTTTACAAAGAATTTTGCAGTGATTTTATAACTCGTGACCTTGACCTTTGAACTTGAAAGTGAACATGTCATAATGATTCCCTGGAAGTATTAACATTTAGACATGTTCATGAGTTCTGAAAAGCTAAATGGGATAAAGTTATACCCAAATATAGTGCATTTTGTAATAACTCATATCTCATGACCTTGACCTTTGACCTTCAAGGTCACACAATCATTGAACACCTTTTATTGACTATAACAATCATGTATTGAATAAAAGTGTTCATAGTTAAAATAAAGCATTTTCGCTAAAACATGCTTACGTCATGACCTTGCTGTGACCTTGACCTTTGACGGATTGTAGCCAAAACCTTTTCAAATTTTTCTACTTTTCCAAGGATGATATATACCAAGTTAGAGCTTCATAGCACAAAAACTTTTCAAGTTATCGCGTTTACAAGGAATTCTTAGAGTGAATACATATCTCGTGACCTTGACCTTTGACCTTGAAAGTGAACGTGTCAAAATCGTTCCCCCGAGGTATGAGTAGTAAGGTATGAATAAGAGTTCTGGAAAGCTTAGTGGAAAAAAGTTATAGCTAGTAGTACGAGTGCGGCGGCGGCGGCGGCGGCGATGGAAACTTCACAAAAACTGATAGCAGCTCCGTCCTTAGACGGGGCTGCTAATAAGAGTTTTAAAGTTGATAAAAGTGCCTTGGTGACACTGAAAATAAAGTCAAAATCAACATAATTAAGCATTGGTGTCTGAGTATTTATCACCATAAGGTGTCAATAAAATATTCACTATCTTGGATTTCGGCCTTCTTTTGCAAACCATTGTTAGATAGATGTAGCAGAAACATCATACAAAGAGTTTGTATATTGTATGAAAACAAATGATGCATATCAAGTTTAAAAATCTCGATTTAGCACAAAAACATCAATACAAAATATAGCATTTATTTCATTATCATCATATTACTTTCCTGTGACGCTCAGATTAAGGAGAAACATGAAATAGAAGAGAGAAACATAAATATTATTTGTGTACGTCAAAGAGACATATAATATGGCGATGCCAGTTTTATGTAAGATGTTGACATACATGTACAAAGTCCAACGTATGACCTCTTATGCCACTCATATCAAATGGGGGTATTCTGAAAATAGTAGACTATGCTTTCAAATAAGGAAATCAAGATGAACAGTTGTGTCCGACTTGTTTCATATGTGTGTCTGTTAAATAGATAAGTTAATGTGTCTTTTCAAAAAAGATATATGTCAAATAAAGATGATAATTTGTCTTATAAAAAGAATGATATACTTTATGAGAAAAAAACCCCAAAAACATAGATAGGTGTTATTTACAGCAGTAGATTGTAAGTATCGTACCTTTGAGACACTGCTATGATTTAAGGTTTTACGTTCGGGTTTCAGATATGATTCCAAGCAGGATGGCTGGAAAACTCATAGATAACATATCTCTTAAACAATTTAACAAAGGAATTTTTGAGTGATTTTGAATGTGAAAGAAAATCTGAAAAGCTTTAGTAAGCCAAACAATGTTATTTTATTATAACACAGAAGTGAGAACTTGTAAATTGTTCGTTGCCCCTAATAAAGGCTTCGGCACTTTTTGATGTTATACTCTAATCTATCAATTCGTACTGAACTGAGGGTCGCTCTTTTGCAAGGTTTTACATTGTCTGTTAATGTTGGAGCAAGTTCCATATCGTATAGCATCCACAAGACATATTTTACACACACACAATATCATAATGTTTTCATACTGATTTACGATGTGCTGAATATATAAGTTATTATGATAAAATATCCTAAAAAGACAAGAAATAATTGGCAAAAAGCAACACAAAAATATCTTGAAAGAAGAATTTAACATTTCTAAGCATATTTATGTTTTCGTTACAAATTGAAAGTAATAACACAATGCTACATTGATGAAGTGTCAGTTTTTAGTTTCCATCATTTAAATGTAACTTATTTCAATGTTAGATACCATGATACATGTGTCGATACACAACTGAGGAAGAAAAGGTCTTGACCTTTTTCATAAAACAGTGCTAGAAGAGCCTATAACCGTGTAGGGGTGATATTCAATTCTTGTCTTTTTGACATTCATGGTTTTAGAATTTTAATATTAGAATTCGTTTCATTGACATAATATTTGAAAAGACAAACTGTAAACAATATACAGATAGTTTGAGTGACTGTCTGATTACGTTATGTCAAAGTTGACCTTCTTTTCCTGTTTCTCCTATGAACATGGTTTAAACATATTTTTATTTCGTTATGAAACATGGATAGGCGAACAAGCCTTTAGGCTTTTACTAACGCCGCTCCAATATATATTATTACAGGCTGGATAACAAATAATAGCAAAAATCATTAGATATATATATATGATCAAAATTGAAGGAAAACACTGTTAAGGGACAATCGTCAAATGTTGTTGTTGTTGTTGGGTAATGATGAAATTAACCGAGCTTAATTTCTAAAATATTTCACATAATCAAGAAAATCGGTTAGTTTTGTTAATAAATTCATGTAATGAAATGAGGATATTACTATTATTTAATATACTCTCCGTGATAGTTAACAATATGCCCAATTATCCTAATCTGTCTAATCCCGACAATCCTTACACTGAGTAAAGACAGAGTTATCGCTCAAGTGAACTGCACTCAGTACTCACCGCCAGGTGGCCTACTTATAAGGTCATTGCTTTTCTGTCGGCCATCGAATCAAGTCGTGATCGATAGCTCTCTCTCTGTTTTCACAGTAATTGGATTAAATAGTGTTCGTTCGTGTCTTATTAGGTTGTTTATTGTGTGAGGGTGTTGGTCTGCTTCTCTCGAAGTAGTCTATCTCTCTTTGAGCAGCCTTATTGTTTGTTTGTCAGCAGTTGACGACAGTCAGTCAGCTGTTGTTTTGGTCGTGCTCGCTCTGCACGTGCAGTCCGTGCAGCTCGGTGCAGTTGGGGCCGCCTGCGCGTGCCGCCTACCGCTCGCGCTTGCCGCCTGTTGCTCATAGCGCTTGACCTTATCGCTTGTGGCTTGGGTGAGCGGTTATCGCCTGCCGCTTGCGCTTGCCGCTGTTGGGGATAGCGTTTGCCGCCTGTCTCCAGTGGACATAGCGCTTGGCGCCTGCCGCCTGCTTGGGGATAGCGCTTGCCGCCTGTCTCCAGTGGACATAGCGCCTGCCGCCTGCCGCCTGCCGCCTGCGCTCACGCTTGCGCTTGGCGCTGGTCGTCTAGGGGGGCTTACCGCTTGCCTCGCGTCAGGCGTCACCTTGGATAGCGCCGGTCACTCGTGCTTGGCGCGTATCGCTATACCTTCGGAGGGTCGGAGGTATCCCCGCTTCCCTTCTTAGGGGCTTTAGCGCTTGCTGCGTATGGCGTCTCTATATTCAGCCTTCTGTGGGGCGTGCGGCTACAAGAAGTCGGCGCAGTTCGATCCCCACACCCTTTGCCGGTTGTGTCACAACCTCTGCTCGGAGGAGGATAGGTGCCAGGAATGCGCCGACCTCTTCGTGTTGGAGCATCGGGAGTATCGGTACTCTATCAAGAAGAGCGAGTCCCAGTACAAACTGAGGACGGCCAGGCGGCCCTCCGCGTCCGCTAGCTCCGGCGCCGCCGCGTCCGGTCTCGGGTCGCCGCCAAGGGCACCCACGTCTCTCCCCAGGGCAGTGGAGGCGAGGTATCTTCGAGATCTTCTCCTGACGCCGGGTCCTCCTCAGACCGGCGTCTCACGCCTAAGAGTTAACAATATGCCCAATTATCCTAATCTGTCTAATCCCGACAATCCTTACACTGAGTAAAGACAGAGTTATCGCTCAAGTGAACTGCACTCAGTACTCACCGCCAGGTGGCCTACTTATATGGTCATTGCTTTTCTGTCGGCCATCGAATCAAGTCGTGATCGATAGCTCTCTCTCTGTTTTCACAGTAATTGGATTAAATAGTGTTCGTTCGTGTCTTATTAGGTTGTTTATTGTGTGAGGGTGTTGGTCTGCTTCTCTCGAAGTAGTCTATCTCTCTTTGAGCAGCCTTATTGTTTGTTTGTCAGCAGTTGACGACAGTCAGTCAGCTGTTGTTTTGGTCGTGCTCGCTCTGCACGTGCAGTCCGTGCAGCTCGGTGCAGTTGGGGCCGCCTGCGCGTGCCGCCTACCGCTTGCGCTTGCCGCCTGTTGCTCATAGCGCTTGACCTTATCGCTTGTGGCGTGGGTGAGCTGTTATCGCCTGCCGCTTGCGCTTGCCGCTGTTGGGGATAGCGTTTGCCGCCTGTCTCCAGTGGACATAGCGCTTGGCGCCTGCCGCCTGCTTGGGGATAGCGCTTGCCGCCTGTCTCCAGTGGACATAGCGCCTGCCGCCTGCCGCCTGCCGCCTGCGCTCACGCTTGCGCTTGGCGCTGGTCGTCTAGGGGGGCTTACCGCTTGCCTCGCGTCAGGCGTCACCTTGGATAGCGCCGGTCACTCGTGCTTGGCGCGTATCGCTATACCTTCGGAGGGTCGGAGGTATCCCCGCTTCCCTTCTTAGGGGCTTTAGCGCTTGCTGCGTATGGCGTCTCTATATTCAGCCTTCTGTGGGGTGTGCGGCTACAAGAAGTCGGCGCAGTTCGATCCCCACACCCTTTGCCGGTTGTGTCGCAACCTCTGCTCGGAGGAGGATAGGTGCCAGGAATGCGCCGACCTCTTCGTGTTGGAGCATCGGGAGTATCGGTACTCTATCAAGAAGAGCGAGTCCCAGTACAAACTGAGGACGGCCAGGCGGCCCTCCGCGTCCGCTAGCTCCGGCGCCGCCGCGTCCGGTCTCGGGTCGCCGTCTTCAGACCTGGTGATATCGGAGGACACGGCGGAGTTCGATTTACCGGAGGAGAGGGGGGTTCGGACCCAGACTTGGCCGCCAATATAATTACAATAACATAATTCTTAATCATCATGGATTTGTTGTTGACTTTCACTTCAACACTAATGCACAAACTATGTATCTGACCGTTGTTCTGGGGATGGTGGCGTCCATGTTGATATGAAATCATGAGAAGCCGAAAACGAGTATTTGCATTGCCACCATCTGCTTAAAATCAAAGGGAAAATTACTACTTTTAACAACTTTGTAGGTATAATACCCTTGACCTATTACACCAAAGGTAAAAAAATAGTTGTAAAAACCATGAAAATATTTGCTGTCACACATGTACATAAAAGCAAGTAGCATGAGCTAGATCATCAATAAGCTTTCAGCAGTCAAGCCAGTGTCTATAATACCCGTGATCTTGTCAGGAACATAGCCGGTGATATTGGATGCGACAATTCCTAAAATGTAATGTTAACTCGTTTGCGGGATACCGCAAAAGCAGAGCAGGCCCGGAACTTTGGGTTTCGCCTTACCCTGTTCCGCCTTTTAGGGGCCTCACCAAATTGGGAATTTTCTCGTGACCTTGACCTTTGACACTCAAGGTCACACAATCAATGAACACATTTCATTAAGTATAACATTATTGTAATGAAATAAAGGGTTAAAAATTAAATTAATCCATTTTCTCCATATATGTTGACCTTGCTGTGACCTTGACCTTCGACAGTTCGTACCCAAAACTTTAAAAAAAAATTGTACTTCTCAAGAGATAATATATACAAAATCTAAACTTCATAGCACAAAAACTTTTCAAGTTATTGTGTTTACAAGGAATTGCAATAACTCATATCACATGACCTTGACCTTTTACCTTCAAGGTCACACAATAATTGAACACTTTTTATTGAGTATAACAATCATGTATTGATTAAAAGTGATCATAGTTAAAATTAAGCTTTCTCGCTTAAGTCATGACCTTGCTGTGACCTTGACCTTTGATGGATTGTAGCCGAAACCTTTTCAAAATTTTTTACTTTTCCAAGGATGATATATACCAGGTTAGAGCTTCATAGCACAAAAACTTTTCAAGTTACCGTGTTTACAAAGAATTTTGCAGTGATTTTATAACTCGTGACCTTGACCTTTGAACTTGAAAGTGAACATGTCATAATGATTCCCTGGAAGTATTAACATTTAGACATGTTCATGAGTTCTGAAAAGCTAAATGGGATAAAGTTATACCCAAATATAGTGCATTTTGTAATAACTCATATCTCATGACCTTGACCTTTGACCTTCAAGGTCACACAATCATTGAACACCTTTTATTGACTATAACAATCATGTATTGAATAAAAGTGTTCATAGTTAAAATAAAGCATTTTCGCTAAAACATGCTTACGTCATGACCTTGCTGTGACCTTGACCTTTGACGGATTGTAGCCAAAACCTTTTCAAATTTTTCTACTTTTCCAAGGATGATATATACCAAGTTAGAGCTTCATAGCACAAAAACTTTTCAAGTTATCGCGTTTACAAGGAATTCTTAGAGTGAATACATATCTCGTGACCTTGACCTTTGACCTTGAAAGTGAACGTGTCAAAATCGTTCCCCCGAGGTATGAGTAGTAAGGTATGAATAAGAGTTCTGGAAAGCTTAGTGGAAAAAAGTTATAGCTAGTAGTACGAGTGCGGCGGCGGCGGCGGCGGCGATGGAAACTTCACAAAAACTGATAGCAGCTCCGTCCTTAGACGGGGCTGCTAATAAGAGTTTTAAAGTTGATAAAAGTGCCTTGGTGACACTGAAAATAAAGTCAAAATCAACATAATTAAGCATTGGTGTCTGAGTATTTATCACCATAAGGTGTCAATAAAATATTCACTATCTTGGATTTCGGCCTTCTTTTGCAAACCATTGTTAGATAGATGTAGCAGAAACATCATACAAAGAGTTTGTATATTGTATGAAAACAAATGATGCATATCAAGTTTAAAAATCTCGATTTAGCACAAAAACATCAATACAAAATATAGCATTTATTTCATTATCATCATATTACTTTCCTGTGACGCTCAGATTAAGGAGAAACATGAAATAGAAGAGAGAAACATAAATATTATTTGTGTACGTCAAAGAGACATATAATATGGCGATGCCAGTTTTATGTAAGATGTTGACATACATGTACAAAGTCCAACGTATGACCTCTTATGCCACTCATATCAAATGGGGGTATTCTGAAAATAGTAGACTATGCTTTCAAATAAGGAAATCAAGATGAACAGTTGTGTCCGACTTGTTTCATATGTGTGTCTGTTAAATAGATAAGTTAATGTGTCTTTTCAAAAAAGATATATGTCAAATAAAGATGATAATTTGTCTTATAAAAAGAATGATATACTTTATGAGAAAAAAACCCCAAAAACATAGATAGGTGTTATTTACAGCAGTAGATTGTAAGTATCGTACCTTTGAGACACTGCTATGATTTAAGGTTTTACGTTCGGGTTTCAGATATGATTCCAAGCAGGATGGCTGGAAAACTCATAGATAACATATCTCTTAAACAATTTAACAAAGGAATTTTTGAGTGATTTTGAATGTGAAAGAAAATCTGAAAAGCTTTAGTAAGCCAAACAATGTTATTTTATTATAACACAGAAGTGAGAACTTGTAAATTGTTCGTTGCCCCTAATAAAGGCTTCGGCACTTTTTGATGTTATACTCTAATCTATCAATTCGTACTGAACTGAGGGTCGCTCTTTTGCAAGGTTTTACATTGTCTGTTAATGTTGGAGCAAGTTCCATATCGTATAGCATCCACAAGACATATTTTACACACACACAATATCATAATGTTTTCATACTGATTTACGATGTGCTGAATATATAAGTTATTATGATAAAATATCCTAAAAAGACAAGAAATAATTGGCAAAAAGCAACACAAAAATATCTTGAAAGAAGAATTTAACATTTCTAAGCATATTTATGTTTTCGTTACAAATTGAAAGTAATAACACAATGCTACATTGATGAAGTGTCAGTTTTTAGTTTCCATCATTTAAATGTAACTTATTTCAATGTTAGATACCATGATACATGTGTCGATACACAACTGAGGAAGAAAAGGTCTTGACCTTTTTCATAAAACAGTGCTAGAAGAGCCTATAACCGTGTAGGGGTGATATTCAATTCTTGTCTTTTTGACATTCATGGTTTTAGAATTTTAATATTAGAATTCGTTTCATTGACATAATATTTGAAAAGACAAACTGTAAACAATATACAGATAGTTTGAGTGACTGTCTGATTACGTTATTTCAAAGTTGACCTTCTTTTCCTGTTTCTCCTATGAACATGGTTTAAACATATTTTTATTTCGTTATGAAACATGGATAGGCGAACAAGCCTTTAGGCTTTTACTAACGCCGCTCCAATATATATTATTACAGGCTGGATAACAAATAATAGCAAAAATCATTAGATATATATATATGATCAAAATTGAAGGAAAACACTGTTAAGGGACAATCGTCAAATGTTGTTGTTGTTGTTGGGTAATGATGAAATTAACCGAGCTTAATTTCTAAAATATTTCACATAATCAAGAAAATCGGTTAGTTTTGTTAATAAATTCATGTAATGAAATGAGGATATTACTATTATTTAATATACTCTCCGTGATAGTTAACAATATGCCCAATTATCCTAATCTGTCTAATCCCGACAATCCTTACACTGAGTAAAGACAGAGTTATCGCTCAAGTGAACTGCACTCAGTACTCACCGCCAGGTGGCCTACTTATATGGTCATTGCTTTTCTGTCGGCCATCGAATCAAGTCGTGATCGATAGCTCTCTCTCTGTTTTCACAGTAATTGGATTAAATAGTGTTCGTTCGTGTCTTATTAGGTTGTTTATTGTGTGAGGGTGTTGGTCTGCTTCTCTCGAAGTAGTCTATCTCTCTTTGAGCAGCCTTATTGTTTGTTTGTCAGCAGTTGACGACAGTCAGTCAGCTGTTGTTTTGGTCGTGCTCGCTCTGCACGTGCAGTCCGTGCAGCTCGGTGCAGTTGGGGCCGCCTGCGCGTGCCGCCTACCGCTCGCGCTTGCCGCCTGTTGCTCATAGCGCTTGACCTTATCGCTTGTGGCTTGGGTGAGCGGTTATCGCCTGCCGCTTGCGCTTGCCGCTGTTGGGGATAGCGTTTGCCGCCTGTCTCCAGTGGACATAGCGCTTGGCGCCTGCCGCCTGCTTGGGGATAGCGCTTGCCGCCTGTCTCCAGTGGACATAGCGCCTGCCGCCTGCCGCCTGCCGCCTGCGCTCACGCTTGCGCTTGGCGCTGGTCGTCTAGGGGGGCTTACCGCTTGCCTCGCGTCAGGCGTCACCTTGGATAGCGCCGGTCACTCGTGCTTGGCGCGTATCGCTATACCTTCGGAGGGTCGGAGGTATCCCCGCTTCCCTTCTTAGGGGCTTTAGCGCTTGCTGCGTATGGCGTCTCTATATTCAGCCTTCTGTGGGGCGTGCGGCTACAAGAAGTCGGCGCAGTTCGATCCCCACACCCTTTGCCGGTTGTGTCACAACCTCTGCTCGGAGGAGGATAGGTGCCAGGAATGCGCCGACCTCTTCGTGTTGGAGCATCGGGAGTATCGGTACTCTATCAAGAAGAGCGAGTCCCAGTACAAACTGAGGACGGCCAGGCGGCCCTCCGCGTCCGCTAGCTCCGGCGCCGCCGCGTCCGGTCTCGGGTCGCCGCCAAGGGCACCCACGTCTCTCCCCAGGGCAGTGGAGGCGAGGTATCTTCGAGATCTTCTCCTGACGCCGGGTCCTCCTCAGACCGGCGTCTCACGCCTAAGAGGAAGAGGAAACGGTCAAAGTCAAAGAAGAGGAGGAGGCCTTCTCCTCCCCCTCTGGACCCCAGGAAATTGACGGAGGATATTTTATCCTCAGTCAAGACCATGGTTTCGTCCATGTTGGACGCACGCAAAACTGGCCAGACTAGGGTTGACGGTAGGGACACCTCGCCTCCTACCTCCCCGCCGTCCTCGCCGAGGAGGAGGAGAGTGGTGGTCGTGTCACCGCCTGTTACTCCTTCTGATCGGGGTAATTCGCCCCTCCAGGTTACTTTCCAAGAGGGAGGGGGATCAACTTCCGAGAGGTCCACTCCCGAGACGAGCTATGTTGAGCCGCCGGCAGTTGATGCCCCAGATCTCAAGGAGAGATTGGCTGCCATCGCCGACTGGTGTCAGGTGATATCGGAGGACACGGCGGAGTTCGATTTACCGGAGGAGAGGGGGGGTTCGGACCCAGACTTGGCCGCCAATATAATTACAATAACATAATTCTTAATCATCATGGATTTGTTGTTGACTTTCACTTCAACACTAATGCACAAACTATGTATCTGACCGTTGTTCTGGGGATGGTGGCGTCCATGTTGATATGAAATCATGAGAAGCCGAAAACGAGTATTTGCATTGCCACCATCTGCTTAAAATCAAAGGGAAAATTACTACTTTTAACAACTTTGTAGGTATAATACCCTTGACCTATTACACCAAAGGTAAAAAAATAGTTGTAAAAACCATGAAAATATTTGCTGTCACACATGTACATAAAAGCAAGTAGCATGAGCTAGATCATCAATAAGCTTTCAGCAGTCAAGCCAGTGTCTATAATACCCGTGATCTTGTCAGGAACATAGCCGGTGATATTGGATGCGACAATTCCTAAAATGTAATGTTAACTCGTTTGCGGGATACCGCAAAAGCAGAGCAGGCCCGGAACTTTGGGTTTCGCCTTACCCTGTTCCGCCTTTTAGGGGCCTCACCAAATTGGGAATTTTCTCGTGACCTTGACCTTTGACACTCAAGGTCACACAATCAATGAACACATTTCATTAAGTATAACATTATTGTAATGAAATAAAGGGTTAAAAATTAAATTAATCCATTTTCTCCATATATGTTGACCTTGCTGTGACCTTGACCTTCGACAGTTCGTACCCAAAACTTTAAAAAAAAATTGTACTTCTCAAGAGATAATATATACAAAATCTAAACTTCATAGCACAAAAACTTTTCAAGTTATTGTGTTTACAAGGAATTGCAATAACTCATATCACATGACCTTGACCTTTTACCTTCAAGGTCACACAATAATTGAACACTTTTTATTGAGTATAACAATCATGTATTGATTAAAAGTGATCATAGTTAAAATTAAGCTTTCTCGCTTAAGTCATGACCTTGCTGTGACCTTGACCTTTGATGGATTGTAGCCGAAACCTTTTCAAAATTTTTTACTTTTCCAAGGATGATATATACCAGGTTAGAGCTTCATAGCACAAAAACTTTTCAAGTTACCGTGTTTACAAAGAATTTTGCAGTGATTTTATAACTCGTGACCTTGACCTTTGAACTTGAAAGTGAACATGTCATAATGATTCCCTGGAAGTATTAACATTTAGACATGTTCATGAGTTCTGAAAAGCTAAATGGGATAAAGTTATACCCAAATATAGTGCATTTTGTAATAACTCATATCTCATGACCTTGACCTTTGACCTTCAAGGTCACACAATCATTGAACACCTTTTATTGACTATAACAATCATGTATTGAATAAAAGTGTTCATAGTTAAAATAAAGCATTTTCGCTAAAACATGCTTACGTCATGACCTTGCTGTGACCTTGACCTTTGACGGATTGTAGCCAAAACCTTTTCAAATTTTTCTACTTTTCCAAGGATGATATATACCAAGTTAGAGCTTCATAGCACAAAAACTTTTCAAGTTATCGCGTTTACAAGGAATTCTTAGAGTGAATACATATCTCGTGACCTTGACCTTTGACCTTGAAAGTGAACGTGTCAAAATCGTTCCCCCGAGGTATGAGTAGTAAGGTATGAATAAGAGTTCTGGAAAGCTTAGTGGAAAAAAGTTATAGCTAGTAGTACGAGTGCGGCGGCGGCGGCGGCGGCGATGGAAACTTCACAAAAACTGATAGCAGCTCCGTCCTTAGACGGGGCTGCTAATAAGAGTTTTAAAGTTGATAAAAGTGCCTTGGTGACACTGAAAATAAAGTCAAAATCAACATAATTAAGCATTGGTGTCTGAGTATTTATCACCATAAGGTGTCAATAAAATATTCACTATCTTGGATTTCGGCCTTCTTTTGCAAACCATTGTTAGATAGATGTAGCAGAAACATCATACAAAGAGTTTGTATATTGTATGAAAACAAATGATGCATATCAAGTTTAAAAATCTCGATTTAGCACAAAAACATCAATACAAAATATAGCATTTATTTCATTATCATCATATTACTTTCCTGTGACGCTCAGATTAAGGAGAAACATGAAATAGAAGAGAGAAACATAAATATTATTTGTGTACGTCAAAGAGACATATAATATGGCGATGCCAGTTTTATGTAAGATGTTGACATACATGTACAAAGTCCAACGTATGACCTCTTATGCCACTCATATCAAATGGGGGTATTCTGAAAATAGTAGACTATGCTTTCAAATAAGGAAATCAAGATGAACAGTTGTGTCCGACTTGTTTCATATGTGTGTCTGTTAAATAGATAAGTTAATGTGTCTTTTCAAAAAAGATATATGTCAAATAAAGATGATAATTTGTCTTATAAAAAGAATGATATACTTTATGAGAAAAAAACCCCAAAAACATAGATAGGTGTTATTTACAGCAGTAGATTGTAAGTATCGTACCTTTGAGACACTGCTATGATTTAAGGTTTTACGTTCGGGTTTCAGATATGATTCCAAGCAGGATGGCTGGAAAACTCATAGATAACATATCTCTTAAACAATTTAACAAAGGAATTTTTGAGTGATTTTGAATGTGAAAGAAAATCTGAAAAGCTTTAGTAAGCCAAACAATGTTATTTTATTATAACACAGAAGTGAGAACTTATAAATTGTTCGTTGCCCCTAATAAAGGCTTCGGCACTTTTTGATGTTATACTCTAATCTATCAATTCGTACTGAACTGAGGGTCGCTCTTTTGCAAGGTTTTACATTGTCTGTTAATGTTGGAGCAAGTTCCATATCGTATAGCATCCACAAGACATATTTTACACACACACAATATCATAATGTTTTCATACTGATTTACGATGTGCTGAATATATACGTTATTATGATAAAATATCCTAAAAAGACAAGAAATAATTGGCAAAAAGCAACACAAAAATATCTTGAAAGAAGAATTTAACATTTCTAAGCATATTTATGTTTTCGTTACAAATTGAAAGTAATAACACAATGCTACATTGATGAAGTGTCAGTTTTTAGTTTCCATCATTTAAATGTAACTTATTTCAATGTTAGATACCATGATACATGTGTCGATACACAACTGAGGAAGAAAAGGTCTTGACCTTTTTCATAAAACAGTGCTAGAAGAGCCTATAATCGTGTAGGGGTGATATTCAATTCTTGTCTTTTTGACATTCATGGTTTTAGAATTTTAATATTAGAATTCGTTTCATTGACATAATATTTGAAAAGACAAACTGTAAACAATATACAGATAGTTTGAGTGACTGTCTGATTACGTTATTTCAAAGTTGACCTTCTTTTCCTGTTTCTCCTATGAACATGGTTTAAACATATTTTTATTTCGTTATGAAACATGGATAGGCGAACAAGCCTTTAGGCTTTTACTAACGCCGCTCCAATATATATTATTACAGGCTGGATAACAAATAATAGCAAAAATCATTAGATATATATATATGATCAAAATTGAAGGAAAACACTGTTAAGGGACAATCGTCAAATGTTGTTGTTGTTGTTGGGTAATGATGAAATTAACTGCAGCTTAATTTCTAAAATATTTCACATAATCAAGAAAATCGGTTAGTTTTGTTAATAAATTCATGTAATGAAATGAGGATATTACTATTATTTAATATACTCTCCGTGATAGTTAACAATATGCCCAATTATCCTAATCTGTCTAATCCCGACAATCCTTACACTGAGTAAAGACAGAGTTATCGCTCAAGTGAACTGCACTCAGTACTCACCGCCAGGTGGCCTACTTATATGGTCATTGCTTTTCTGTCGGCCATCGAATCAAGTCGTGATCGATAGCTCTCTCTCTGTTTTCACAGTAATTGGATTAAATAGTGTTCGTTCGTGTCTTATTAGGTTGTTTATTGTGTGAGGGTGTTGGTCTGCTTCTCTCGAAGTAGTCTATCTCTCTTTGAGCAGCCTTATTGTTTGTTTGTCAGCAGTTGACGACAGTCAGTCAGCTGTTGTTTTGGTCGTGCTCGCTCTGCACGTGCAGTCCGTGCAGCTCGGTGCAGTTGGGGCCGCCTGCGCGTGCCGCCTACCGCTCGCGCTTGCCGCCTGTTGCTCATAGCGCTTGACCTTATCGCTTGTGGCGTGGGTGAGCTGTTATCGCCTGCCGCTTGCGCTTGCCGCTGTTGGGGATAGCGTTTGCCGCCTGTCTCCAGTGGACATAGCGCTTGGCGCCTGCCGCCTGCTTGGGGATAGCGCTTGCCGCCTGTCTCCAGTGGACATAGCGCCTGCCGCCTGCCGCCTGCCGCCTGCCGCCTGCCGCCTGCGCTCACGCTTGCGCTTGGCGCTGGTCGTCTAGGGGGGCTTACCGCTTGCCTCGCGTCAGGCGTCACCTTGGATAGCGCCGGTCACTCGTGCTTGGCGCGTATCGCTATACCTTCGGAGGGTCGGAGGTATCCCCGCTTCCCTTCTTAGGGGCTTTAGCGCTTGCTGCGTATGGCGTCTCTATATTCAGCCTTCTGTGGGGCGTGCGGCTACAAGAAGTCGGCGCAGTTCGATCCCCACACCCTTTGCCGGTTGTGTCACAACCTCTGCTCGGAGGAGGATAGGTGCCAGGAATGCGCCGACCTCTTCGTGTTGGAGCATCGGGAGTATCGGTACTCTATCAAGAAGAGCGAGTCCCAGTACAAACTGAGGACGGCCAGGCGGCCCTCCGCGTCCGCTAGCTCCGGCGCCGCCGCGTCCGGTCTCGGGTCGCCGCCAAGGGCACCCACGTCTCTCCCCAGGGCAGTGGAGGCGAGGTATCTTCGAGATCTTCTCCTGACGCCGGGTCCTCCTCAGACCGGCGTCTCACGCCTAAGAGGAAGAGGAAACGGTCAAAGTCAAAGAAGAGGAGGAGGCCTTCTCCTCCCCCTCTGGACCCCAGGAAATTGACGGAGGATATTTTATCCTCAGTCAAGACCATGGTTTCGTCCATGTTGGACGCACGCAAAACTGGCCAGACTAGGGTTGACGGTAGGGACACCTCGCCTCCTACCTCCCCGCCGTCCTCGCCGAGGAGGAGGAGAGTGGTGGTCGTGTCACCGCCTGTTACTCCTTCTGATCGGGGTAATTCGCCCCTCCAGGTTACTTTCCAAGAGGGAGGGGGATCAACTTCCGAGAGGTCCACTCCCGAGACGAGCTATGTTGAGCCGCCGGCAGTTGATGCCCCAGATCTCAAGGAGAGATTGGCTGCCATCGCCGACTGGTGTCAGGTGGCGCTGGTTGAGGTCGAGGACGAGCCCTCCTCCACCAAGCTGGCCAGGATGGAGACATTCTGCGCCGAGGAGGAGGCGCCTTCCCAACGTCTCGTGGCTCTTCCGCCACACAGACTTCTACAGGCGGCGGGCAGGGATTATGACGCCAACGTCGCCGCGTCTGCGCCAGGCCGTCTCCTGCCCCCCTTGGTTTTGACTGAGAAGCAGCGCGCGTCGCTTCCAGTGAATCAGACTTCTCTCCCCCTCTCTCCCCCCGTTCTGGACGACGATATCCGACGGGTGGCCGCCCCCTCCGTCCCTCACCAGGTATCGGATGGCCACTTGAGCCATCTGGACAAGGAGGCGAGGAGTATTCTGGGGTTAGCTAACCACGTCGCGCATGCCTGCCAGGGTATGGCGTCTTTTGCGAAGGAGGCGGGGATGGAGGCGGTAGCGAAGGCTCTTTACCGCGGTTTCGGCTCTGTGGCGGGGAACATCGCTCAGATGATGTTGTGCGCCTCCCGCATCTCGGCGGGGGTCACAAATCTCAGGATGGATGGGTTACTTGCTCGCACAAACCTTCCGGCGGAGCTGCGGAATCGGTTGCGAGCTGCTTCCGGTACGTCTTCCACCCTCTTCGACGGGCAGATTGCCGAGGCTCTCCGGCAGCGGCAAGAGTGTCAGCAGCAGGAGTTGACCAACAGGCTGGCCGCTGGCGGGGGCAGGTCTTCATCTCAGGCGAGCACGCCCAAGAAGAGGAAGGGAGGCGCTAACACTCCCGCTGGGAACTCCAAGACAGGTGGAGTTTCCTTTCGGATGGGGGGTCGGCAGGATAGAAGTCGTGACTTCAATGCCGGCCCCTCTCCCAAGCACACCCCCAAGAAGGGTAACCAACGTGGCAGGGGTCGTGCCTACGGAGGCACCCCGAGGAAGCAATGACATGTGGATGCCTCCCGAGTTGCCTCCTCAGGTTGTACCTCCGTGGGACGGGCCAGTGGGAGGCCGCCTCTCTCGATTTGCGGCCAACTGGGCTCAGTTGGGGCTCGATCCTTTTGTCTGCAAGGTTTTGGAGCGGGGGTTTCGTATTCCCGTAGCACACCGCCCCCCGCTAACCTGTTGGAGCGGCCGCTAGAGCAGGATCGACTCGCGCTGACATTGGAACAGGTGGAGATCCTCATCTCCAAGCAGGCGGTGGAGGAACTCCCGCCCCAAAACCTCACCCCAGGATATTACTCTCCGGTCTTCGTGCGACCGAAGCCAGACTCGAAAAAGTGGCGGCTGATCCACGACATGAAGGAGTTCAACCTCTCCTTCCTAGAGCGGCCGCCATATTTTCGTCTCTTGACCATTCAGTCAGTGATGCGATTGCTGGAGCCCTTGGACTCGATGATATCCCTGGATCTGCAGGACGCGTATCTGCACATTCCCATTTACCATGGGGATCGCAGATACCTCCGTTTCGTCCTGGCGGGTCGCCACTTTCAGTGGAACGTCCTACCGTTCGGGATATCGTCGGCTCCGTGGCTCACTCGTGTGACGCAACCCATCGTTCAATACCTACATCGAGTGGACGTGCAGTTTGCGATGTATCTGGACGACGGGTTCACTCACAACAGATCCCCTTCTGTTCTGGAATCGCAACGAGACTTTGTGATAGCGCTGTTCAGGCGTCTGGGCTGGCTAGTCAACTTGGACAAGTCAGACCTGGAGCCGACGATGTCGCTGGTCTTCTTGGGAGCTCGCCTGGACACCATGACCTACAAAGCCTTCGTCACAACAGAACGGATGGGGCGCTACAAAGATCTCCTGGGATTGGCACTCCAGGAGCCGCTGTCACTCCGCAAGTGGCAGAGGCTATTGGGTTTTTTGAGTGCAACCCAACACTTCACCCGAAGGGGTCGGTTGCAGCTCAGGCCCCTGCAGATTTTCGTCAACGCGCACGTCAGGGAGAAGACTTGCAGTCATGTCTTCGCGATACCGGTCGAGTTGAGACACCATCTCTCCTGGTGGCAGCAGGAGTCCAATGTGCTGGTGGGAGTGCCCCTCAGGCAGCCCGCACCGACGTCTCAGCTGTACGTGGACGCCTCCACCCAGGGGTGGGGAGCCCATCTAGATGCAGACCAAACGGCTGGGGTGTGGTCGCCAGCGCAAGCAAGGCGCCACATCAACGTCCTCGAACTGGAGGCCATAAGGCTAGCGATCAGCCATTGGTCAGGCCGCCTGCAAGGGCAGATCCTGTGTGTTCACACGGACAGCTCGGCGGCGGCCTGGGCGATAAACAAGCAAGGGTCAACCAAAGCAGACTCTCTACTTCAGCTGGTGGTGGAGCTGTTTCACCTAGTGGACAGTCTCGGACTCTCTCTCAGGGCGGTGCACATCCCGGGAGCCAAGAACGTCCTGGCCGACGCCTTGTCTCGCCCGGACAAACCTCCCTCCACGGAGTGGATGTTGCACCCGAGAGTGTTCGAGAGTCTGTGTTTGAGGTTTGGCAAACCTCACATAGACCTCTTTGCGACTCGGCTCAACCACCAGTTGCCGACATACGTGTCCCCTGTACCGGATCCGACTGCGTGGGCTCTCGATGCGCTCACGTTAGAATGGGAGGGGATGGTCGCCTACGCCTATCCCCCACCCGCCATTCTGAGTCACGTGGTGGCGAAGGTACAGGAGACACAAGTAATTCAACTGCTACTCATAGCGCCGTTGTGGCCAGCCAGAGCCTGGTACGTTCCCCTGCGGAGGATGTGCCGTCAAGACCCCTTACCCCTCCCCCTGAGGTGGGACCTATTGATGAGCTCTCCAGCTTCACGCCTGGTTTGTCTCCAAAGGGGCCTGACAGGGGCGGGTTTCTCTAAATCCGTTGCCGAGGCGGTCGCGTCCTCTCAGAGACCCTCCACGAGGAATCTCTACGATGCTCAGTGGGGTGCCTTCGCCACCTTCTGTGCGAAGGAGGGGTACGCTATCCAGGCAGTAACGGTCCCGCAGGTGGCTGAGTACCTGGTATTCTTACGAGAGGTGAGGAAGCTTAAAGCATCCTCAATTAACACAAACCTGGCGGCGGTCATGTCAGTCCTTAGGAAGCGTGACCCCCAGGTTGACATCTCGGTCCTTAAGGACCTCATTAAGACCTACCGGAATGAGGACGGGCGGAGGAAGCTCAGACCTCCAGAGTGGGACTTGACAGTGGTGCTAAACCACCTCAAATCGGACCACTACGAGCCGTTGACGGAGACGACACTTCTCCGTCTCACCATCAAAACAGCCTTTTTCGTGGCGATGGGGTCCGCGGCCAGGATTTCAGAGCTTCATGCTCTCCAGGCGGACCTCTTGCGTTTTGATGTGAGAGACGGTGGGTCGGCCACTCTGGGGTTAGCGCCTGAGTTCATCTGCAAGAACCAAGCCGCAGACGAAAGGGGGAGAACCTTTTCGTTGCCGTCCCTTTCCGGTAGCATAGATCCGACGGGCGAGGATCGGCTCCTCTGTCCAGTGAGAGCCCTGCGGGTCTACACTGAAAAGACCAAAACGCTTCGCCAAGGGAGGAGGAGACTCTTCATTCCTCACTCCCAAACTAGTGTTCGAGAGATAGACAAGCGTCAGCTCAGTGTCTATCTCCGCTCGGCGGTGTTGGATGCCTACAAGGCCGCGGGTCTAGACCCGCCGGCGAGGTCCAACCCACACGAGATTAGAGCCATCTCAGCTACGATGGCTCTACACAGCAACATGGCAGTGGCGGACATCATGGCCGGCTGTTTCTGGAAGTCCGGCCTGGTGTTCGCCAACCGCTATCTTCGAGACGTATCAAACGAGGATATTGAGGGAGTTCAACGGCTGGGCGGCACAGGTGTACGCCCAGCATCGAGTCCCTTCGGTCGCGTACCGGAGAAATCAACTTCCCCCTCGTTAGTTCGCCTGCCCTTGGGCCAGTTTGTGAATAAATCTGAGTCTCGATGATCTTAGTGGTGTGTTTGTTGTTTTTTAGTTAGTTGGTGACCATGCGGGTTCGCGTCCCTTCGCTTAGAGCGGTTGGGTCAAGGTTAACCCCTATGGGTTACAGGGGAACCCCTTCAGGGGGGTCTCTCTGATTACATTGATTGGTTCACCAATTTACTTCTTTGTTCCTTGTTAAGACAGAGCTATCCCTCCTAGTGGCCTCTCGCTCCCCTCCACCTCTGTGGTATTCGGGCATATTGTTAACTATCACGGAGAGTATATTAAATAATAGTATGTTTTTGTTTAAACATCATTATTTATACTCACCGTTGATAGTTAACAATCGTAAGTTCCCTCCCGGCCTCCCCTCGGTCCGTCAGAAGAAGCAATGACCATATAAGTAGGCCACCTGGCGGTGAGTACTGAGTGCAGTTCACTTGAGCGATAACTCTGTCTTTACTCAGTGTAAGGATTGTCGGGATTAGACAGATTAGGATAATTGGGCATATTGCATTGTTAACTATCAACGGTGAGTATAAATAATGATGTTTAAACAAAAACATACTATTTGTTAAGTTGCTCAGGTTACCATTGCCGTATAAAACTGTCATTAAGTCATAACCCTGAATATAAAAGTACATACTGATTCTTAAGTTTTGATGGTTCGGGCAGTTAAACAGATAGTGACTAACATCTCCCTTGTAATGTCCACATGAGCACCTCGATGTTTCCGATATGTGTCGATGATATCTGTGTGCATTCAAATCGCTACAGCCGAGCTTAAGGCGACAGTGAATGATTTGACTGAATCTAGTTCCCGTGTTTAAGTTGAAGTAATTATGCTTTTCTGTAGGATTTAACATACTTTTGAATTGATTCAGAGAAGGGGCATGTCTGGTTTGATCTGGTAGGGAATTCCACAGCATAATAGTGCTGGGCAAGAACGATTTAGAGTATCTCTGTGTTCTGCAATTAATTGTTTGAATGGAAGAGCTGTTTCTAAGGTAATAGTTACTTTGCTCGGATACTCGTCCTGGTATAAGATTGCTCAAGTACTCTGGGGTCAAATAATGATAAATTTTATAACAATTAACGAGTTTATACCGATATCTTCGATCTTTTAGAGAGCTATAGTTAGTTTCATTATATATTTTACTGTGGCTTGTGCCACGTACCGCACCGCAAATAGTCCTTAAAGGGGCAGTAGCACGTTTTTAGGGGGACATACGGTGATGTCAGGAAATTGAAAATACACGGTTCCAATTGAAAGACAATGTATATAAACTAAATGGAGCAGTAATAATTCAAATATATAATGTAAAGTTTAGCCATGCGATTCTTTTTTCTTACACAAAATGAATTAAAGGTGTTCACACAAAAATGGCCGCCAATGGATTGTATGTGAATCTTCATACTTTGTCCTCTGACTGTGGATGATTGGTTTGTGTAATGAGATTTTTAACACTGTCAAAATAATACATTTAGTATTAACTAACAATTTTCAGTGAAAAATTTAAAATATAAAATTATCAAAAAACGTGCTACAGCCCCTTTAAGGCGTCTAAATGTAGGTTTTGCAACATCACGGATTGTTCCATTGTACAGCTGTCCCATATATGAGAGCAATAGTCAAAAAGTGGTAGGATAAAGGTCTTATAGAGGATATCTAACGTTTTACGAGATAGACGATATTTCAAGCTTCTAAGACAATTGATCATTGGGCTAATTTTCTTTATCATATCGCTAATATGTACTTTCCAAGAACAATCGCTTTGAAGTGTTAGGCCTAAGTGTTTATGATTTACTACTTCTTTAATGATTTCACCATTCATCAATAGATTCGGTCTAATGAAGTTTTGTGTTTTACGGCTGAATGTCATACTCTCAGTTTTACTCGGATTGAAACTAACTTGCCATTTTCTAGCCTAGTCTGCAATTTTTGCTAAATCACTATGTATTGTTGCGGCAGCTGTAAAATGATCATCTATAATAACATAAATTGATGTGTCATCGGCAAAGAGAAGAATGTTACTATCTAGACCATCTACAATGTCATTGGTATAGATGATGAACAAAAGTGGTCCTAACACTGAACCCTGTGGTACACCGGCTTCGACTGAGATAAAATTGGAACTGTAACCGTTAATTAATACTTTCTGCTTTCTATCTTCTAAGTAACTTTTAAACCATTCTAGAAGTTCACCTCTAATACCGTAAGCATAAAGTTTGTGAATGATACCCCTATGCCATACTTTGTCAAATGCTTTACTTATATCACAAAAGACGGCTCTAATTTCTTTTCCCTGGTCTACTGCACTAGATATGAAACTATAAAGATAAGTCAGCTGATTAACAGAAGAGTCACCAGGCATAAATCCGGATTGTAGATTTGAAAGAATATTATTATCTCTGAGAAAATTAAATACATGTTTAAAGATGCACTTTTCAAAAACTTTTGCAACGCAGCATGTTAACGCTGCAGGTCTATAATTTGAACAGTCGTGGACGTCGCCTTTCTTATGGAGCGGAATAACCGAGGCTTTTTTCCAACTTGAAGGAAAAGTCTTATTCCGAAGGGATAAGTTAAATAACTTAGATAACAGTGATGTAAGATAAGGTGCTGTTGATTTCAGTATGTAATTTCCAATACCATCCGGGCCAGTAGACTTCGATGAACATCCTATGAACATGTGGATGTACCCATCAAATAGTTTACAGCTGATTTGCCGACTCTCACTTGTGGCAAATGTCACTGTAACTCTCACTATATTCAAAGTTTATTTCATGAAGGCATTAACATTAAGGCCAAATAAACTGAACAAATTTACGAATCATTTCTTTGCATAGGGATAGTAGCTTGAACAGAACTAATCGCCATTTTCTAAAGTTTTTCAATGTTTTGTTTACTAAAAAGTTTTAAAGTACAATGCAGATTATAACTTGGTCTCAATTGCTATATGTTTCAACTGTAACTTAATTACTTAATTCACAGAAGAAGGAGAGGAATATTGCTAAAACATTTGAAAAAGAACACATGTATAAAATGTCCAGTTTAAGCTGAATATAGATTACAAACTTTTTTATATATCTAAATCTTAAAGTGTTATCCTTTTTAACATTCTGTTTTACGTCTCAAAGCTCGTTTTTACATTGATGTTCTTTATGTTCAAATCGTATGCAACAGAAGTTGGTGTTTATCTTTAAATCAAATTTAGGAAGTTTAGAAGTAATAGTAATATAGATGTAAAGAAAAGCATAAGATGTATGTTATTACAATGATGTCAAATTCGAAGGTCTTTATTGTATGTTGGTACCTGTCAGCCAATTTAAATTATTTTATCATTTCCCTTCAGCATACATACATGACACTTATGTCACATCCAATCAACTCATAATAATTAAGTAGTCTGTTATAATTAATGTTAATGTTAATGTTCTGACCATTGATCACCAATTATAAATCTAGCCATCACGAATACGATTCCATTGAAAGGATTTGTCGTTAATCGTTGCATAAACACATAGCTAATGGTTCAATCAATTTTTTTTTATCTGGAAAAAAACCGCCTCAGAATATGAAATTTTTTACACTGGTCAACAAGAGAAATGTTCTTAGATTTATTCAACGTACATTGAACAGTGATATTTCTAAATTAGACTAGATATTCAGAATTTCGTCTTGGTGATGGCATATCATTCTGATATTGGCGTCTACAAAGTCACTTGAAGAAGCAACTCCGGAAATTACAATCGATTCATTAGAGAACAAACTGTCAGATCATTGCAATCTTTTAAACAAAAAGTTCATAAAGATATAATGGTAGCCTTAGGTAATTCACTTTCCAGGGGGCAACGACGCAGTCTTTGTGTCTTCGAATTCCTTTACATTAAAGTAATCAACTAATTAAAAAAATATATAACATAAAACATATTGCTACACATCTTTTTCGGTATGAACTACTACTACTACTGATTCAGCATTTCTTACTCGGTCCCTGTAAAATACATACATACTTCAATGCTGACTCCATGTGAAAGCTCAAGATCACAAACAGCGCAAGATCATTAAATGCGCAAGATCATGCAAATGTAAGATTCACAATGGGCATGTTGCAGGGTATGTAATGAATATTAAATGTAGCCCTAAACTAAGGTCTTGTAGATCATGTTGTTCACATTGTATATATGAATAAGATAAGATCGATCTTGAGAAGACAAAGCTAACAAGATATGAAGAGATCGGAATGGTGTATATTTGAGAAAAAAATATTTCTTTTGGTAGGTACTGACATTGGATATATATGAACAATACTTTACTATCTTTGTCTATCCCGTCTTTTAACCTTTTAAGTGGAATCAAAATTATAGGAAACAGATGTATTGTCATAACATTGTCGTCAATGAATAAATATAGTTAGATATTGTTCGTGTTCTTTACTTATTTTACTTAGAGGTTACAAAGTTTGCACAAGCCTTCAGAAAAAAACAAAACAAATTGGAATCGCTTAAACTATTTGTTTCATGTCATTAAGTGTAGCTAAGGTTTTGAATATTTACATTGGAAGTGAAATATTTTCACCCATTTAGAAAGACAATCTACTTAAATTGCCCTTAACATACTGAAATAAATATCTACAGACTATATTAAAAACCTGTTGGCAGAATAATAATAATAAACATAAGAGGCTTTATCCACTGAATCTCATCTACAATCTGTAGGGGAGACCAGGGCAAAGCGCGCCCGCGGGGCAAAGTGACCAAGCATTATTTCTTCAAAACTATCGACAAATGGAGTAATTTGTCATTAGCAACTGACGAAAGTAACCATAATGAAGCGTTATGACCAACCCTGGAATCATGTGCCTTAGTTGTGGACGCAGAATTTCAAATATAAGAAAAAAACGCGATATTACTATAAGGAAGGGATAAGTCTCAAATTCAAATATTTCATAAAAATACAAAACGGAACTGTGCACTCTCGTGCACATGTAACATGAATTGGTATCATTAATTCATTGAATAGTGAAATTTGTAATTACTTGCTTTAATTATTGTCTTTGATGAACATAACAAATGCTACCCTTGATGGGGCAAAACGTGCCGGGGGAGCGCTTTGCCCCGTGTGTTATATAAATATCTTTTTGGTTAACATATTGGTGTACAAGTTATTAGTTTGCATTTCTTGAGCAAATAATGTAAATGAGAACTACCATTTTCATATCAGCATGCTACTGTATTCTATAAAAATGAAATATACTATTTTACTAAAAGGGTGTTGTTTTGTTCAAGAATGACGACAAGTAACCGTTACAAAAAAAACATATTTTTCTGTTGTGTTTTAAATCATGAAAATATAATTCATTGTATATTACTTTTCAACCCTAAACGATAAGCAATTTATGCCGCTCTGCCAAATTCGACACAAAATAGATTATGTGAATTCCTTAATTCGTCCATATAACCAATTCAGTTCTTCTTTTATTTTATTTATTACTTGTTTTGATAGTCAATTTACTACATTATTAACACTTTCGTAGTTAACAGAAATATACATCTACCAACCTTTTATGTTACTTCTATCCTTCATATGGGTTCGATAGTTGGCTTGCATAATCAAGAGGATAGCTTTTGAATAGTATTAGCTGATTATAGGTGTGTGATATCTACTACATTCTGTGTTGTTTTTCACATGGGGCAAAGTGCCCAGGGGATTGGTGCACTTTGCCCCAAACTACAGGGCAAAGCGCCCCCTTAGTCAAAATACATTTACGTAAATATATCCTTATGCCGAAATGGCAGATTAAAAAAGCATGTGCCATGTAACAGTCTATCTGATAAGGATTAGAGATAGTGTGCAAGTTGCATTCTGTACATGTCGGGGTGCCCGCAAGACGAACTTATATGTTAGGGGGCGCGCTTTGCCCTGGTCTCCCCTAGTCAATTCTGGGTTGAAATACGGGTTTGTAGTTACTTATCGCTCTTTTAAAAATATAGAAAATAGAAAAACTGGCACGTTGGCCTGTGTTCCTGTGTTCGTTTAGATGGACTGACTGAGTAAAACAAATGTTAACAGTAGGCCCCACTATTTATGACATGTCAATCCTTCAGAATACACTCGCTGAATAAAGTGTGTGTCATTTTCAAGTTCAAATGTAACTCAAGGAAATGGTAGATATGATGGAGAAATTTAACAGTATTGGATAGTTTCTGGAAAGTATCAAATGTAAAACATCTCTTGGGTAAGAATTCTCTATTGTTGTCAACAAGTGAATAACATCAATAGCATATTTAAGTGACGAGTTTTGTGCCAATACCACATGTGATGCATTCGTGTACATGCCGTCCACTGGCGTTATCTTGTTACTTTGCCATTGCGCTGTCAGTTCAGGTTGAAGCTTCTGAACGTTTTACATCGAGCTCTGAAGTTTTCTAAATCGCATCAACACTGTCAACATTGTGATCTTAGTGGTGTACTTGCTATCTGATTATTACTCCTATACTTTGACAGCTATTTCTACAATGAAAGTATATCTATTATTGAAATATACCACCATTTAATATTTTTTGTTCAGGTAGTTTGGTGAAACTTCATGATTTAATGCTAAATAATATAACTATATATACATTCTTCTTGTGTTCTAAACCATTGACTAGTTTAACTATTCTCCTGAATGCTTTCTCATCGTCAACAACATGTCAAGAAATTGAGACTAAAAAATTCCTGAATATTTTAAATAATCTAAATGAAAAGATTGCATTTACAATGGAAGCAAGTGATACAAATGTCCTTATTTAGACACACAAGTTATCAAGTACGGCAACATACTTAAAATAGACCTTTACTACAAACCAACGGATACAAAACAGTATCTCCATTTTTATCATGTCATCCAATCCACACGAAGACGTATTTGTATGATAGCATCTAAACTAAAACATTATCGATAACCGACTCCTGGAACTCAAACAATATTTAAAACAACGGGGTTATCCTATTGCCTTGGTAGAAGACGGAATCAGTAAAGCACTTTCTTCAGAATGAAGCGCTATATTCGTTGTAAAAGAGAAACTAGTCACTGACCAACGAATCGCTGCACATTTTTCCACAAACAATCCCAAACATCCAGACCTATTTAGAATCATAAAACAGAACATGCCGATCCTAGAACAAGATAACAGAATGAAGAATATCATGAAAGATATCAATCTAATCAAAACTGAAAGTCCGAACTTGAAACAAATGCTTTCTAGGACGCGTCTTGACACAAATCTAAATTCTGAAATTATAGAAGTCACTAAATGTAAAAGAGGGCATTGTGGAACATACGACCATTTTGATGGAGTGGAAATTAATAAGACTTTCTGACAAGCATGCATAATTTATTGTTCACTTAAACATGAACTTGATTGTTCGGAATGTTATTTATCAAATCACATGAAATATGTAATGGCCAAACTGAATATCTGAGGGGAAAGCTGAGAGTTTAAAATCTAAAATGCATATGATACGAAATGCTTATGACCACAAAATGCATATGATACAAAATGATTATGACACAAAATGCATATGATACACAATGCTTATGACACAAAATGCATATGATACAAAATGATTATGACACAAAATGCATATGATACACAATGCTTATGACACAAAATGCATATGATACAAAATGATTATGACACAAAATGCATATGATACAAAATGCTTATGATAAAAAAACTCATTCTTTTCGTGTATCACTTAATGCTTAGTTAATCATAAAGGTAAATACCTACTTCACTAAGTAGTCATAAACCGTTTTATTTTAACATTAACGATTTGGAGAAAGTATTGACTTCTTAAAAAAACTTATGATAATACTTACAGGGAAGAAATGAAGACAAAGTTAAACACATGCACATATGCAATAAGCTCACCTTTCCTCTTTTTCATTACGAAACACTACAGAAACAGAAAGAAACAAACATCAAGAAAAGGGATTGCACATTATTTGAAACAGTTTTCATAATTCTTCAACAAACATCAACAAACAAAGTAAAAGAAGAATATGTAATATAAACAACTTAATATGTAATGTTGACAAATGAAAAGATAATTAGTTATTAAAATAAACCTAAATATGATTTGAATTTCATGACACTAAGTATCCTACCTTTCAAACACGTTCATGTTTTGCTTCTAAATGTCAGGTTTGGTATAACGATATGAATCACACCACAATGCCTGAAAAGCTGGTGATGAATTTAAACTGACACAAATGAATTTTTTTATGATTCTTTAGCTCTATGTGTCTGCATACAAAAATAATATAACGTCCAGACACAGTATAAGTTGTTAATTACTTTTTCAGCAACACCTGTTTTCATCTGATTAAAAGATTAGAGAAGTCCTACCTCCTTCGAATACTTGAGAACAAATGATATTCTAGGAACTCAATGCAACATGAATGTATATGTTTGAAATTAAGGTACAAAGAAGATATCATTTGTGAACCAATTTTGACTATGCAAATCAGTCTTTATCAACTAAACTATTAGCAAAATCAATTATCTAAAACGATCTAGACAATGCTAATTATAGCCATAATGTTTGAACAATTCAAAGAACAATTATCCAACTCACACTCAGTTATTGACCGATTCCATGGGCTGATGTTTGCAGATCTGTTCACCAACTGACAGGGCGCCAACATTCAACATTCAACATTCTTGGAGCACACATCAGTTGTTGTCAGCACTTGAAAGTCATTAATACATTCACAGGACAGGGCAAGAGAACTACACGCATGCAGGAAGTGATTATGCAATATTGTGAAATTAACTGCAATACTTTTAGGTGGAATTTAAGAAACTTTAGGAGGGATTTAAAAGAAATCTTGAACTTATCTGATACAAAATTGGCATAGTTGTGAAAGAGTAAATCAATTTGCTAACACAAGTTAACATGTAAGGTTCTAAGATGAATCCAATAATTGCAGCAAAATCAGAATTGAGAAGTTGTCCCTTGAAGCTTGATTCTATTTCTATGAAGTTCTATTGCAATTTTTATAACACTGTTTTTGTCAGTTAAATATGTTTTTACATTACGGTTTCCTTTTCATTTATTTATAACACTAATCATATGTATGAAATTTCAAAAAAATAGACGAACGTTGTTATAAACCAGAACGATTTATCAAATTACAAATCTGGAGGTGCACACCTTTTTAAAAATAGCTTCAATGAATATATATTTCTGTTTAACTGCTTATTCAGTTTATTACGAACTTTCTCCCATTTCTTCGTGTAGGGAACATTAGTTTGTAACCATATTATGAATAAACTCATGGTTATTTTGATGAAAGTGTTTATGTCTTTTAATAGAACACAGAAGTACTGCAAACCTGAGACAACCTGTCTCATATACCTTCCTGTAGCACAGTACTGGACGTGAACACGAGAAAGCTTCCTGATAATTCATTTCATTTACGTGTATTCAACAGTGATCTATTTAGGACTAGACAAGCAATTCACAAATTGGTCTTTGTGCTGACATGTAATCCTGATTTTGGCGTCTTCAAAGTCACTTGAAGATACGACTCCGGAAATTATAATTGATCCATTTGGACACAAACTGTCAGATCAATGCAAATTTCTAAACATAACAAGACATAAAGACATATATTGATCTTAAAGTTACTCAATGTTTAGGAGACAGAGATGAAGTCTCTTTGTCTTCTTTTACACTATAGTTACAGTGATCTCAAAGATATAACTAATATTTTTAATGGCACACCCGTAACGTTTGCATGAAATCTTACTGTTTCAGTCCCTGTTTATTAGATTGATACAAACAAAACTGTATACAATTGCTATCCTAACTCCATTATATGCTTTATCATCTTATTACACATGTCGATTCTAGAAATCTGTGCATGTGATGCGCTGTGATGTGATCATTTACTTATTTGCCAGTGACCCTGAGACATTCCACAAAGATGAATTAGGAGTAAAAGGTCTACTCCATCTATGGGTCTAACCACATTCTAAGTTTCATAACGTATGCAGAAATATTGTTAGACATAGGCCATAAAATGACGCTACCTTCCATATGCAATAAGTTCAAACTGTTTCCTTGCAAATCAGAATAATCAAAGTTTCAAAAGGCACCATTACACCACCCCTAACTACCATACCAAAAAAATAGATTAGCGTTTCCGAGAAACCGCAGACGCAGACCACTCCGGAGCACTGAGGCAGTTTCTAAGAAATATAAAAGGAAAATGACATTGAACTTTGCACTTAAATGTGAACATGTCAAAAGAATTCCAAGGTCCATCTCAAAACTAAACTTTTTTGGTGACCTTAAAATTCAACAATCAATGATCACTTTACATTAGGAGTAACAACTTATAATGATTACGATAATGACCTTGACCTTGAACTTGGCTGAATTGTAGCGGAAATCTTTACAAAAACGTTTTAAGAAATGGCGACCTTGAGCTTTGACCATGAATGTGAACATGTCAAAATATTTCCAAAGAAGTGTAAAAAGTGATATATGACCTTTTTTGTAGATGAGTTTTCAAAAGCTTAATGGGAATGTAAAGTTATACTCAATTTGATGACATTCCAATACCTTATATCTCGTGACCTTAACCTTGAAATTCAACGTCACACAATCAATTAACACATTTCATTGAGTACAACAACCATGTAATGATTAAATATAAGCTTAATATTCATTAATGTTTACTTATGGCCCGGAAATGGAGTTTACCACAAAATGGAAAGTTGAAATCGTTCCCGTTGAAATTACATAAAGGACAGATTGAGAATTACCAAAATAGCAAAAGGCACCCCTCCACAACCAGTTCTAACAACATACCAAGTTTAGTAAAATATATTCAATAGTTATTGAGCTATGGCCCAAAAACTGATCCTACCCCCAATATGCTCTAGATTCAAATTATTTTCATGGAAACCAGACAAAAAAATCAGAATAACGAAAATAACAAAAGGCACCACGCCACCACTGGAGGACATAGTGACATAATAGAATGATATATCAGGAGGTCCAGGAACAAAAGTGTCAACTAAAACCAACACCCACGGAAGCTTTTGGTGAAACACCGATTTGCTGTTTAAATCCTGCCTGGGAACATACCAGCAAACTATTCATATTCAAACTCTGGTTAATGTTATCATAGGTAGTTTGGTGTCGAGTGTTGCTCCACACAACACGAATATATTTGTCTTAAGTTTGTATGAACCAGGAACAGACTGCTCCCTTCAACATCACAATGATCTCTTTCTGAATATAACATAATCATATGTCATGTTGCAGAGAAGAATGTTGTAATCCTTTTTCAATGAAGCTATGGATGTTCTAAATATCATTAAAGTGACACAGAGTATCTTTCTTAAAATTCTATTTGGTTTTGATAAGCTACAAAATATCTAATATGCTGATTGTACTTCATATCTCATCACTGCATGGAATTGCAAATATATATATTTTTGCATAATATCTCTAAAATGCTTGATTTCATGGAAAAATCAAGAAAACATCTCATATACGTTTAATGTTCGAAATTATGCATCCACTTATTCTACATGTACCTATTGATTACAATACCTAATAAACACTATCGAATCAAATATATCTTCCTGTCAGCTTATGACAATTACGTTTGGCGAATTTGCGCGCGCCACTCGAGCCACATTGTCCGGTTTCCGATCACAATCCCGACTTTGAATGGCCGTGTGTTCGCTTTAATGTACTGATTGACCTTTAACTTGTTATTTCCAGTAACAGTTAGTGGTTCCCGATGTAATAACATCGATTTCAAAATTTGACATATGTGATCCTATCAACATACTCTGTGTCTATTTAAGGCAATACCAAGCCCAGAATAATGCAATGACTGTATTGTATAACCCAACTCTTACTGGATCAACGTTTGAACTGGTCACCTGAGAACCGGATCTCATGAGGAATAATGTTATTTGTCCGGATATATGAAATTACATTGGGAACAAAGGGCTATATCCTGTTTTGTTAAATTTACATATTTGGATAGATATGTGTCGTTGACTCACCTTGCTAAAGAACTAATAACTAAAATGACATAAAGTGTGTTGTAAGAGTCAGAGATGTCGATATTTAGCAATACTGTTTTCTTCATCACTATGAACTGGTAAGTCTGGTTACTCCGAAACTAACTTTATTCATGTTTATCAGTTCATTAGAAATTCCGGAAAGTCTACTACATTTTTATGAAACAATCGTTTATGTCACATAAAAGCTAAAAAGAGTCCTAATTTTCCAGCCTATACTTGGATGCATGGTACAACAAATAAATAATTTTACGACACTAGGTCATATTTTTTAAAACAATAACGTAATAACGTTACACATACAATTGCCAGAATATGCTGTAACTGTTGTGTATGAAAAACAACATATGGAGTCAACATTTAAAAAGAGTAGATTTTTCCGAGATCTGAGATAAGGTGTCGGTCAATGGTTAATCATTGCAATATCGAGTCAAGGTAATTTCTGTGTAACGATGTGTGTGATCAATGTGCTATAGATTAAGGTAAGACTTATTTTGCAATAGATCAAGAAATACAATTATCAATGGTTATCTATATAATATTATACCAATATAAATCCTTATATCAAATCACATACGGTATACAATGTAATGAAACGTGTAATTGTTGTAAGGTGAAGATATACACATTCATCACTGAACCTGCAGCATGACGGACACTCTCTGTCTGTATGAAGCGCCTCGTCACTGGATAAAGCCGACTGATTGCCCCAGCAAACCGACTTGACTCCCTGTTTCAGTGCAATCAATAGCGGGTCCCTCTGTCCACGAGGTTACACTCATTGCCTGCTCGAGATTACATGCTAGGAATTCAATCAAAATCACTTATTTTTGACATTCAGAAGATGAATGGATTCTGACAAAGGGGTGTTGTTTGGAATACCAATCATTTCTTTCCTTTTTGACCGTAATCAAATAATATCAGAATGTAACAGAATCTAGATGTATGAAAGATGACATTTTAGAACACTAATAACCTTAATTAACTATAAGGTGATATTTTGACGCTGATATATTGGCCACGTTCAGATGTGAGTCCGAGTCCTACTAGCTTCTTGGTGGTTACGTTATTGGATGAACCAGTTGATAGACCAGGATAATTAATTTCATCCTGTCAATAATAACAGATAGATGTCTTCCTCTGCCATAGCAATGTAAGGCCGCATCTGTATTTATAGAGAGGGAAATCATAACGTATGATCACAGTCCACAGGAATGACACGCGCCTCATAGCCTCATTGGAGAATCTATGAAAACGTCAACTGTTACGACAGTTTGAGTCCATTAATCCGAGGCAGTTTCCTATGTCCAATGTTGCGAGACCACTATGCATTGTACTCGTGGCGAGCCAGTAGCAGCGCAGATTTATTGGTAGTGAGAGAGAGAGAGAGACGGCAGTAGAGGCGGAGCGGCTTGGAGCACTGATAAGCATGTGTGAGACTGAGTCGTCATGTGAAGCTTGTAGAGCACTGACTGAAAGTTGGATGAAGGTGTGACACCACTGGACTAGAGATGATGCTACCTTCTCGTTAGGTGGAACTCTTAGACTCAACTCTAGCAGTTGGATGTCAGGACAGGAGAGCAGGAATATGAACTATTTGACCAGTGAACACTTAGAGCACAACAACCAGTGGATACAAACTTACAAAATATAACAAAAGTTATGGTTGGATGTTTATAATCTTTGGTGAAACATACTCTTCTTTCATGGAAGGCTCGATTGTTGGACGTTGGATATACATCACACATTACCCATTTTGGACAATGAAGCGAATTCAACCTCTATGCTTTGCCTTAAGATAATGAACATTTGTATAAAAGTTTATTATAGCCGTCAGTTTGTATGTTTAGGATCTTCTTACCTTCATCTGAAAGATACTGGCTACATCTGGAGTGCAACATTAAATTTCACGTCGTGCGTCAAACCTGGTCTTTGAAGTGAGTTCATCGCCAATGCGGTATCACTGAATTATACAGTAAAATACTTTCGCTGTGTTCTAGTGTCCTTTGGCAGCAATCTTTAAAAAAGAAGAGATGGATTCTTGAAAATTGAAGACAATTGCCACGACTCTGTGATGTATCCATGGTGACATTGAAAAGAAAACGTTTAGGAATGTAAAAGAGAAATCTGTCATTTCACTAAACACTTTTTATTACTCCGTCCAGCAACTGCAACATGTGTTTGATATGTTTTCCCGTCTTCATAGCCGTCCTATGTAAAGGTAAGTTTATATAACATTAGTTCTCGACTGGTTTTGTGATCTCATATCAAAACATGTTGTGCCTACTTAATAGTGACTATAAAGTTTAAGGAATTTAATACCGCACAATCAAAGGAATTTTCTCATTAATCAATTATGATTGAATTGTGAATAAAATGAATTATTGTCTTTTAAACCAATAATGAATGGTATATTTTCCAATACCGTATCGATTTCCGACGCAAATGGCTGGCTAAAGTATTGCCCAAGCGGAGTAAAACTACAACTCACTCATTTCCGTCATGATTCGTGTTGACATTTACCTGAAACCCACGACAGACCGGCAATAACGGCAATAAGAGATCTTAACGGTTGTCGACTGCAACTATCAATTCGGCCTGCCAGTTATATCAACAGATGTTTATGGGGTCAATAAGGCTATGGCAATTAGTGTGTTGACAAATGTCTTGATACGGCGGAACTACACATATGTCATTTCATGAGCTGCATGGAACCCAGATCAGATAAAGGAAGTTATGCAGGCGTGTGTGTACACAGGAAGAAGCAGTTTGATTTGTAACACGGCCCTCTCTATCAGAGGATTGATGATATTCAGGGAACATCTAGTAACTGCAATTGAATCATTCTGCCCATTAGCCCCCGTTGTATATTCCGTCTTTCTGACGTCTTGTATTGGAGGAACTTAACAATGGGCTTCAAGACTTTCTTTCTCCCCTTGTTTCATAATCGTCATGTAACCTTTCCAAAGCTGTTACTTTCACTTCATGCTATGATATCTTGAAGAGAACGTACTGCAAAACAATTATACATAATACAAATAAGTCGTTCGGTTAATGTCTACTTTCGTTTTTGAGAATAAGGAGTTCCGTTTTTACCAAAGGAGAGTTTAAAAGCAGTAATTAAGAACTATCAATATGAAATATATTACTATTTTGCAGAATTACGACTAACGTTACAAGACACTACATCAATCAGGAAATTTGATTAAAAGCTCGTTAATTTAAAATTGAAATTTATGTAACATTCATATAGTTTTGGTCGGAATGAATTTCTAAACACGAAGTCCAAATGTATGAGACGATTTATAGAATTACAGAATAAGATGTACAGCTGCGTATCTTAAGTTTGTTCACCTACCTTCGTATTCTAGTGCAAATATCATGTAATTTGTAACGTCTTTAAGACATCTTATCAATGTGAAAACGAAACCGATAAAGATGACATTTCACTGCATAAGTTAAGATTCAGTTTCCATTAACATATTTGAATGTCATACCTAGCAGATAGCTGTAACATATTTGGCAGGTCATGAAAGTGACCAGGGGGGGGGTCAGAATTTCGAAAACACTGATTTCTATTTTGCCCTACAAAATCCTTCATCAGTGACCAATAGCTTTAGATCTTATTCATATGTGTTTTTTTGCGCTAAGTCAACCTAACTGTACTGATTTGTTTCCTACAAAATTTACATGAATGATTTTAATAGAAATTTAAGAAAATCCGAATTTCACAAATATGACCTCAATCTGTCTATTTAAGAATGCCAAATATCGACATTCAGCATCAGTGAAACCAGTGAAACTCGAAATATGGTTTGGGAATGGTTACTTTACACATGGACAATTGATGATCTTCTGTAAGTAGTCCTGGAGCTATTTTATGAACGTCAAAACGAAACTCAAATTACATGATATTTGCACTCAGATCACAAGCAGGTAAACACACTATTGGTATGCAGCTGTATGTTGGAACATCATTTATCCTGAACAGAATTTGTAATAAAAAGTAATTCATCATCTGTCCTGAGCTAATGATTGTCATATGCTTTAACAAAAGCAAGTTTGATACCAAATCATTCACGACGGAAAAGAAAAAGTATTAAATGGAAGAAAGTTTAGCATTTTGTTTATTACTAGACCGCATTAATAATTCGAACTTTGCTGAAACTAAGATTCCGCGAGTTGGCTGCCATTGTTACGTAGGTTTATATACATTCCCTTGCCACAGGCAGATCAAGTCATGAAATAGTGATCGTGTCTCTGTTCCAATTAGCCGAGTTTCTGGGCTAGAACATTCTCTCCCACAGAGGCAGATCAAGTCATGTTGATTTAGCCTCTGTTCTATTACGCCGAAATCCGTGGGTTCGACAGTTTCCCCTGGCGGAAAAAAAACGCATCACAATCAATTTGAATTTCTTTATCAAATGACAACGCTTCTCCCATGGAAGGGTTTTTCATATCACAATGCTTTTGCCTTGATTCAATAGCCAAAACGATGATTTAAGAACAACGTCGCTGATTGCACAACAACTTGGATTGCCTCCAATCAGGCATCTCCCATTCTATCCCACAAAGTCGGCGCAATATAACAGAGGCTAAATCAACAGGACTTGATATGCCTCTGTGGAGAGAGGATGGGGCTAGAATGGAGATACCCGATTCGATGTAATCAAAGTTAGTTATGAAATGAGCGACGCTGTCCTAAAATCATCATTTTGACAAATGCATTGTGATATGAACCACCCTTTCCATGCAGGAAGTGCAGTTGCTATAAAAATCAAATGGATCTGGTGCACGTTTTCCTCCAGATGGTAGAATCAACACTTTATGACTTCATCCAGAGGGGAGGGAATGGTACATGCAATGTGATATCACAACTACACACTACTGTGACCTCACATGTTCTGCGGTATAACACTCGTGTAATATTGACGTATAAATGTAACACTGCAGTATCTCACACAAGCGAGTAATAAACTCCAATATAATATCCCCATGGTTAATAACAAAAGTAGTGATATATTTCCAACATGTGCACACGTGTACAAACAACGTTTAACTTAAAACGATTGTCTCAGTACGTATTTCGTCGTCAAACCACTACCACTCGAATTACACAACCGTGATTTTTTAATAATATTAACGTTAACACACGGAATGTCAAGGTCAAGACGTCGTGTGATTCTGTTATGGATCTTTATCGGCTGATGAGCTAGTTGTAGGTGGGTTTAAAGATCCATTGACGTTTCAATTGACATTTTGTCCCTTCTTTTTATTGTTGGGTGATGAATGCGTTCGCGTTATGGTGGAGCCTTAATTGTAGCGATTGTGCATGGTTAGAGGGAAAACAAATCCGCAAATCCAATATGCGGAAAGCTATTAGAATAGTCTTCGAAATGTACACGGAGGTGTATATATTAAAAAACCGCTGTGAGAACTTTGTTAAGCCGCAATGGTGACAGATAATTCTCGTACCCACAGCCTCTCGTCGTGGTTTAAGTAGTAAATAATAACCCGGTTCCCAGGGGTTATTGACAATAACCTCGCGAGGGCTTAGCCCGAGCAGAGGTTATTTCAATAGCCCAAGGTAATCGGTTATTATTTGACTTACAATCCCGCGGAATAGTTTTCAACTATTTTTTTTATATATACAATCAATTCGTAAACGTTTTAGTGGAATATCTAACTGATTTAACATACCTTGATAAGAATACAGCTGCGTATCTTAAGTTTGTTCACTTGCTTGTGATCTTAGTGCAATAATCATAATATTTGTGTTTCGTTTGGACGTTCATAAAATAACTCCAGGACCACTTACAAAAGATGATCAATTGTCCATATGTAAAATAACCATTCGCAAACCATATTTCGGGATCGTCTCGTCACTGGTGCTGATTGTCAATATTTGGCATGGTTAAATAGACAGATGGAGTCATATATGTGAAATTCGGATTTTCTAAAATTTCGATTGAAATCATCCATGTAAACTTTTTAGGAAAACGATTATCACATTTACGTTGCCTTAGCGCAAAGGAACACATATAATTAAGATCTAAAGATGTTGGTCACTTATGAGGGATTTTTTAGAGCAATATAGAAATCAGTGTTTCGAAATTTTGATCCCTGGTCACTTCATTGACCTGCCAAATTTGTTACAGCTGTCTGCTAGGTATGACATACGAAAATGTTAAAGCAAACTGAATCATAACTAATGCAGTGAAATTTCATTATTATTGGTTTCGTTTTCACAATGCTAAGATGCCTCAAAGACGTCACAAATTATATGATATTTGCACTAGAAAACGAAGTGCAATATATATATATATATATATATTTAGACTTTGCGGCTCTATCAACTGAGCTACTGAGATACAGGTAGCGGTACTTGTTGTTGAGTCATGTCTAGATTGTTGTATTTTACTATACAAGCCCATGTTTAGGTACTATTTTGTATCAAATTTGAATGTAATGAGGTCAGTTAATGGTTTTCATAACGTAATAAGAAGAGTATTGTTAATATTGTATAGTCAGGTCAAGATATAGAAAAGTGTGTATGGCTCTTTTTCGTCAACTATAACTCGACCGGAGAGGGATATAAGTCAGATATACCCACCCTTCCCTCATTGTTCAATATACCTTCTGTTTGAATCGTGAGTCGCCGAGGCGTAGACTAAGTCCACGTGGGTCATGTATATATATTTCTAACCAACCGAGTATCCTATCCTTTCATGTGTGTGCGTCATGTATATCTTTCTCAACAATCGGGTATAACATTACACTTTCAAGTCATATTCATTCATGTATTCGCGTTCATCGTCAAGTATCCAAATGTGTCATGATTATATTCACTTTCTCTCCTATCCTGTATAACGTATATAAGTACGTTTATTGTGCAATACGTACTAAGTTATAGACTTTTCTCTTAATCATCCATCAAATATCCTTCCTTTCATAACATGTATCAAGGCTTTTAAGAACTTCTTTGTCGTCAGATCGCAATATATAAGAGAAACTAGGTCAACATATATAAAACTTAAGGAAGCAAGTTTGCACATTTGTAAATACACTGGGAGGTTATGAAGTATTGTCTCTATCATCCTGGATATATCTGCAGGTTAGTGTCCAGCCTAGAATGCCACATAATATGTCACAGTGTTGCCAACAAGCATAAATCTCAATACATCTGTGATTTGAAATTAAATCATTCAGTTGCTATGGTTCCCCGTGGACCTGTGTGCCAGCAGTAGTTTGTGTTAAAGCTTGTAAGACTCCCCGGGTGGCTCTTACACTGGCTTCCGCTATCGGCTTCTGGGCTTCATAGAGGTAATACCTTCAAATCTTCTATCGACGTTTTCGAAGAATGGTCTTATGGAATTATCATCGTTATGATACATCGATGCAAATGATTTGATAAATTGACATTTCATATGTAGGAGAAATCTTTGCCTTTGAGGCCCTTAAGCTATTTTACAGAGAATGGTAAAATTTGACATTTTCTGGGATTATAATAATGTTCTCACTTAATTTTGAAAGATGAAAGGAAGTTGTAGATAAAGTGATTTTGTTCCATGTCATATTAAATATGGACATTAATATATTTAAGCGTATGAACTTAAGAAATAAAAAAAGCATTTCGATCGCATTTTACGATCGCCTATGATATGGATTTATAAACGAGGGGAATATATTTGCTTTTACTAGTTTTCTCTTTAATTGTCTAAGGTTCCTTGACGTAATAAAAATTATTCTATGCTAATGCGCGACGGTAGGAAGATATTGTTATTGTGATTTAACGCTCTGCTTGCAAGTTCTTTGAGTTTGTGGCAGCATCACCCTGAAGCGCAGGAAGAACTCACTATACCATGGCTAAACCATTTATGTGTGTTTGTCTTATTGTTATAGAATATAATAAAGTTTCCTGATATTATAAGGTGTTCCCCTATCAACTGAGAAACAAATTTCACTTTCAACATTTGAGAGCAATAATACATGTTTGTATAATGCATGAATCTAATCTAAGTCGTGCAATAACAATAAGTCGATTGATCGAGAAAGCCGGTTTGCGAAGAAAAACATGATCTTGTTTATGGTGTGAAGGAACACTGATGGACCTAGGTACAAAAACAACAGATCAACCATTTAATGCTTTTGTCAGTGGTAGGCATTCTTCACTCAGTTTCGGTTGCGTGATGTATTCCTTTTGAACGCAAGGAAAGAATGCACAGTACAATAGAGTAAGGGGAAATACCATGACCGTGTTACATCTACCTGATAATATTATTTCTCTAAACCGGTATCAGTACCATAATGATAGATGAACAGCGTCAGGTAACAATTCCATTTATATAAAGCTGTAGTGCTATAGCAGGCGAACAGAAAACACAATGGAATAAACAATATATTCATGAGTAATGTATGACAAGTGGCGGATCGTTGTCCAGGATATCTCCATTTATGTCAAAAACTATTATCGTTAATGAACTCATGCTATACTATACTGCCTTCATAATTCATATGACGAACACCCACTCCAGATACCACCCCCTCCCACACTATTGTTGACATACATGTATGGTAGAGATGGGAGGGGAACAGGGTGCAGTTGTAATACTATACAATAAAATGTTATTGATAGAAGCACAGTGGGAATACGCATACTCTATTTGGCATTGACTTGTTTGCTGAAACACTAAATTATTCCATGTCAGTTGGAATAGATGGCAGTCTAACAGAGCACACCCACTGTCACATGATACCACTATATATGTATTTTCATCTAAATAAACACCCTCGAACTGTCAGAAACGGCATCCTAACTATACTACTCAAAGATAGAAACACATCACTGAGAACAGAGTGATGCTGGCCTGAGTAAGGAATACACAGTTGAACATGTATTCCGGCAGAGCAATTGAAGGTCATAGGGTCAATGGTCCTTTAGCATTCCATATGAAAACTCAAGTTTGGACATATTGCGATCGACATTCGTGTCCTTTAAGGTTTACAAACATCTTCTTAGAGAGGTCTGATATTCATTCCTCAAGCTCCCTAGCATGTTACATACCAGTACAGACTGTGGTATCCCATCCGCAGTCTTCTGTACCCAGGACAATCAAGTGTTGTTCAATGCTAGTGACATTCTTTAAGATACAACGCCATATTTGCATGCGGTTCGTGATGAAACTTAGCTTTTGATAAAAGAAATAAATCATTTGGTAGAACAATCATTCGTCCTAAACCAAAAATATTTTTTGGCGTCAGAAGTGCGATACCCTTGCGACTAGTACGGCTTACAATTGTAAGATGGCAACACTCGATTTGCCTTCATGTCGACATGTCGACGTTTCATTTTTAGCACTTTATTTTATAATATCGATGGATATACATTAACTTCAAACACCAAGTTTACAGAAAAATCGGAGATAAAATTTGTGAACTAAATATCACGATATTGTTCATGTGTTGAATGTGAATTAATACTAAGGACACAACGTTTTTTCAATACTCTTTTGAAGTAATGTTCTGGCGTCGTTTAAAGTTTTCTGAGAATATTACGTTGTATGTTAGACGAATATTTAAAGGCACTCGTTACTGTAGAGCATTATTTGAAAATCGATAAAATGTCGTTCAATTTATTCACCTGATTCTGATGTAGAGTTATGAAAACATATAGATACATTCCTATGACATACAACATCACGACAATGGAATAGAGTTTTTACCAAAATAAAATTATATACCTCAACTCATTCTATACCTCAACTCATGTTTTCAATTCCAAGCATATTGTTATGAAACGTTGGTGTTTCTAGTGTTGGTGTTGGCATAATCCTGATTTGTTACCATCTTGACTTCCATAGAAAACTAAAAGTGATGTAACTTAACCTCGTCTTCACCAAGTGGGTGGGCTAATTGAACCAAAGTTCTGCCCTAAAGCAGAAGTGATAACGTTTCAACGATGTCGAAATGAAGCCAAAATAACATATTCAACACTATTTCGCATCGAGTCTCTTTCAAAATTTGAACCCGATCACTCAGAATTGGGCAACATGGGCAACAATGACAATATTATGTACAAAACCGATATTCTAAGAGATATCCAACAAATGCACTTTTATCGAACTGCGTATGTTCATTCCACTACCAATAACTTATGAGACATGTAGTAGGAATAAAATGTTTGACTTTTCACAAAAATTATCACCAGCATATAATAAAACTCATGCGTTTCCTTTAATATCCATTTACTTAATTTGCAAAGAAATGAATCTTTGTTTAAGCCACATCAAAAATTGAATTCGATAATTAAGGAAATATGACTATTTGAAATGTTTTCGTAATTATCAGTATTTACATCTTGGCAAGTCTGAGAAATCTCATTTTACAAAATTGGAAAAAAGAACGCTCATTAACCAAGTTTGAAAAATGGAAGTGCAAAACAAATCCGAATAACAGGACAGTAGCATCCATGACATTGTAGGTAAACACGTAGATAACAAAACTATGGGGTTACTGCATTATGATATACTTTGTACACTTCGGTTTGGTGCTGTCGCACAAACAACTGCAATCCACTTGAGTCAACATGTTTACGTTTTACGATTCTCATTTTTAATAAACTGTAGGAATTCATAAAGTTTATTGGAACTTATGTTCTTAATGATCATTGTCAATGTTTATATTGTTTATATCTCATATATTTGAAAACATTTCTATAAAAATGTCTATTTAAAGCAGTGATTCACGAGAGAACATTTGGTGGTTCTGTCCGAATTAGAGCAAAAGTGTCGAGTGCGTTGGAGGGGGATAATAATTTTTTGGGGGTAAAATTTACAACGATTCTGCAAAAAATTCTGTGGATTAGAATAAAATAAAACTTCATTTTGATAGATAAATTTGCTGAACATTGTTACCTCTACCTACGAGATCCAATTTGATTTGACTAAAATCCTGCAAAATGTAGTTTGTTATGATTGATAAAGTCTTCAGGCCTGCAATCTTTATATATAAGTATCCTTAAATGTAATGAATTTCATTGCAGCCATCAACCATTCTGTCCTTTTCGCATCTCAACTCAAGCATGTCATGTGTTAATAGGTTAAGTTCTCGTGTACATTCAATTATTCATGTTTAAGTGTACACAACCATATGTTATATTTCAGTAACAAGTGGATTATACTTCCCCAAGCCGTTGTACTCGTTCATCATTCCCAAAGCTGCCGAGGAGGGGGCCATACTAGGCCGTGTGTATGCTTTAAACAATGTGACGTCACAATGCGATGTTAAAAATACGACGTTTTTGTTATACTGGCCTCCGGAATACAGCAACGATGGCTCACAATTGGTGGATATTAACCACGTGACTGGTGACGTCATAGTCATTGCAGAAAGACAAATCAAAGAAGGTAAGACAATTCTCAATCCATTTTACAGAGTACAAGTAATCAGCCCATAATAAGTACAAATGATTTGACGTTGGTAAAGTGACCAATTATCGATGTTGTAACTTGACATCAATATCCAAATATTTGTTTAAAATCTACACATACAAGTCTTTAAAGTATGATTTAGCAGCGATTTGTGTATAATGTAGCAACAGCATATATGCATACATGTAAACACATTCTTTTTGAACTTTTTGGGGCTTTGTAAAATATATTCATGACAAACTTCCATTACTCATTCTCTCCCCACAGAGGCAGCTCAGTGCGAGCAAGCCTCTGTCTATTACGCCAAGTTCTCGGGGTTCCCGCAGATTGCCCTAGCGGCACAAAGTTGTAGCTTAAGATATCTCCATTATTAGCAGCCAATGAAAACACCTTTTTGGATATCCACGACTTTGGGAATTCTTAACGGTCCTATATTGACATGGAAAATATCATCCCTTTATGTTTATTTTTCATTAACAGTGTGGGAGGAAAAATATTTGAAAATCAGATATAGATACGGTTCTTCATTGGATAGAACTGTTTTATGATTGTGCAAATATTATTTGATTTATGTTAAATTATATTTAACTAATTAACCCCCAAAAAATTAAAGAGAAGGTAAAAAGCGATGTTTTGTAAAAGGAAGAGTTATCTCCCCTGGGTGTTAAATTTCAACGAAAGCTTTGCCGAACCACACGGAGATGGCCGAGGTTTTGCGAACGACCACTTTTGAAACGGCGTCGCTGATTGCACAACTAACTTCGATTGCCTCCAATCAGATTTCTACCTTTCTATCCAATGTATTAGCCGTAGTAGAACAGAGGCTAACTCGGGTATGACTGAGCTGCCTTTGCGGGGAGAGAATGCCATTACTAGATTAAGTTCAAATTATTCAAAAATCAAAACCTGACAGGAACCAGTCATCTTTAGCAGGGAACCCTAAAGATGAATATTGAATATTAATTCTTCATGATAACTAGTAGATGAGAGTCGGGTAAAGAAACAAGTGCCGGTGATCTAGAAACCCAAGGTGAGTCACTGGCAAATGTTTGAAACACCTTCAGCTTCGTAAATTATTCATTTTGATAATCACATAGTCAAGAATTACCCTCTACGTATTGTAGTTAGGTGTCCAATTATGTTGGAAATTGTTTTTATTGCCTTACATCAAATAAAGGGCACGAACACGACACTTATCTCTGGCACAAGTCATTACTGACAATGTTATGGAAGAATTGATGTGGTTCAAATAAATCCACAAAGAAGTTAGTTTTATGTTTCTCATCATGGTACCCTAACGTGAAGCTATCCATAGATTGACATCAAAGAACAGATTACAAAGCCGCAATCACTTGTTACATCTTTCAGAATGATTTACAGTTTTTTAATTGAGGAATCTATTGACAATTAGTAAATTGAAAGAGGTCATGATACTGAGTTTGCACCTGGAAGCATCGGCTAGAATATTCAGAAATGTAACTAGATAGATATGTTTTCTGATATTCAGTACCAAGGAATTCTTATTGACACTTTGGGAGCGTTAACGTTGTATTTCATATCTAAACGCAGATATTTTGATCTCGAGCCTACTTATCATTATTGTTCTTATTTAAGTCCATAATATTTTAGGGTACTTATTTACCTTACTCACAACTCAATGATCGTTAGGTGGTAAATATCATTTAAAGTTATAATCTCAGTTCTAAAAAGGTAAAACGATTTCGTGTAGATTAGCCCATGATATTGAATTTCTAGCTTGTAAATGATTACATAAACATCACTATATTAAAATGTATCAACTGAAAAGATTGATTTACGAATGCAAAGTTAAAATTATCAAGTTATTATTAAGTTATCACATGATTAGTTTTTTTCATATCATCCTTTTTGAGTTCGAATTAACATTCTGCAATATCATAACTGCTTTGTGACTATTATGATGATCTATACGTAAACAGGGATTCTGAATCCTAAGGAAGGTGATGCTCTCCCCACAGAAGTAGCTCAGTCATACCCGAGTAAGCCGGCTAATACAAGAGATGAAAAGGTAGAAATCTGATTGGAGGCACTCGAAGGTAGTTATGCAATCAGCGACGCCGTTTCAAAAGTGGCCATTCGCAAAACCTCGGCCATTTCCGTGTGGTTCGGCAAAACAATCGTTGAAATTCAACATCCAGGAGAGATGACTCTTCCTTTTCAAAATATCGCTTTTAGCCTTCTTATTAGTTGTTATTTAGTTAACTAGTGAAATAAAATCTATCATAAAACAAATTATTATTTACGGTTTATAAAACAGTTTCTATCTTATGGAAAACCGTATCCATATCTGATTTTAAAATATTTTCCCACTCACACTGTTAATGAAAATAAGCAAAAGGCATGATATTTTCCATGTCACTTTACGACCGTTAAGAATTCCCTAAGTCATGGATATCCAAAAGGTGTTTTCATTGGCTGCAAATAAGGGAGATATCTTAAGTTACAACTTTGTGCCGCTAGGACAATCTGCCGGAACCCAAGGATATGGGCGTAATAGAACAGATGCTTGCTCGCACTGAACTGCCTTTGTGGGCAGAGAATGAGGAAACGTAGACGCTAAAAAGTTGAGATGCAGAAACAGAGATGAAACTAGGGCAGTCAGGTAACGTGCAGCGTATATGCAACATGTTCATCGTATTGTTTTTGATGTTATTTATCGTTATAAATGGTTTGTGTTTAAGGTTACCAATAACAATAAGAAAATCAATACATGACCACAACCAACATTTCATCATAAGTCGATTTGAATAATATCGCGTTATACAGATCATATACGTTATAAGGTTATACAGAACTATTTCATCACTCTATATAATTATTATACCATTATTGATTTACAGTAAAGCTCATATAATGTTTTGAGAAATGTGTAATTGTTTTCTGCTTTGACGGCCGCATGGCCCTTTAATATTGATAATCGAGTGACAACCCAATCATTGACCATCTGTAATGCATCCTCCTGCGCTTGACGGCAACCAGTTGCGTGACAGAATTGTAGATTGTAATTACACAAATTGCCCTGCCACAAGACTATTGCGTTTAATGACAATGTCTCACTAATAGAACTAAGGCGGGCAAGGAAGACTACCTTGTAGCAGACCAGAGCGTTATGATGTCCTAGCGGAAGTGTTCTCGGCAGTTAATGAACATTAATCCCTGATAGGAATTAGTCTTGTTTATAGTCAGATGTGATAATTGTAGCCGCATCAAGATAGTAAAAGGTGTGATTAAAGTCAGGTGTGCGAGGTTGTAGCCGCATCAGCACGTATTTGTCACATCATTGTCTGTGTATGTGCTTAGACATTGAATTCCTGAAATGAGGATGACGTTTAAGATAGTATGACCTTAACACAACATGGTCGCTTTACCAGCACGGGAAATTCTAAAGTCAACTTCAGAAGGGCTATATCTATTAGGTTTTATCCTGAAATTAATTACATAAACAATGTTTTAATATACTGAATATTATAGTGATATTTATACATACATATTATATACTTAATAAATAATGTCTATAGACATGTTACACGGGAGATTATTATTATCCATGTTGAGCTTAACATGAACGATACCAATTCACTGTGTAAAGCATATGTGTCTCTTTGTCCTCTTGCGTGATCATCGATTTGGTTAATGTGTATCTGATACACCGGCGGTGTGTTTAGCATACACTAATATTAGATATGAGCACTGACGCTTACAGACGATGAATACCCTTACTGTCTTGGAAACAATGATCACGGAACTTTATTTTCTATTTCTATATCAGGACATCCGGCAACAACCACTTGAAGAAACTGCAAATCGTTTATGGAATGTATTATGTATTTGGAAAAGAAATGATATTGTTGGTAGTTTATGCATGCTTATTCTTACAGAAAGATTGTCTACTTAAACGAAATCCACATTTTTGATACCATTTTATTCTGAATGACGCAAACACCGATGTCCGGGTATCTCCTAAATCTTATGTAATTATAATCATCAGACATCGTGGATTCCTTTCTAACTAGTTCATATCTATCTGTGTCACAAATCCTCTTATCTGTGGTATGTGGAAATAATTACCACATGGGATAATCTTGTAATTAGACTGGGTTTATCATTACATAGGATTTGCAGTCACGATCGTTTCAGATGTAAGTCCTTTCATGAGGTAACAGTTCGACTCTAAATCATGTATCATCCTGCCCATGACCCAGTGTGGGCGCCTGTCTGCACGTTGCATCTTGTTGTTCTCTCTCAACAAAAGAAAGTCTTCAAGAAAACTTGTAAAATACAAAACGCGAAAATCATCTTTTTTATTTATTGTAATATCCAAATTGTAATACTGACGTTCAATATGCGCACATGTGCGTGTATCACTTTGGTATGATGGCCCCTCTTGGCCATCATACTTTTGCCTGGTAGCGATTGTAGCGCATATATTTTCATGCGATGTCATGAACAATGTTTCTGGACGTCACTATAATAAATGTTTGTCGTTTTCCGAATGTTTGCCTCGGATTCAATGTTATACAATAGGTAATAAAGACATTTCTCACACTCGTTCGTAAAGGTCATATGACAAATTGCCTCGGACTAAATCTCCATATTTGATATTTTCATCAATCTATGAGTCCTCTCATAAAGCTGTTACTCTTCCATTTGGAAATGAGCAATATTGAAAAGAGCTTGAATAGGATTGGTCCAATGTAGGCGATATTACTCAAACAATAGTCACCGTTTTAGATCAATAAAACACACTTCCTAAATACATCCGTTTAGAGATACATGTTTTATAGTTGAACCACTCAATATATTCATTTATTTCCTACATTAACAAAAGAAACATATAACCAATCAACAAACTGAACCTTCATTGATTAGAAAAATAAAAGTAAATAAATCCAAAAATAGCTATAGCTGTAGATACGTCGAATAATTAATGAATGGTCTTTATTTCCTCCATATGATTGAAGAACGTTTTGCACAAAGGTTCCAATGCAACATATATACGCACCCATCGGTTACAACGGCTCTAATGCAATATACAGGTACACCCACTAGTTACAATATTTATAATGTAACACAGGCGCACCCTTAAGTTACAACGGTTCTAATACAACATACAGGCGCACCCATAAGTTACAACGGTTCTAATACAACATACAGGCGCACCCATAAGTTACAACGGTTCTAATACAACATACAGGCGCACCCATAAGTTACAACGGTTCTAATACAACATACAGGCGCACCCATAAGTTACAACGGTTCTAATACAACATACAGGCGCACCCATAAGTAAAACGGTTCTAATACAACATACAGGCGCACCCATGAATAACAACGGTTCTAATACAACATACAGGCGCACCCATGAATAACAACGGTTCTAAAGCATCACACAGGCGCACCCATAAGTTACAACGGTTCTAATACAACATACAGGCGTACCCATAAGTTACAACGGTTCTAATACAACATACAGGCGCACCCATGAATAACAACGGTTCTAATACAACATACAGGCGCACCCATAAGTAAAACGGTTCTAATGCATCATACAGGCGCACCCATAAGTTACAACGGTTCTAATACAACATACAGGCGCACCAATACGCTACAACGGTTCTAATACAACATACAGGCGCACCCATGAATAACAACGGTTCTAATACAACATACAGGCGCACCCATGAATAACAACGGTTCTAATACAACATACAGGCGCACCCATAAGTTACAACGGTTCTAATACAACATACAGGCGCACCCATAAGTAAAACGGTTCTAATGCATCATACAGGCGCACCCATAAGTTACAACGACTCTAATACAACATACAGGCGCACCCATAAGCTACAACGGTTCTAATACAACATACAGGCGTACCCATGAGTTACAACGACTCTAATACAACATACAGGCGCACCCATAAGTTACAACGATTCTAATACAACAAACAGACGCACCCATAAGTTACAACGGTTCTAATACAACAAACAGGCGCACCCATAAGTTACAACGGTTCTAATACAACATACAGGCGCACCCATAAGTTACAACGGTTCTAATGCATCATACAGGCACAGTCATAGTCACAGTCACATAATGAATGTTTTCTATAGTATAAACTGTACACTGCACCGCTATTATTGAATATAATATCCATTACATAAAAACAAAATTTGTAGGCATGAAGTATGAAACAATTATAAAGAATGGTATAACTGTTTCATTTAATCAGGTTAGGATGATATATTCAGATAATTTATAATATTTTCGAAATATATGTTAGAGATATACCCATACTTACCGAGGTGTATCGCACAATAACCTCCTGTTTGAATAGTGGATCTCCGAGGCGTAGCGTAGCGGAGCCGAGGAACCACGATCCAAACAGGCGGTTATTGAGCGATACACCGAGGGAAGTGTGGGTATATCTGACTTATACCCCACTTCGGTCGAGTCTTATTTGACAAAAAAGAGCATTCCATCATTCTTAAGTATACAGCTCTTTACCTAACTAGATCAATAGAATATTAATAATACTCTTCTAATTGCGGTTTAAAACCACAAACTAACTTCATTTCATTAAAATTGGCACATACTAGTAATTATATACATAGGTCTATATATATATATAGAATATATATAAACATAAAACAACAGAAAATATCTCTGCTTGTATCAATCCTCATTAGCTCAGTCGATAGTGTCGCTGGTTCGATTCCCATCATCTTTGATTATAATTGTCAAAAATTAAAAATTCTAAATTTTACAAGTCCGTTTATTTGCCAACGTTGAAGATCTCTTCTCAAGACTAAGTGTAGATTTACAATAAAGTAGAGGTGTATCAGAAAAGTAGAGGTGTATCAGTGGATAACCTACAGTTACAACATAAAAAGGAGAGGTGTATCCGTCAATACACCTACACTTAGAACAAAGGAAACCATAGCAACGAGACCGGAAGTGGGGTATAATGTATTAATGTTTAAGAAATTTGCAGTGAAGGCTATTTATCTATTAGAGAACAAGCCGTGAAATTGTATCACATGTTATATTCATTAAAGCATTGGGCGCTTTAACAACAATGTCATTTTCATAACTTTATTAAATAGAGGAAAAAACCTCTACGGATCATATCGGGAAGTGTTGATTACATTCTCATTCCTAACCGTAACAGGTGTTTATCTAAAATATAATATGATATCGGATTTATATAAACTTGTTAGAATGATGGATCCTGTTGAAATTATCAACTGTCTATTGAGTTTGTAGAATACGATTTGGAATTATTTAATGATAGAATTAATATGGTTCGAGTAATAAAGCTACATGTACGTATGTATCACTATGATGTTACTGCTGTCCTACTTTCCTTTTACTTGACGTTGACAGCAAACCTTTTGTTATCAAACTATCATTTCATTGACGCAAGTGACAGTGCTCAAAATCAAGAGAGTAATACGAGTTACACACAAGTAAACATGTGTGATAAGTAAACAAAAGCTATAGAGTTATTAGCTTTATATAAATACCTAATGGTGCTATAAAGTCTGATATTGTCACATGAATACTGAACGTTATGTTGATTGTCAGAGAAAATAAGTTGCATGGATTTACCATGGATACAAAGGAGCTCAAGCAACACTTCTTCAAAGGAGGTTGAATTCCTTGATTATACGCCTCAGTCAGTGTTACCTTGTAATCGAGCAGCGATCAATGCAAGTGGACAAGGCGGACAGGGAGTGGTTTGAAATGAAATAAAGCTGGAGCAGCGACAATACAGAGTCTAAAACAAGTGTCATTTAATCTCATTAATTCTCCTGAATTAATGAACCTGCCCTGGATTCTGATCATGCTGTCTTTATAAGACAAGCTCAGCGGGTACCGAGAGGCCTGAAGCATGGCTGTCTTCATTGTACATCTAGAAGGTGTGTTTGTTGATGGAATGTGCTCAGCTTGCCTATAAAACTGTTCGATGTCTTATTAAACGAACAGTGCTAATGAGAATAATGCTTACACTAACGAAACAAAATATGATATATATATAAAATTTAGTTTTCCTTAAATTTGAGTCTGATAATTTTATTTTTAAAACTGTAAGATACAAACTGATTTCAGTATTTTTTATTATTGTATGACCATTTTTACATATTTTTCATCACTATTTAGCATTTCAAAACTTCCAATATCATTATATAATTCATTTATTTTCTTTCTTATACTTTTGTCACAATCTCAAATCTCATCTTCACCTCTCTCTTCAGAAGATTATTCAAATCAGTTAAATCAGTCGTATAACATCTCATATGACGTCGTAATCTCAGTAAATACGAAGCTGTTCTGTGGTCCCATTCCTACACAACAAACAGTAAATAGACAAGAAAAAAGTGAGCTTGGCTCACATACCGCCGCATCCTGTCTGATTTCTTCTACCTCTTTCCAAACCAATTTGGGCATATCTGTGGTCCTTTGCAAGAGTATCATCAGGTGAAACAAAAACCACAATTTCATCTACCTAACTGTAAAAGTTCAGATAAAACGTGTCCAAATTGGAGCATCAGACTAGTCATTTTCACCAGGTTCAAACCCAAACCAAAGGGCGAATTTGGTAACAGCTTTCAAACTCAATGAAAAGTATCATCAGGTGGCTCCATTTTAAGTCAAATTGCATAATCAAGGGCCATAACTCTGTGAAAAATAATATTTCTGGAATTTCTTTCAAACTCGATGACGAGTATCATCAGGTGTACCAATAACCAAAAATTCATTCATGTAGGTGTCCCCAATGTAGCATCAGACCTGTTTAATCACTCCAAATCAAATTGCGCAGTCAAGGGTCATAACTCTGTCAAAAATAAAATTTCGGAAATGGCTTTCGAACTCGATCAGGAGTATCATCAGATGTATCCATAACCAAAATTTCATTTACCTAGGTGTTATAGTTTCTGAGAAAATCAGTCCCCATTGGAGCATCAGACCTGTTACTCGCCCCAAGTCCAATTTCAGAAACAAGGGCCATAACCCTGTCAAAAATAAAATTTCGAAAATGGCTTTCGAACTCGATCAAGAGTATCATCAGGTGTATCCATAACCAGAAATTCATTTTCCTAGGTGTTATTGTTTCTGAGAAATCTGTCCCCAGTGGAGCATCAGACCAGTTAATCGCTTCGTCGGAAAAACAAATTGGTAATAAAAATGATACAATACTCGATTTCCTTTCATTTCATATATGTCCCTCGTTGAGTAATATAGATTGGTCCCCCGCCATGGCTCGATTAAAAACTAAATTATCTACTCGGGGCATAATTCTGATTTGAAAGGGGAAGGGGATGGATATCCCATAGTTATTTTTTCTTGAACGTCTTCTTAGTATGTGAAGTGTTTACAAACGTTTGTTTCTTCCGATTTGCCATACCGAAACATTCTGTGAAAAATAACAATGACGACTTCTGCATCCACGACGTCACCATTGCTTGAACCATTCGCTTCCCTGCTTTCTGAAGTTGCTATCTACATCATCGTACGCGTAATAACCGACCCGAGCGCTGATTTTTTAAGGCTCATTACCTCCCCCTGAGACCCAGCATTAAGTGATACGGGCTATGTGATATTGATGAGGGACTGCTGAAGGTTAATTACGAAACCACGATACAAATGGACTATTAAACGGACAATTAACTGCGTGATACATTCTCTTCACTCTGCTATTAACAATGGCGATGACGTGACAGGACCCGGATGTAGATAAGGCTGGTTCGCACCTCCTCGTTCGCCCCCTCCAAGTGAAGGTCGGCACTTGTCCACCATCTGTCCACTCCACACAACCAAACAATTACAGCTCTCAACGCAGGCTGATTGCCAGATAAGGTACATTTAAACATGGCAGTCCACAGTGGGGACCAGTTGACTTGTACTCTGCTAGGAATGACAGTGGAGGAGGAGTGCTTTGACCTGCACCTGCTTCCGGCTATGTCAACACTTTAAACATTTCTTTCACAACAGGATGAAAAACACTTAGAATCCAATATCCTATATCTCTTTTAATTGCTATTCTTTGACACGTCACTGTTTACATCTGAAAACAACCCAGTGCCAAGTCGAGCAATGGAACTCGACGTCTCCTTCATATGAAAACTGATTTAGGACATGTACATTTACAGTTTTTAATAAACCTACATGTGGTACATGGTTAATTGGACTTTTTGTTTGCATTTCTAATTGTCACTGGTCAGTTAGTCTGTAATGTTTATGCACATGACTTTCTTAATCAGAGGAAACTTACATGTATATTACTGTATCCTGTAATCTAACTGACTGACGCTATCTCATGTAAAACCAGGATCAATCTCTACAGGACGGATACTGTGGTGCATGGATGACGGGACTTTGTTTGCATTTCTAAGTGCCATCACTGATGGCCAGAAACCCATTCAGTCGTGTAAGGGTGAAATCTTAGACATTATGTGAGGTGCTATTTGGTTTCCTGATAATTGACTGCCTGTTTGATTAATAGTGTTGACGTTATTATTGCTCTAAGATGTATATGTATTTCTTGTTGCAATTTCCAGCATCCCGACTGTTGCGAAGTCGTGATTATTTGTAATTGAGAGGCTACTTTTTGTATGTATATTACTTATAAATGCTCTTCAAAGACATGATGCATGCTTGTTAACGGTTATGTTCGATAAAGTATTGAGGGCTGATTTGATTCAATTTCTGTTGCAGTGAACACAACGGAGCTGAATGTAATCATAAACGCTACATGCACAGACAGAGAGGGTCAACTTGAAGTAGCGTTCGTCCGGGTTCGAATCCATGGTGCCAAGTCCGGACAAGTGTCTGCTGACAATGAAAATAATCTTAATGAAAACTGGCGATGGTTTGAAAAGATTTGTTGGCGGAATGACGATAAGACGTACTGGATCGAAGAAAATGCTGGTCCATTGGTTTTCGGGGATCTCCGAGACCATGGTGGCATCGTCAGCCAAGTGAAAACAGTCTACACAGTTAGTAGCGGTACGTATGGTCAATCAGGCTATGTAACGTAATGGAGACTGATCATCCACTGGTGTGTGGTTGAACATTTAGACCATTGGCATGGTGTCACAGTAGTTTACACAATGATTGTTAGACACAGGAAATACATTTTAGATTGGATTCAGTATATGCAATGATTTATATTTAGTTTTATTTTCACATTACTATATCATGTAAAATCATAACATGTATTTCAATTTCAAACGGAAAACCTTGCATTATTAATTAACTACCAATGGTATGGCACTTATACGGCCTGCACTGGGCCAATACGAGCAAAACAGGACAAATACGTATACGAACAGACTGGGAAATACGACTCTGAGCATGCGCATACACAGAAAAAATATGGCGATAGTCTTGAACTTTCAACATATATGACAGTTCACCAATCTCATTGATAATTTTGATTTCGGTGAAATTAACTCTCTCATGTTGTGCAAGTAAGTCACAACGAAGTAAATACATAAAAATGTCATTAAACAAGTTTTCCGTTTCGGCCCAGTTACAGGTCCTCGGTCTTCTGTATGACCCTTGGCTTCGCCTCTAGCCAATACAGCAGACCTCGGACCTGTAACTGAACCAATATCGAAAAACTTGATTATTAACATTATAGAATTTAATGCCATCGCTGGTATTGTCACAAATGATGTGCTGCCATTCGTATGTGAAAAAAGGGCTTCGGTTATACTCTATTGAAAAAATTAGCAGTTAACTTCCCATATACATATTTCGTTGATTAAGAAGTTATACTTTGTAGTTTATTTGGTGTTAATAGTCTTTATGACATAAAATCTAACATCAAAACGTCACAAACCATCTATCCAAACTTAAGTTCTTATATGAATTGTCTCTAATGTGATTATTCCGAGTAAGCGTTTCGTTTCAGAAAGAGCTTTTGTCTCAGTTGTCGAATAACAATGTGTTTAGATTGTGTCAAATTACATTTTTGTTTGGTGCTGGACATGGGTTTATCGTCCTTGAATACCTTCGCCTATTCTTGACGATACTGTCTACTTTCCTCACAGGACCAGGATTATATAAAGTGAATGCGAGTAACTGACAATTTGTTTATCTCCCCCTTTCGTACTTATCGACAGCCAAAGAATGAACTCTAGACTCAGAATTAAGCGAATTTCTATTTTTTTCATAACGAAAATTGAAAATGCGAGTTATAGTTCCCAGACACGGATGTAACAGCTTGCAGCACTTTTCGGTCGCGAGTAGACAACATGTTCTATTCAATTATAGACGCTCTAGGATTCATCCATGCTCTGTATCAAATAAATTTATTACAGTGCATTCTAAGTAAGAACCAATGTACCGTGTTTTCTGAAATCTAGCCGTGAATCACCTGAGGGTGTGTCAAGAATAACCTGTACCACAGTTGTATGTAAACAACTCGATTGGTCATTTCCGATTCATGTTTTCGACACATCTAATCACCTGTCCTGAAGCCTTAGGTGACGCAGTTAATTAAATGACCTCTGACCCTTGACAGGAATAGCACCCTTGATTCTAGATCTTTCCTCTATAGAAGTCAGGTCTGTATTTGTGTCCAGTGTTGACAGAGGCTGCTATTTGACAGACCATGGAGGAATTACATTAGACTTTCAATATTGATCAACCTTAATGTCCATGCACATAAACTACCAGGGGCAATATTATCAGTTGAGTCCCCGGGCTGCAAACAGTAATCTATTCATTGTACAATTGAATACGTGTGCCAACGGGAGCAATTACAGAGACTCGTAATAAAGATCTTTAGTGGAGAACAGAGAGATTTCAGAGAGTTGGAGAAAGACTCTAATCAAATCAACGTTTACGGGCCTCCAAGAGAGAGGCCAATCAGTGATTGTTCCACTTCTTTCCATATTTCAATATTATGACATAACAAGATATTGTGTGTTCATCCTGAGGCGCCTAAACGAATCCCTTGAAACAATTCTTTCAGTGATTTCTTTGATTAAATCATACTAAAAATGAAGTGAAGCTATTTGACCAGTTGAAAACCCATAGATATTTAATCTACTAATCATACACTTTTTATTCACTCGAAAGCATCAAGTAGTTCGTTAAGATATGACATCTTAATACTTTAATTTAAACTTAAACTTTTCTTTAGAATTCCATGTATACATTGTTATTCTTTGTTGAAAGGATAGGCTTTGATAATCAGTCAGGAATTTTTATACAGATGAATTTAACACTCTGAAGAAAACAGGCGACGAGTGAGTGAGTGCGTGAATGGAGTTCATGTTTTCAACAATCTCTAAGTCATTTAACACGTGTATGTTGCCATCCAAAGGAACTATACACATTAGCGATAAAAGGGCGTTAACAAACACTGAATATGTAATTGTAAAGTACAAGAGTTGTTTGCCTATTCACCAGAATAAAAGAAGTATAATGACAAATTTCAGACACAGACACCAAAGTTGAAGTAAACAACGCCACATCAGAGTTGAAGCTGATGGCACCCCTAGACCGCGAGAAGGTCGACTCTGTGACACTGAACGTGACGTGCACCGTGTTGACACCCAACCTGAGAGAGGCGTACACCAACTGGACCATCGTTACCCTCCACGTCATCGACCTCAACGACAATGCACCGGTCTTCCTGAGGAACTCCATCACGAAGCAGCTGCTGGAGGTCAATGTCACGGAGGATGGACAGGTACTGTACTGGACACGTTAACACATTTCACTATTACCTGCAACGGCAGTCATGTTGGGGTTAATATATATCATAAGATACCTTCGGACAACATATCACCTTTTTCATTGTGGCGTCATGCTATGAACAATGCTTTTGTCGTCTATGACTTTGCATTCTCTAGTAACCGGCGGCGGTTAGTCCGCCTATGCTGAGAAATGATAAACGTGCTTTTATATTCGTGCCAATGACATACTATGTATAAGACACTCGTGCATGAATACCAGTTTAACCCTCGCTATCGCACGGGAAATACTAATATTTAGGCACTCGTTTCGAAAACATATTATGTCATTGACAGTCATATGATATCCTCTATATAATAAGAATTTACTAAATATATTGTCCTCTAGATAATTGATATGTGAGCTCCTGGTTAAAGTAAAGTATTTTATAAGCCATCACCCTTTTTACTGGCAAATTGGAATCAAATACTGAAATAAGTTTTCGCAGATAGATGATTGTAAAGGTCGAACTTAAGCGAGAACCTAATAATGATTATCTTATGATATCTGTAACAAGTTTGTTAGTGTTGTAACAAACGTTTGTGTCCGTTTGCTCATCATTAGCAGCAGCAGAAAAATATGCTTGAAAATTGATCAACAAACTAGGGACTTCTTGCAAACTATAAGTGTGGATGCAAAGAATGTCTTCCGAAATGAGATCTTAGTTGCCAGGCAAATATCCATGTTTTGTTTACGCATACTATGATGCTGCTCAAAATAACTTTCAGAACAATTGATCCATGTCGAAGATAATTTTGTGTCAACTCCTCAAGCATGATAATGTGGACAACATATCAACAGAGAAATCAAGCATATATTTCTCTCCGCTGTTTCATCATCATTAAGGTCTGTTTGTCCGTATAACCACACTCTGACTGACAGATCCGATAATCATGCGGCTCGCTGCACTGATAGGTGTGGTTGGAACATTTCAAGAATGACTTGCTCTGACGATATCACAGTGTGTTGAGGCTGATCTTGACTGGTTCCATCAATACAGCGAGATTTGGTTTAACTGTCGAAGAGTTTTCACCCTTCGTCCCCTGCTGAATTTACACGTTTGGTGTGGGTAGCAGATTTCGGGTCTTTGTAGAATAAGAAGGTCGAATATTGCGGCGCCTTCTGAACAAAGGGAGGAACGCCTCGCTCCGCTTTAAATCGTACTAATATTGAAAACTAAACATCGTTTCTGTTTGTAACGTCCTTTTATCAGATATTGAGATGTGAAGTTATTTCTCGATATTGCCATTTCTATCCTGCAGATGTGAAATTAGCCCAATTGTTGTCATCAAATAATCCATTTTGTTCTAAATTCCCTTGCAATAAAAATTTTTGTGTTTAAAAAAAGAAATTCATTTCTACCAAGTTTGTAACAGATATCATACAACAGTGGTGTATCCAAATACACAAAGAACAGCTTTGTGATATGCCAGAAACAGTTCCCAGCATTCCCAGATTTGGATTCAATGTTCTTGATTCTGCAATATTTTATTTGATTACATTTTGCAAAATTCTGGTCAGAATAGCCATGATTAACTTATTGTATACTGTACGCTTTGTGAATAATATAATAAAGAACATTTAGTTCTTGCATATTGACCCATCTGTACATTATAACACAAACAACCCAGATCAATGAACAGTGTCGTCATATACGCTCGTTTAGCATTATGATATGCCCAAATGAACATTTGCAAATAGCCAGGATACTTTGATTTAGGCTCTTCAGGTGGAATGTCAATAGACATTTAAACAAATGATCACAAAACGTTTTTTAGTTCAGTTGATTTCAGTACAGGCCTATAGTACAAAAGAGAGATATACAATGAAGCGCGCGTCTATACATGTACATTGATCTCCTTCGCAAGGATCATATTAAATATATTATAATTTGTTAATGACCTTGAACTCTAATTCTTAGATTGGAAACTTTTACGAGATGCTTATTCGCTCAAGAGTGTTCTCATAAGTTCATAAGGAATGAAAGAATCGTCTGTGCTAGATTGCGTATTCCTTTGTCGTTTCTGGAAACCATGATTGAAGTAAAGGCAGTTGGAGGGTACTTAGAAAGGTAATGAAATGTATTGTTTAATTAAATCAGCACAATGAGGGCAAACGAAAGCACAGTGGATTTCATCTTCGACAGCAGATTTACATAATGGACATATTCGTAAGTTACCTCTAAGAGCCCCTATCGGAAGCATACAAATGTCGTGATGTAAATATAGAAAGGTACAAGGCGGATAAGACTCTATTGTCAAGATTGGAATGCCATTCTTAATGAAACATATTAACAGATTGTGCACAGAGTTCTTTAAGAAATATGTTAACATTTCCAACTGTTTTATTTAGCCATACAAATCCAAAGTCTGAGAAAAAAAAGATTTCTTAAAAACATTTCTGGGAAACTGAAATAATATGTATAAGGGCCTTGTTCGAACGAAACTTTAAGTCTAAAACATACTATATTGAACATAAACCCGAAATAGGTATACTGGTTAACAATATGTTATTGCTTGTTATTAAAAAATACCCATTTCCCTTGAAGGCGACAGGGCCACTCCTTCTAAACAAACTATATTTTTTGTTTTCTTCAAAATAGACAGACAATTTACACTCATTTGTATATCTTTCCAACACATTTAGCTGATTTTGAAGACCAGAAATAGTATCTGAAACTAGAAACTTGTAAACCAGCTTTACTTTAACAGTGCCATAATTTATGTCGACCCACAGACTCAAACGCTTTTTTGAAATCAACAAATGCTACATAAAGTTTATGCTTACTACGAGATAAACATTTTGTAGTATTGCATTAAGTGAATGAGGTGATCGAAGTTGAATATTCTTTTCTTAATCCTGTCTGCTGTTCAGGAATTACATTTCTTAAATTTGAACAGTTTGAGATTCTGTTGTCAAGGACTGTTGTAAATATTTTCCCAATAACATTCGCTAGGGATATACCTATATAATTGTCTTGATTGTTTTTTATGTTTTGGAACAATAATTGAAGGAGACCAACTCTCTGAAAGGGAACCATTTTCAAAAACCCGTATCAAAACACCTAAGTAAGAAAGATATTAACTGTGTCTGAGGAAATGTTATCGCTTTGAATATTACATTTTCTGGAGCAGACGCTTTTCCGCTTTTTAGACGATTTACAGCACTTTTAATTCATCTTCTGATATATTTTGTTTCTTAAATCATTTCATCAATATTGTCAAACTCATTTGAGATATTACCATTATCTACCTGCAATCAATTTGAAACATATTGTCATTTTCTGGAAATATGTGATTCATTCACATTTTGAAGTATAATTTGTAGGATTCGATTTCTTTCTATATGAATAAAATTTGTTTTCAGCACTTTGAAGGGATGTGGATACAACCATTCAATGATTTCAGTCACGTCAGGTTGGATTTAAATCTTCTACAAGAAGTTTTGTATCTGTTTCTCATTTTACCAAAAAACATATTTCTGTTATCATTGGATCGTCTACACCAAAAATTTCTAAGTACTTTACGAGCATCTCTCCGGGCGGTTCTACGTTCATCATCAAATGGAGTTTTTATGTTACGCTTGAACTGTTTTCTTCATACAATTTGCTGATTCGCTGACAAATTCATGCAGAGTAATGTTTCCTTTGGAATTATCAAGATGCTTCCTATCCCGTAGGTTTATCATATTTGGAAACTGACAAGTGAGTTTTAGTGGTAAATGATCATAGTCTTCTCTGTCTCCAAGGATAACAGTGTACCATGCGTGACTCATAAGTCCATACTGTCATTTGCTGGACACTGTTTGGCTAAAAGAATTTATTTTTGTAGAAACTTTACGATACATTTTGCCAGTTTAGTTTTGAAAATATGTAATTATATCGACATGGAAATTTACAATCTGCCACTCTAATAAGTGAAAATTGAAAATATTTTTTTTTGTAAAACGCCATATATCTTTAGGTAGATTTTGTACAAGCTAAATCTAACCGTCTTGGTATGGTTCAATCTTAAATGATGGATAACTAAGACAATTTACATTCAAGGAATAGTTTTACTCACAAATAAGCAGTAAAACGTACAATGTATAAACGGTGTGGGTGATGACAGGCAAGCCTTCTGTCAACCGTAAATGACCGTCACATAAGATTACAGGAAAGAGTAGGTGAGGCTTTTACTAACCATTAGATAGCATCTTCCAGCACTCCTTTATTAGTGCTCTCAATGTCCAATGAAGAGTTAAATGTTACACAGTCGATTATAAATGTTTTCAACGTTATCGAGATTTAAGATTAGTACGGCAGGTTTATTTGAGAACGGCGTAGTTCAACTGGTTAAGAACTTAATGAGTTTGTTTCATGGAACACTATATTCGAACTGCTCACACTTGTGCTATTTAAAGTGCAATTTAAGTCTTAAGTTGTGCAAATGTAGGAAATGACTTTGTCTATGAATTTAAAATACCATCGATGGCCTTGTAATTTTTATAAATATAATTTACATATATCTACAGCCCATTCAGAGAAAACTGAGAAACAAAAATAACATTGTGCCGCTGCCCAATATTTACATTTCATTGTTTGTACTATAAAACTTTAGACTTCGTTTCCTACTGTTTTAAATGTCAAAGAACACGTATTTATAATGTTCATAAAACTTCCATTCAGTATTCCCTTACCATGTACTGTATTGTAGACAGGGTTATCCATTTAGAGAAGACTGTCATGTTAAACACGTATCATGTGGAGGTATTTTCAGTTGATGACCTGAAACGGAATCTTAAGCCATGTAGCTCATTATCATACAGAGTCGGTATTGTAGCAGGTCTGTTAGCGACATTTAGATCTCTTCCTCTCCCGCTTGGATTTGTGTGAGAGGAATCAATTAAAGTGACTGTTGTGTGTTCAGTTCCATGTGTGCGTGGCTTACTCAAGATGGATGCCTGTCAGAACCGATCGATCGACTGCCTGTAGTTTCCTGTTCGGTGTGCCCATACCCGAGTACATGATGTTTGTCCTGAGGCTGCCCATATGGTGCAGGTTTCATTGGTTCCAGCCAAACAGTAATTGATGACCTCAGACTCGAATCCTAGTAGGACCACGCACTGATTGTCGAGGGCATTGCGTGTGTGACGTCATCATGCTGAGTGGGCAAACATACTGTTGCATTTGCTTCTCTCTACAACTTTCGATAATTCATAGGTTTCATTTATAACTTTTTGTGAATAAGTAAAATGTTATTTGGATCGCTCGAACGCGCAAATCATGATGGTTTGTAATTTACAACGCTTGTCTTTTGTTCACAACGTTACGCAATTCAGCAATTTCATCAATTTATAAATTTCTGTAAATGAGTAAAAAATAATTATGGAGTCTTTCACCAATGTACATACTGCATATCATGCCATGCAATTTGTAATTTACAACGCTGGCCAAATTCAAGCATAAGTCATCCCAACATACCAGTTATCAATATTTCATTACTACATTTAAGTGATCGAAAAGTGTCCTGACTTTTAATAATCGAATACATCATGCACATCAAATTCTATTCTCTTTTAGTATTTATATTTGTTCTTTGTTCTCAATTTTTGACAAATGCGTCAAAGAGTTTTCTAACTTTTTATATCAAACAAAGCATACACGTAAAATCCGTCCCTATAATTCTTGTTTATATTTATTCTTCGGCCAGACGTTTTGCTTCAATGTTTGTTATTTCAGAAACTCTCCGAGCTACTAGGGAAGATCATGCTACGGGATCCTGAGCTGGGTGGAAGCAACAAGTACAAGATTGCAACCAACGACTCTCTCGGGCTGGTTAATAATCTGACAATCGCAACCATGCCCATCGGGAGCGGCCCGCACAGGGGGACGTTCATTAGGCCAGGTGAATCTGTGTGTTTAAAAATATATATATTATTATGTTGATATTTTGAAAATACAAGGACCATTACAATGGTAATGAATGACCTTTAGAACTTTGATACGTAGCATGATATTGAACTGGTATTTGGCAAACTTCTTAAGTATTCTACACTGACGGGCATAAAAAACTTTCCCTTGTTTGATATTAACTTCAATAAAAAACAACAAAGGCAATGAGAGTTTTGAGGGTTGTTTGTGTATAATAATGCATCCATGCATGTGTAAGAGATAAAAGTTATAAGATTCATCAAGTGTTTTTATCACAGGATATGAACAAAGTGACATGGGGTCAAAATTGGAATTTCATGTCAGATGTATCCATATTGACAGCATGGAAAAACAGTAATGTGAGTCTCTAATACCGATTCTGTCCACCTCTTGCATTAATACAGGCAAAGACACGTCTTTGGACTGACGTAGGTAAGCATCTGATGACGTCATCTGGGACATGCCTCCATTCCTCGATTAGAGCCTGAGCCATCTGTTGGTGGTTAATTGGCGGGTTCTGTCGACTCCGTATCTGCCTATCAAGGTCTTCCCATAAGTGCTCGATGGGCGACTTATCTGGGAATCTAGAAGGCCATGGCATGACGTTGACGTTATTGACGTTGATGAAGTTATCAACTACTCGGGCAACATGTGATGGGGCATTATCGTGTTGGAATAGCACTCCCTGTGGTTGTTGCTGCACAAATGGAAGGAGTGCTGGCCACAGTACCTGGTCGATATAACGTTGGGCTGTCAGAATACCGTTCACCACAACAAGTTCGTCTTTTGGTCACCACAAATGCTACCCAGACCATCACACTACCACCAACTTCTCCTGAACACAACCATTTGCTGTTATTTTACCTGCCCGTCTGTAAACCCTCACTCTTTAATTAGCTCTTGATATTTGAATCGACTTTCGTCTGAAAAAAAGTACCAGACGCCAGTTACGTAACTGCCGACGTCGAACTTGTGTGGCCCAACGAAGTCTCAACTGCCAATGATTGTTGGTAAGCACCGTTCCGAGGAATGGTCGTAATGCTCTGATACCAAAGGAATGGAGTCTTCTAGTAACCGTCCTTCGACTGACGTGGCGACCTAATGCCGTTGCTGCTTGTGACGTCACCGCCAGAAAGCGGTTTCTCAGGTGCAATACCCTCAAATACCGGTCTTCCTGTGCTGTTGTTACCGAGGGTCTGCCTGTACGTGGTCTGTCTGAAGTCTGTCCTGTCTGTTAAAAGCGCGTGCGAAGATTCCTAACGGTTACTACAGTGCAGCCGAACATTCTAGCAACTTGGCCATTTGTAGCTCCGAATTGCAGAATTCCAATTGCCCTCTCGCGTTCTGCCGTCGTTAACCTTGGCATTCTTTTGTGTTTTTCTGTTACTTCAAATGTCTCCCAAGTGTCTGTCGTGGGTTTTATACCCTTTTTGCGCGTGCATCCTACGACAGTGGAGATGCACGAGATTTTCGCCAAATTTGCCATATTATTTTAGTAAAGTAACGTTTTGACGTTAGCGCACACCAAATGCGATTCCCAGTTCTTAAATATACTATTTAAGTCAAAAATTACCAATGATGTGACATATTTCATAAATTGATGACACTTTTCGAAGGGAAAGTTTCTTTTGCCCTTCAGTGTATTTATCATATATTTTTTAGTTAAGATATGTGATGAAAATTACCTGGAAAGTAGCAAAGTATCCATAATTTCATCATATGATTTACATACAAGAAGTATCGAATAAGCACTCCTTTGACCCTTAGAAACGTTATCGTCAACCTGAATTCCTTGCAATGTGTGATGTATGATATGTAAATGCAATATTTTATAATCTTCTTAAAGAAAGGAACGCCCTTGAAACAAAACTGAATTTGATAAATCACTTCCGTTTTCCATTTCCGGTATCTCAGGATGGCGTAATGTTTCACACCGGAACCACCGAGCAGGGCACGTCCTTCTCGTGTCTCATTACAGTCACCAACACTCATCCTTTACTGCCAATTTCATGTTGATGACAAATTTTCAGACGCAAGAATCAACCTGACCCGAGATGGGACGCCGTACGTTGCAGACATCACCATACAGGATAGCGGGTATCTGGCAACTCGGGGAAGTAACTTGAGTGATACCGTGAGTGATATGGAGTGTGGCGACTGATGACAGTTGTTAATGTTCCTCGCGTAGACAGATAATACATGATGATGAGTCACCAAGTATTGAGTGTTGCATTAATGGAACAAGAGTCATCAGAAGATGACATATCCCACCGGTTCCACATGATCGTAAGATGTAAACCTTTGAAAGATAAATGTAAATTTTTCAAGCAAGGTTCATAATAATATACGCTAATATATATGAAACGAAACCTTTCATGAACAGAGTCCAAATAAGAGCCGTTTCCATGGAAATAATAAAAAATAAGATTTTCAGAAATGTGAAAATATCAAAAGGCACCACTTCAGTAGGTGGACAATACACATGTAAAGTTTCAGAAAGATATGTGGACCGGTTTTTTAGTTCTGTTCCGGAAACGAAATGATTACGGACGGACGGACGGACAGACGGACGGACATACAGACGGACAGGGTGATGACTATATCCCACGGTATTACATACCGGTGGATTAAAAAATGACGCTACTACTTCACCAAAGGTGCCGTGTTTCAGTTTTTCCAGATTGTTGTTCAATAAATTATTGAATTAAACTCTTAGTTGATCAAATAACAATAATAAGATGCTGCAGTTACTACTATTGATTTAAATAGACTTTGTGAACATCATTATACTTCATGAGATGAATGATAACGCAAATAATGACGATATATGACAAGCAAGGATTGCTATAGCCTTCAAGATAGTGAATTACACTACGTAGATAACACTGCACACATACAAATTCATACAGAATTGAAACACAGTTAAATCAAGCGCACTTTTGGATTACAGGCTGTGATCAGACTTCGGTTCCACGGGAAGGCTCCAGCCCTCAAGGTCACCATGTCCCGCATAGCAACAAGCTTCACCAGGGTAGGTCAAGGTCACCATTATATATGGACCATGAACATTGCTGTTGCACATACAAGGACTGTTGTAACCATTAATTGAATGAGGAAACTTTTCAGGAATCACCAATTGCTCTCGAAAAAAGTTAAAGTTACATAAAATTTGAGTTTTACTTATTTGATCTGATGTTTCAAACTAACTGAAATATATACGTTAACCACTGAAACCACGGCTTGATTACAAATGTCACCCTTTAACATAAAACGTCAAATGTAAGGTTGATTTCTTTAAAATTCATAAGGTCATGTTTCAAGGATTAATCTAAATAATCTAAAACGACAACTAGAATCTATATTTATTCTAAATCCTTATTTATTACTGTAGATCAAACAGATGCAACATCAAAATATTATTAAATTTAAAACTACATTTTAAATGAAAGGTCATTTACTTTACTTTAGGTGGCTACCCTAGGACAAAGAGCAGGGATGAAGAACTGCAGCAGCTACAAGCTGGAGGACCCGCCTGACTGGAGCCCGGTGTCTCTCACTCCTCTGGAAGGTATCCTGTACGTGGCCAGTAAACTCAAGATGCAGACAGCTTCCAGCTCCGTGTTGAGTCTCCTTGTCTCATGCGAGTCCCAGTCCTCAGGGCAGGTTCACTTGAAGGTGCAACTGGAACTGCAGGGAGTCGTGAGCAAAAACCTGGATCCCTGTGGTACGAGCTGTCTATTGGTTAAAGAATGTTTATTTGGTATTTGGTATTTGGTATCTAAATGTTCCATAAGCTCGAGCTAATGGTTAAAAGGGTCAACCATGATCGTATGATGGATCAGCTAAACGCAATGGACACATATCTTACAAAGATTTGAAAAAAGTTTTATCAAATATTGTAATTGATTCAGTGTTTCGTCATCAGTGTCGCATACAATATCGAGTTGTGATTTAACAAAAATAGTTAGTGTCAATATTATCGTAATAACAATTATTGAATCTTTGGAATCTCTATCAACGTGCAGATCAAATGAAACTGAATGGATGTTAATTCATATCGCCCTTTTTGGCAGAGATCAAAGTACCACAGCTTTAAAAGCTATATACCAATCTTACAGATAGAGGATGTGCTCGTTTTGTAAACACCAAGAGCTGCTCGTCTGGTTGTGGGGTGGGGTCGGCAACTCGTAGCTGCACGTGGAGACCTGGAGTGTCGAGGATGAGTCCCCAGTACGAGACATGTATACACGACCTGGCCTCTTGTCCTGACGGGGTGTGTGACGAGCTGGAACGACTAAACCCTCACCTCTGCCCTCAGGACTGCACCACCGGTAACTCTACTCTATAACATATTGTTGTGTCAATTTGTATACTTTCATTTGAAATGTGTTTCATTTTCTATGTCTTACACCAGGACTTCAGTAATGAGTGGATATTTGCAACATTGCACTCATGCTATATTTGTTTAGCTAATTAAAAACATGCCTTTAAAAGTTTTTTCTTAAAGCATGCAAGAGGATATGACAGAAGACATAATCATAATGGTCTCAGTGATCCAATACTGAAATAATGGTTCTATTTTTGCTTTTACGCTGCTCAATACTCTTCGTATTGGTAGACGACTGAATATAATGTACCTTTCTCTCAGATATCAAAATTGTTTAATATCAATTTTAACACAAATCATACTACTATTTGACCCTCAGACATCATGGGCTCGGGACTGCTGAACTCTAGAACGGGTCGTGGTATCAGCAAGGCTCAGGGTCCGTGCTGGTGTGACGGTGAGGAGGAAGTGACCTGCAGCTGTCTCAGAGATGGGTCCCGGACCTCCGTCCAGCCGCTAGACAGGGGCACATCCACCCATCCGCTACACAAGGGGACATCTACCCACCTGCTAGACATAGGGACTTCCACAGCCTCCAGTCAGACCGTCACACACGTAGCGGCGCCCGGGATGGTGTGTGAGTACATCAAGATACACAATACATGTGTTGGTTAGGACAATAGTGAATGCATGTTGTATGCGTAGCTGTAAAAGATACTTATGTCATCATGAAACCGTACACATTTAGTGACCTAATCACTGAAAAGAAATGAAAAACCTTTTTGTTTTAATAACGATAACATCTTTTATATAGTCTCCTGAAAAAGAACCTGATAATCGATGGATATAGTTTTTGGTTCACGATATACCTTCCGCATTTATCGCTGCGACGCAGTTGAATGTTAATAAAAGCTAGTCGCAAGGTCAACTTTGATAAACTATTCCACAAAATATGTAATGCAGGTCCTACATATGAAATAATGAGTAACACACACTTTCCTCTTCAGCTGCCGAGCAGCGCGGAGACAACACGGACAGCTGCGGCAACACTTGCAAAGTGACGGTGGCCTTGACCGTGGTCCTCGTCTCAACTATCGGTATCGTCAGCGTCATCGTCTGTGTCGTGTGGAGGCGACGTAGGACCCGCCGTTCACAGATCCTGAAGCACGTTGGGAGTACCGTGTCTATGAACGCCCTCCCCTCGGACTACCAGGAAGACAGAGAGCCACGCCCCTCGTACCACACCTACCCCTCCCCCCAGTGGTCGCCCAAGGTCACCAACCCCGCCCCCAACCACGACCAACATGTGAGACTTTGTGGGTTGTAGTGTTGTTCTTACTGTCCTGTGATTCATGTGGGACCTTTAAGTGGTTGTCTGTGTGATTCCTATCTCTTGGGAACGACTAAAATAGTACTATTTTGATATCCCTGCACTTTGTCTTAAAAATGGATATTTCTTATTTTGAGATTGGTTTACTTACATACGATTCTTCTACATGCTATCCCGCCAGGGGCGCGGCAACTTTGTCTGCAGTAGAGAACTGTTCTACACGCAACAACCACCCATGGTTCGCTAGTTCCAGCCGATGCTCGCATGTTTCACCGCAATTCATAGCCGCAATGGTGTTGCGGTCTTTCTCCCTGCAATAATACTAGCAGTCGTGATATAATTGAGATACTCTTGAAAGCGGCGTAAAACCCAAATTCTACATTCCTATCTTCTACGTGCTTGATATCATTCAATTGAAGCTTTACGAACCATTGCTTCCAAAGAATGGTTACTGGTTGATACCATTTCTTATGACAGAGGAACACCATAGCGATATAAAGTTTGGTATAGTGTTAAGCTTATTGACATGAAGCTAAGTTGAAAATGATACTTGAGTGAGCAAGGATAACCAAGCACACATGAGTGTAATCTGTTAACTGTATGACACAATGTCCATCGCGCTTCATGAACTCTATTCAATGTCAATTGAAGCCTTATGCCATATATGCCTTGCTTGAGATTGATCTGTTAATATACGGATTGTCTGTGTTGCCAATAAATGCCTTTCATTAAGGAGTTATTTCCCTTCAGCATCAGTTATTTCACCACAACGTCATTTCTGAAAATAGTTTTCGGTTTCATCAAGAACTGTTTTGAATTTATAAAAATATCAATTACTAAACTTTAAATACATATACATATATTCATGCATGTATCGTGCTCGACCGTGGTGATGTTCCTGTAAACCGTTGTCTGTACATGTACTTAATCAACAGGGGGTGTTGCTTGAAGCGTCCGTAAAATATTGAGATGGTTCCTTAAAATCGTGCAGGTGTTCCTTCAACTATCGCAGTGCAATGTTGCTGAGGATATTAATTTTCATTTATGATAATACTTTTTGTTTTCAATTATGATATCAACCTTTCATAAGTAACATTCACTTACTAGATGGACGATTTTATTTGTGCGATCTTTTTTGTACCCTTAATCGCGTTGTTCCGCTGCAGTTTCACTTTGATATATAAACTTTTGGGTAAAATGATCTTAAAAATATTCAGTGCAACATCGATTCAATGTAATGACGTCAAGGAAATATCAACAGGAAAGTGAACAATGTCGAGACAGATTGAAGCAATTTGGCTTCACTAATCAAAATTTATGATATTAAAACTATTACTATCATCCTTCTCAATAATTATCATATCTTATGTTGACAGTTGTGCATATCGCGTAATAAACACACAGAGCCTTCATGCCTGTAGACATATTCTCTTGAAAAATGAGATCATAACCTTAAAAATTGTATATATAGTGAACGTTGTTATAACATTTGTTAAATAACACATATTACACAGTTATTACTGCAAATAACAGGAATGAGAATGTTTTATTCTGGTATTCAGGCACAAAGCTAATGTTATCAGAAGAGGTCTTGAATGTCCGTTGTCTGTTGTGTCTGTCAATAATACTGTTACTATCTAAACTATGTTATGAATGTTAGAAATATGAATAACTTATCAAACAAAATCGTATACTTTAATAATTTTGTTATAACTTATGTTAAGCAATGCGTTAAGGAAAATATTCAATTTTACTTGAAAAGTTTCTTAATTAGATTGAAGAATTATAATCCCAAGGTAAATGCATTTTGTTCAGTTCGATACTAACAGAACTATTTGGACAATTAAGTTCTATCCTAATACACAATCTAAAAAATAACAAAACCAATATTTTGATGAATATACCAAAAAGGTATTGGTAACAGACACGACACTGCAATTTGACATTGCAATTTCGATAATAATCAAATATATATAAATTAATTAACATTAACTGAGTAAGCGTGATTAAGCCTGGATATCCACATATGATACTTGAACTTGCCTTATCAAACTTGCATCCAAAGTGTTAAAAAACCTAACAAATATTATTTCCCACTATCAAAATTACCCTTCCTTGACTCATGTACGTGGTATTCGGCGACACCTGTGCGTCCGTACTATTCCTGAGTGACACGCACCTGTTTCTCCGCGGACAGGTAGACAAGTGGGAGTTCCCCCGGGACCAGCTGCAGCTGGAGCACACGCTGGGGGAGGGGGAGTTCGGGCAGGTGGTGCAGGCCCAGGCCTTCGGGATACACGGCGAGGACAGGTACTCCACAGTCGCCGTCAAGATGCTCAAACGTGAGTCAAGTGGAGTCGTCCAACTACATCAGCGAATTTCTTTCCTCCTCGCTCCAACCATACCCTGGTATCTTCTACGAGCCTCGTTTTGCTAACAGGCATGTTATTCTTAGAAGTCACTGTGTTATTCAAACAGGTTGAGAGAAAGTAACGAGGCTCCGTATTCATACGGGGACCGCCGCTATTGCTGCTTGTTACACAAAGAGCTTAACGAGGCTTTTGTCTTGATAGATATCAGACTATAACGTTGATGTAGAAGAATTAGGTGGAATAGATTTCTACCCCAAGACCAATATGTTCATGATATTTAACTCTTTTCTCAAACCTTCTTTAAAACTCCGTTCCATATTAATTAGTAAGATGAAGTTATATACTTAATATACGTAATAATATAGTCAGACTTAGAGATACCGTTTAGTTGTTTGGTGGACTAGGGTCACTTTGTTGATTATCAATTTATTGTCACAAATTTGTCAAAGTCACCCAGTTGAAATTTTGGATTATCATAAATGAAGTTGAGATGACTTGGATAGCAACATATAATAGACATTAGTGATGTGTGACTAATCCCTGTGCTCAATGTTACCAATATGAAATTGCCATCAGGGATTTATGACCAGCAACTATACTTTATGTTACCAGCTGACGCCACAGGGACGGAGTACCAGGATTTGTGGTCGGAGCTAAACCTCCTGAAGGAAGTCAACCATCCTAACGTCATCCGGCTCCTGGGGGCCTGTACACATAATGGTGGGTGTCTTACTTACTTTTAAGATTTTATGAGCGCTTCCAACGTAGCTGACTCTGCAATTGGTTGATGAGCTAGGCTCATGCCCATAAGTGGTACCAATGAATAGCTGTAATATAAACTTGGGCTTTTGTAGAGAGTCATGATTACAGGATGTTTATTGTGTTCTAAAGAATCACCTGAAAAGAGATCAAAGAGATCTTCATTTTGTGCATAAGGTCTAGAGTTAGAATTTCAGGATGATAGTTTTTCTCCATACTTGTGGTAAAGCCTCAAACAAGTATTGCTCTTAATTCTTATGCTTCTAGTTCAACAAAAACTTATAATTGCACTTATTGCCACCTCCTACAATGCTCGTTTTGATCTATTGATGTTTTTAGCTAATTGGTGTAGGGGTCATCACAATAATGCTTCTGTGTGCAGGTCCGATTTACGTTATCGTGGAGTACTGCAAGTACGGTTCACTCAAGAACTTTCTTCGAGGGGCAACCTACAAGGATAAGAAGAGTTGGAATGAAAAACAAGATGGCGAATTTTCCGACGGAAGTAGAATCCCAACAAATCTCGCGTTACGAGATCTCCTCTCCTTTGCCTGGCAGATTGCTAAAGGCATGGAATACCTGTCAACTATGAAAGTAAGACATCTTACAAAGGGTACTAGTATTTTCGTGCATTTTACAAGAATTGTAGAAATTTGTAATTAATGTTTAGCTGAATCTGAATTTAAAAGTATTTTCTGCCAATAAAATCTAATTCATCTGCGACCTGGCCTTGAATTAAGATGATTCATGAAATCCAAAATTGACAACATTACGTAACATCTATAACATCTTCACAACATACATTCAACGGTTCGATTGACCTTATATTAAATAATAAAATCTCGTGTTTGTTGTACTGCAGTTCGTCCATCGTGACCTGGCAGCACGAAACGTCCTGGTATCAGACGGACGAGTCCTCAAGATATCAGACTTCGGTCTCAGCAGGGACGTGTATGAGGCAGATGCTTACCTCAAGATGACAAAGGTATCTTTAAGTTCTTTAACTCTTATAATACACCACAATATATATGGTCATAGATGTATGATGTAGACGGATCCTCTGCAAAACTGAGTTTTACTGCGAAATGCAAAATATAAAAAATGATTTGTAATTTGTAAGAGACTGCCATTTATTGACCACATGCCTAGTCAATCTGGAGGACGAGTAATTGTCTCGACGGCCCTTGTTGGAAGTAAAGGGAAGCTAATAACGTTGCTGGGTGAATTGGTTAACTATTAGTTTTACTCTTTATTCTAGTGTTTAGTGAATATGGTTTTTTTCATTAATGATAATTATAAAGAAAAAGAAACAAATTACTTCTATTCCGTCGAATAAACGTATATATTTTCAGAAGTGATTGGTACTGTATTACAAACATTATACAGTTGTTAAATATTCACATTTAACATAATTATCTTAAACGATTTTTAATTTTCAAAAGATTTATTTGATTTTCAGCAATAAATATAAAACGTGTTTGAAGAATATGTATCAGCATATGTTTGTAATGGTCAAATCATTGCACATTGACCCTTTCTTACATTCCTTGTAGGGTCGAATCCCAGTCAAGTGGATGGCGCCTGAGTCCCTTTACGCACAGATATATACTACTAAAAGTGACACGTGAGTGCTATGATTATATAAGTCAACATGGTAGATTAACAGATAACGTTTTATGACAATTAAATAGCATTTAAAGGTATATAATATCTTTGAAAATACCATTGAATCTTTACGTTTATAATCAGACAAGCATTTCTAATTCTAGTTAAAACTAGCTGTAATGTATACGTCCCATAAGTCCTATCGTGAGGACTTAAGGGCGTTGACATTACAGCTAGTATTGACTAGATTGAGCTTTTTTAAAAACTAAAATTTAAGACAATTATTCAATCAGTCAGTTAAGACTATACTCACATATACTCAATACTTTCGTTTACAGCTGGTCCTATGGTGTTTTACTCTGGGAAATAGTGACTTTAGGTAAGCATTGTATATGGACACTCCCATACAAGAAACATTTCTACCAGTAATACACAACAATATATTTCGCCTCTTGAGTAGTTCCTCATAAAACAGCTTGACGGGAACAAATGTAGTTTAATAGCCGACAAGACCCAGCGAGACACATCAATTTTCCTTATCTTTACAACAATACTATTGTTGTGTCAGAAAATGATTGGTGTATAGCATTCCCTTTGGCCATAACTTGCCCCCTGTCAGTGTTCTGTCGACTCGAGTTATCTTTAGGATGAAAACTGAGTTTTCTTAAGATATATACCATTGATTACCGACCAGCCTCAGACATGACAGAGAACTCCGAATGATCCGATACTTGGTCTGATAGAGCCACTGTACACTCCATAGATTCCCATAACAGAGATTTATAACAAACGAAATTACCATGGAAAGGATACAACTTGAAAGATTGCACATTCAATACATTGCCAGAACTTTCCAGACATATGGAATGTCAGTTGGATCTTGTATCAAATAACTTAACACAGAAAACATCTTGGATGAGTTTTTTTTATGAAGAAACCATTAGACAGTCAAAACAGCGTCATGAACAAACTCACATTATAACTTGTCTGTTGTAAATCATGTCAATAAACCATGCCTGTATAAAGATGAAGATAACGAATACAATAAACTCATCAAAATATTATATAGTCCACAATTTATCCACTTGTGCAACAGGATGTTTGTACTCAACCGATCAAAATGTCAATGTATAATTACTACACTTTCTTCGTAATTGACCCCTAGATATATCTTAAATTGCCTTAAGAAAAATCATATTTTTTAAAGAACCATTAATAGTCCATTATATGAAGTTGATTCATCTGTTGAATCTAACTTGCTATAGTCCATTGTTCACCTGTTGATTACAGGTGCGAGTCCTTATCCAGGTGTGGCACCTGAGCGTCTGTTCAGTCTACTGAAGACGGGGTACAGGATGGATAGGCCGGATGACTGTCCTGAAGAAGTGTAAGTTTTAATACGTATAATTGAATATAGTAACTTCACAATAAGTTGTATGTTAACATTTATACTTGACAAACATGTTACGGGATATATGAACATAACTTGAACATGGTTATTTCAAAATATAGAACTCTTTATATCATGTATGACATACACCAAATAAAATACGATTAACAGTTTTAACATTATGAATATAATAGACCACCTGATAAAATATAAATGTAAACAAATTCAAATCCATGTACTAGTTTTCTTTCAGCAAATACATCAAACTAATGCTCTTTATGAAAAAGCTAACTAACTCTTACGTCGCAAATACGCCCTAAGTGAACGAACATGCTTTGAGGATGGTGGATGAACATACACTCTCAGTTATCATTATCAAACAGATAAGGCACGCACCTGCTGTATCCGTCAACACCTAATTATCAGCGGCTAGACACATCAGAAGCAACTTAGCCCTTGAGATCTTTCTGAGGTTTAAGTGAAAACAATTTTTTTTGGGGAAGTCGTCATAGCCTCGTAAATAGTTGATATTGTCGTGACAAAATCTGTTTAAGACATGTTGAAGTGAATGTTATGATTACCAGATCGTTATAAGCTCAAATGATGCAATGTGGGAATATTATTTCTTTTTTTACTAACGGTTTCCATGTATGCTCTTATGTTTTAACTTTCATAATTATATAAAAAATAGTTTGATCGCAAATAGTAATACAGCAGAAAACAAAGTTTTAAAAATCAGCGAAATTTTTTGACAAACAAAATGTAGGATTCTAACTAAATTGTAAATATTTGACTGCATTAATATCGTAAAGTCATCGGCAATTCTCTATATACAATGACAAAAATTGCCATTCTCAAAATAAAACGTTTGAGCCAGTCTCATTTTAATTAACTAGCTGTAGATGGTTACCTCTTTGACTCATTAGTCAACGGTTCATCACTGTTACCAGATATGCTGTGATGCAGAAGTGTTGGAAGTCCGAGCCAGAAGAAAGACCAACTTTCAGTCGACTTGCAGATATACTCGACACTATGTTACAACAGAGGGAGGTGTGTATTTCACTGATTGACATACATGAGACAGAAATGGGTATCAATGACACTAAAACTTGTTATGAAAAGCAATAAATAACAATATGAAGGCAATCGATTGAAAGGGTATTTGGTTATCATGATATTTTATGATATATTCTTATTACCGGATGTATTGATGTTATGATTGCAGGGCTATCTGGATCTCACCGATAACACAGCCTATATGGAAGAAAGACTTCACTATTTAGGTCTGTATTGAGCATGAAAGCAATTTACCTACATTCTACCGTTTCGTGAAAAATAATTAAAATACATGTATCTTTTGAAAAAAACTGAAATATCTTATATCCTAATCCTTATCACCCAACAGTGTTTATAAAATCAAAAAAAATCAAAGTGATTTGAAATTCCGATACTAGGTCATATGTTAGATAATCTCATCTTCCTCAATCGGATGACTTATCATGTTTATTCTGTCTATCAGACTCAGAAAGATGTTTAACTGTGTATATTGCACCTCAAACAAAATGAGATAACGTTATGTTTCCTATCAGACAAAATAAGATCTTACTACATTGTATTTACGTTACGTGCACCTATCAGAATAAATGAGATGTCTAACCGTGTATGTTATGGGCAGACAGCACCGACCTCCACATGGAGTGGAGCGACAGCGAGGAGGGGTACGGAAATATAAGCGTTGTCAGTCCCCAGGGTGGAGACAGCTACCTCACAGCTATCCCAGGGGGTGAGCCGGAGGAAGAGGAGGAGGATGGGGAGAGAGGGAAGCTGCTCCCACCCTCCCCCAAAGTAAAGGACAGTGTTAAACAGTGTGATACTCAGACAGTATCTGTGCCGGCGTGCACAGAGGATGTGTGGTTACTCAAGGAGAAGTCGCCGGGAAATACAGGAACTGGCTGGAATGACAACCAATATGAAATGCATTGTGTATGAGAGATATAAACTGTTGAATGGGACAAGGAATACTGATAGACCTTTTTTGTGTGGAATGCAATGGTCTTGTTTAAAATCTACAAGACAATGAAATTTCTGTCAAATGAAATGGATCTGTGTGTCGGCAGATAAATAACCGAAATTTTAAATACAAGATGAATGAAGGTACATGTATGGTAAATGCCTGAATGATGAACTCATGCATTTATCTAATCAAATGTATGACAATGTAAAAGGTATATACCTCAGAAATGTTCCACAAAATAACGAGTGTGACAAAATGGACAAGTGCATGTGCCCTTAAAAGCGATAATAATGAAATGAAAGTTGTGTTATGTCCATGACCACATACCGAGTGAAGGATGACTGAAAGTTAGTGTTTAACCTTAAGTGTACATGAATGGAGATAGGTCTGTGCACATCGGTAATGATAACATTCCAAGTAGTACAAAACTCTGTTTACGAATCTTACCCCATGATTTTCTTTTGATGTTTAGTTTTTATTAGACATGATATACATTTGTAAGTTGATGTGATGATCAATAAGGAAATAATTTTTACAAGGATCTTATTGATTATGTAAATGTATCGTTTTGACATAGAATCTAATTGATGTGATGCAATTTATTATTTTACCCATAGATATCACTCATTGAGCTACATGTATATCGGAACAATCAGTTAATTAACCTACGGACTGAATTTTTATGTAGATATGAAGCGATTTGTAAAAACAACCTACTATTATACATTGATTGAATATTTGACACCAAAGATTTATTGTCAATGATCTATTATCCGGTGTTTGTATCTACAGGCAAATGTATTTTGTCAATTTTATGCTGTATATAAAACCACACAAAATTTGCTAAAAGCTTCATTGTATTATGTTTTAATGCATTTCACCGATTCACCCACACTAGTTTTAAAACAAAATGGGGATTTCAATGAATGTAAAACTAAAATTGCCTTTTCGTTTTCATTTTAAGTTAGGTTATTGATAACTCTATTAGAATATATTGAATGAATAAATTTCGATTTTTACCCTTAAATTTAAGCATATCAGAAAATACACCTACATCTCGAAACTTTGTTCTACCTAATGATTAATACAAGTGCAAATATAATTCAGTTTAGGTTGTCTTGGAATGTAAATTCCATTACATGACTGCACTGACAAATAAACATCCCTGGTTCATTTAAACGATAGTTCACATACAGGTCATTGCTAAATTCTTTTTTCATAAAAAATAGACAGGGCGGGTATGATTTTCAAAATTACAGATAACCTTATAACGGAATAAAACTGTTCATATTGTCTAATAACGTTTTATAGAATAAACATACACCAAATCATTCTCTTCCCACAGAGGCAGATCAAGTCATAAAATGTTGCCTCTGTTCTATTACGCGGAAATCCGTTGGTTCCGGCAGTTTCCCCTGGCGGACAAGATTTGTGCCACAATCCATTTGAATTTCTTTATCAAATGACAACGCTTCTCGCATGGAAAGGGTGGTTCATATCACAACGCCTTTGTCATGATTCGTTTGCCAAAGTGATGATTTTAGAACAGCGTCGCTGATTACACAACTAACTTTGATTGCCTCCAATCAGGCATCTCCCATCCTATCCCACTAAGTCGGCGTAATATAACAGAGGGCTTCATGACTTGATCTGCATCTGTGGGGAGAGAATGACACCAAGTTTTCAAGTGAGAAGTAATCTGCCGATGCATAACAATGTACAAACCTAGCAAATCAATAAGCAAATTGATACTGATATGTTTTCATGCCATTGTTTTACTTTGATAAAGAACAGTTAAATTAGACGACAGACGATCTTTTTAGTAGCAAAATATAATTAACAAACACATATGAATACAAACACATACGGGTTCTTACTTTGGTAGAATGTCCGGTTCTATCTAAAATGTCCAGTTCACGCATGTCGGCTATTGGTCACGTGTAGGGCTAATGAAAATGATGACTGCTCGATACATTTCATGAACGGTGATTACTTCTAATACTCATCCAGAATAACATGGTGTTTGCAGTAATCGTTCCGAGTATGTGGACTAACTTTGGGACGCAGCTTTATACGGGTAATCTTTGTCATATGTTTCTGATATAAACCTCGTCATCACGACATGAACCACGCAACATGTACCTGAGACTTGTCAGTAATATCTCTGCTTAGATTACAAGATTGGACGTAATAAGCTTCAAAGGTACATACTGCGGCAGCTAGGGTTGGATGTTTCAGTACAAGATGACGTTTTAAGTATGTGATTGAAGGTAGCACACAGAAACCTCATGACATACGTATTCATCATTAACAGTGGGTTTAGGATTTGTACTATATCACATAGCACACAACATAAACATAGATAAATATAACTTTTAAGAAAAAATCGCACGACGAAGTCTATAATACATCATAATGTCATTTGATTCCATGGAATCCATTTTTGCTCTTACGCCTGAAAGGCCTGATGGGCTTATGGCATGGCATGGTGTCCGGCGTATTTGTTTTAGTTTTCGAATATGTGGCCCCCACCTATTGGGGAACGACATTGGCCACCCTAAAGCAAAATCAAATATGAAGCCTGATGAGCTACAGCGCCAATGGGTCAATGGTTTTCACGTTTCTAGTAATACTACGAATATATCTGTAACGCTTTCCGCGCCAATCTCAATCCTCAGATTGCTTTGCATAGGTTTACAAAGTTTGAAAAATACACGAGTACTAACGGGTACATGTCCAAATTATCGTTATTCAAGGGCTTTTTGACCCTTTACCCCATAAGAGTCAGCGCGTTTCTTTTAAATAGCAGCACTTTTGGCATATGTGCTTGCAAAATCCTTAGTTTCTCTTCAAGCCATCAGTTCTTCAATGGATAGCGTTAACAATGCACTTAAAATATCAAGATGTGCTTCAGTAAAGGGAAGTTTATATTGTGAACAGATGCCCATTTAGTGGCGTTGAAAACGTCTAACAGACCATATGCATGTGTTGAGACTCTGTTATCACGTTATTAAGCTTAAGTTTGGCAATGAAATGCATTGTATGTTCTTGCTGTTATCAAACCATTCACCAGAGGAGTTGGTCTTACGAGGCAATTTGTAGGTAAGTGTCTGGTTGAATTTATACAAAATAAACAGCTTCTGAAAACTGATGATTTTCTCAGTAATTGTGGATCTCAAAGACAACAGTCAATAGGAGAAATAGAAGTTATTTGCAGATTTAAATGACTAGATTTGGCATTTCCTTGAACAACGTATTATATCTGTGAGAAATGGTGAGAAAATATGTTTGACAGCACTGCTTTTGTCATGAAATAACAATCAAGATTGTAGGAAGGTAAGGAACCTTTAATTAAAAGAATCTTTTCTAACATTCGATGTATATGTCAAACGAGATTTTCAAAACATCTTTAGGTGTTAGAACACCTTTTTATCCTACCGGTATGTAATACCGTGGGATATAGTCATCACCCTGTCCGTCTGTTTGTCCGTCCGTCCGTAATCATTTCGTTTCCGGAGCAGAACTCAAAAACCGGTCCACATATCTTTCTGAAACTTTACATGTGTATTGCCCACCTACTGAAGTGGTGCCTTTTGATATTTTTACATTTCTGAAAATTTTATTTTTTATTATTTCCATGGAAACGGCTCTTATTTGGACTCTGTTCATGAAAGGTTTCGTTTCATATATATTAGCTTATACTATTATGAACCTTGCTTGAAAAATTTACAATTATCTTTCAAAGGTTTACATCTTACGACCATGTGGAACCGGTGGGATATGTCATCTTCTGATGACTCTTGTTTCTTAATGTTGCACAAGTGAAAAACCTTGATATGGTTGACACTTTAGAAAAATATGTTTCTGAATGTCTTGCATATTCGATTTTAGAAATATGAAATCGTTCAAGATTCGATAAGTAATTGAATTAATAGATATCTATAAAATGACACTAACGCAGCAACCAATATATTTTGTGGGTGTTTTAATAGTAGAAATATACTGCTCCAAAAGAAGTTAAGAGTCGAACCTGTACGTCTTCATGGCCTCTTCAAAGATGAGGGACTGTATAGGGTGGTTCCATACGGAGAAAAGTTGTACATAGACTTTGTTGTAGCAAGAATTGACACATTTCTCTGTGGTACCACCCTATAAGCACACTATGGTTTCTTCCTCTCTCAAAATAGTTTTGCTTACATCTTACTCTGACGAATATCAATTGAGAGCAGCAGCATTATTGTTTTGATTGTTGTGTTAAACAACCGACTCATGAAGGTCCGATCACATTACCTTTAGGCGATGCAAACAGTTTCATTGACCCGTATTTAGGGCACGAATTAGTAATTATTCAGGATGCTCTCGTACTCGTTTTTTTAATATGACATTTGTTTTGCTCACATTTGTTGATGTCAGAATATCCAACCCATTCTCACAAGATTTCTGGTTAGAAATGTGAATACACATCTTTCCTGTGCATGAAAACGTGTCAGGAAAAAGTATAGGTTTGATCTTTTGAGTAGTATATGCTCACGGTAGTTGAACAAATATGTTGTATCGTGCTAAGATAAATAGCTTTCAACGTGTCGAAAAACAACAGGTTGACTCGTTTACCGACTTTTCTCTTCGTTAATACAAATATGATTTTGCTTTTCTCAAAAGTATTTAAAGAACAAATGACTTCCCTAAACTTGTGCTCAGTTTTGACGTTTTATCACTATTAGCCTCATTTTTCAAATTTTGAAGCACAACATAATTTGGAATGCTGGTCCGAAGCATGTTTGCGATATTGTGGGTGTATAATGTACACACGAAACGTCAGTTAGACAGATGTGCTGTCCATGTTAAGACTGATAGTGTTTACAGTGTGGGAACAACACATTCAGTCACCGGGCATAAAGTTCGAGTATAGATTTTGCATCAATAAATCATGTCTGCCCTTTTCTGCGAGGTTTGCAGAACTTTCTCAGGATGTTCAAATACATGTTAAGGATGAAAACCTTTTACCTATTGTAAATACCTGAGAAAATAAACGTTAAACAATACTTATATTGTTAAATAATTTGAATAATAACGATAACAAGTAAAATTCAAAGTATTTTCCGCAAGAACTTTCTCTAAAGTACTTTTATATGGTACATCCAGGTTGTTAAATTGGCAGTTTCCAGAAATCTTTTTACTGATATGAAATAGTATTACACATGTAAATCAATCAAGGAAGAATAGACCAAGCAAGACGCATCAACTTCAATAACACTCTTGTCGTAACTGAAAACGATGGAAACTTGATGTTCCTAATTCCCCAAAACATAAACTTAGCCTCCTCTCAATGTTACGTCTGCTGTGGTTATCATCAAATTAGGAAATAACGTTTCTTCCGACTTTTGCCTTTTATGAATGATTTAGAAGTAGGATTGACAGGCAAACAGACTGACGCAGTTACATTGTCTGATAACATCAACATTAAACACTTCAAACATTTCCCAGACCTGTCAGTCACATGTAAATGTATCTCTACCACACAGGAAACTATTCAGGTATCTAGTAAACAGCGCGATCAAAATGTTTCCCTTGAGGGAAGAAACTGTTGATATGACATATATAATTGACTGCTTTACCACATTGCATTTGAATTGAATAGTAAGTTGTAAATGAACAACATTGTTCGAAACTTTTAGTGATTCAACAATTCAGTTTATCAAGATAAACTTAAAATTATGTTTCTTGAGGTTATAAACTCTCATGTATTAAATAATCATCCTAATACGTAAATGGATGAGTGAAAAAGTAACACCAATTTTCAAAAGAATAGATAGTGAGTGGGCGTTTGACGTGTTTTCAACAATATATCAGCTATATACAAAACTTATTCTCGAATGCACAGGGGTTCGAATCTCAGAGTAGACAATGTGATAAAAAATAAGATTTCAAAACCTGGACGTTTGCACTTGTGTATCATTATCATAAGAGATAAATCTACATTTCAAATTTAAACAAAATTGATCAAGAAATAAAGATCTTCGCGTAATTCTCGATCTATTATATAGAAACCACAAGGGGGGACTCTCCAGTCGCTAAAATCTTATCGAACACTGGACACCCCGACCTTTTCAAAGTGCAGTGCAATTATTACTGAATTGTATCGCAAAACTAAGCATTGGAATTGTAGATCAATCTTTTCACTTGCTGAACATCTCGCCAAATTGTTTCACAGGATGGAACAAGGTTAGATCATTATTATGCTGTTACTAAAACACTGTTACTGAAACACTTGAAGTCTTCATCAACAAAGAAGAAACGAGTTGAACCATGTGCTTACAAGTTGGTTTTGGATCAACAAGGAAAACAAGACGACTTTCCCGACAACGTGAATGTTGACAAAATTAGAGACACTTTAATATTTTTTCCTCCTGCAGAAACCGAGAAATCTATAAAGCTTAAGAGAGCTTGAATGCTGATAAAAGGAGTCCGTATCCTGCAAGGCAAAGCTCTGGTGCACTTCTAACTCACCTATGACTTCTATCTGAGAATCTCCTGAGTCCTGTGACTATAATTTCTTTCCTGCCACTTTCTGACTTCCAACTTTTTCCAAAAAGTCATCTCTAAAAGTAAAGTACTTTGCATCTGATGAAACACTAATTTCAATAGCAACGTTATTGCTTGATGATTAACCTACTATCTTATTCAAGCAATGTCTCTTTAATTGAAGGAGGTCTTTGTTTATTTAATGTACCAAATCGTGTTCCACTAATTAAACTAAACTGGAAGTTTGTTTAAGGAAATCATATTTGAACCCCCCCTCGTATAATGCTAGTTGTATATAGCAATATGTTAGTTAAAGTATTATGCACTGAACATATGCGTTCAACATTACTTGTTGATTTGTTCATTATTAACTGAATGACGTCGGAGTCAAAATAAAAGCTTCAATTACATATAGTAAAATCTTTTTACAGAAATGTTTAAAATGCATGGTCGCTTCAGTCTAAGTAAACCTAGCCTCACTATTATCCGTTACACTGCTATACTGAGTCTAGAAAGGTCTGGTTGAGGGTCGCGTCAGCCGACCTTTCTGCGACCTATGACCCTCCAACGTTATACGTGCGAAGGCAGACTATTGTGGCTTGGTAAGATCAGTTCTGATTGGTCAACTTGGTCACGTGGGCTGACGCGACTCTCAACCAAGCCTTTCTAGACTCAGTATAGCAGTGCAACGGATAATAGTGAGGCTAGGTTTACTTAGACTGATGGTCGCTTAATGTTACTTTCTGTTTACCCCTGATTCTGACTGAACTAGAAATGATTGCAAATTCTGTTTCACCTTGAGTTGATTCACCTGTTGAAGCTGCTGGTAACCTGTATCAAGTTGGCTTGATTGCCAAAGCAGGAGAGCGTTTGAACTTTTTTCTCTGTGTGATTAAATAAATGTCTTATCAGCAAATTGAGATGAAAAACGTTTCAAATACATACTGAATAACCAAATGGTTTTGGTGTAGAGATGAACATGCATCCCTCAAGGAATCCTGTATGAACAAGATAACACAAGCACCTGTATTCGTCAACACCTGGTTAATAAAGTGTGGTACCCTCTACAGAATCCTTCCTCATGCCTGTAGGAAACTGGAGCAAAATACAACTCCCAAAGCAATTCTATGTTAGAATGCTCATTCAGAGTGAAATCCTATAAGAAGTGAAATCTTATAAGTTATCGGCTCGTAACTGAATATTACTCTAATGGTCAAATAATTTGAAACTGGTTATGTAGATGTTTTGTTTATGTAACTAATTACTACTAAAACTTTGCAAAATATGACCTCTCGTAATGTGCTTTGTTATGACAAATAATAACAGTTTTCAATTCTTTCTCCATATTTAAATTTTTAATTTTTAAAAGTAACTTGGAAACTTTAAAATCTGCGGTGCAATACGTATCAATACGCCTAGTCATTATTGTGCTGATATGCGATCATTATTGTGCTTATAATGCTTAGGCAAACATGTTGGATGGCTAAGAGCTAAAGAGATACAAAACGTCGGCGATTTGCTGATGAATTAGACAGAAACGTGTAACACTGTTACTAAAACATGCACATGTGAAGCAGTATAAATCACTCTCATAGTAACAAAACAGTGTTTTATGATGATGATAATACTTAAAGTGTTTTTTCTTCTTCTTTATTTAAACATTTAATGATATATTGCAGGTTAAGCCGAATATCAGGATACTATTAAAGTAACTTAACAAACTATGCTATCCATGAACATTATAGCTTACCTCAGTCCTTATAAATATTTAGATAAGAATAGAAAGTGTGTTTCTGCTCCTGAAACACTTCAAACAAAGTAAACAATTTACAATTAAAGAATCACAGAAGCCATGGCCATCTCCTCTGTAAACTGTGAACATTTATGTGCTGTGGTATGGCGTAACAGACTATTCCAGTGTGTTCATTCGCTTTTATCCGACTATTAAGCTGAAGTGGGGGAGGGCGATGCTTCTCAGTGCAGGTTGTAATCAAATAGACTGAAAAAAATACATGCTAAACATACTTAAACAAGAATATGTGCCATCAGCGTTACGAAGCATTTTAATATCAATTCGTATCGTTTCTGTTTAGTTCTACATTGGCTAGACATTTCTTCATATATTTCGTAAGCAAACAGTAAAATTAAAGAAATGTTCTAATGAGGCATGGTCTGATTCTGTCGTTAAATGTTGTGAATCGAAATAAAAAAACTCTGATTATATTCTGTGTGGCAAAAGGCATAGACATCAGATACTTCATATACATTTACATTGGCATTCTGCGTTCTCAGTGTCGTTTCTTCCTATTAGGTTTGTATTCATAAGGAGTAATGATGTCATTTAAGACATCTCTACAGAAAAAGTACGTCCAAGTGAAAGTCTACAGAAATTCATCAAAAAAAGAAAAACATTTAACTCATATTGAGGTAAAAGGAAACCACAGACGACATCTAAAACAAAGGTGTACTGAATGTGCATACATATTCATAGGAAAAAAAGTTGTCTTCGAATTTGAAGTAAGCAATCTTAAACACTTTGTCATGTTCACAAATAACAAATGATGTTTGTGTAAATGTGGGTGTGTTGTTAGAATAACAACATATTCCGTCCAAAGCCAAGATTGCGAAGCAACCAATTAACCGAAATTCCATTTGATCAATAGAAATAGACATGGAAATCATAAAAATAAAAGTATTCTTTCTCTTGAACATTTTGAATCAATTCAATTCTATTCTATAACAGATATGTTGAGAAATGGTTTTGAAAAAGTTCTGGACACTGAAACTATTGTTTGGCAAAGATTTCTGCTCTGTCGATTAGTAATCACTTCCCTAATGCTTCTTGTATTCTAATACTGAAAATATATTTGGGCAAGCAGAGCCTGTGTCGTACACATGTCAACAAATGAAATAATTGAAATAGTTTACCTCTTAGGTTTGTGTTCTCAATGGATATAAATAAAATCCAATACGTAAGTTAAAACGATGTCTGATTCTCTTGATATGTACGTTAGAAATTTTCGTAACAAAGTTCCAAACAAGTACCTAAGCACTTCACTGTCAGATGAGAGGGATTTATTTACCAGGGACAGATTATCTAACTCATTTATTTCCTGCAACAACTCATAAAGATTAGTGTCACAGGAGGGAATGTCGACTGGCGAATAAAAAACTCAACATGAAAAGTTGTAACTCATATATTAAACTGATATTCAAGATTTGAAGGGAATTATAGATATAACTTCTGTTGACGAAGAACCACCATACTCTATGATCCTGGATAGTTATCACAAAACAGCAAATACGAATAAATATCCTCTTTGGGTTCAACGTAGCATTATGAGATTTTAAGCTCACGAAACTTCCACAGTAAAAATTCTTGAAATAAATATTGGTTCATTCATCTAATAAGGTGTTGACAGCCACAGCAGGTGCGCGCCTCATCTAGTTTTACCATGAATACTGTGTAAGTTATAAATACAAATAAGCGTGAATCATTTCCTCCTTAAGGTTATCTGAGCAGATGATTGTTGCTTTGATTACATCTATTTCTCTACTAATTGGTTAAAGATGGTCTAAGTGTCTGATCATAAGTAGATACATGTTTCATAAAGTGAGCTTGTTATCAAGACTAAAAAATAATTACTAACATGAGAAAACATAACAGCTGAGTATGTCATGCATGTAATCAAGTCGTTTGTATAGGAACCCCTCACAGTTTAAGCTGTTTATTTATTGACCTACTATCATATGTAAGATACATCTTATTAGAGGAAATTTTTATGTGTAACATGTGTTTTATGTCTGAAAAGCGTAGTCAGTATTGTATTCTCTTCGTACGAAAGCAATCTTCTTTAAATCTACTTTCAATTAAAGTTACCTGTCCTTTTGCGTTATAGTTCTTTCCCTTGTCAAATATGATTCTTCATGATGTTGTGTACTGACAAGTGGATATACGAGTATCAAATATTTTCAGTATTGGTATTGTGCTATTTCATTTCATTACATAGAATATTCTTTATGTTGTAGTTTATTGATAGACTCATTGCGTATATTAATTATCATTTCATCGAAAGAGATAGAACAACTTCAAATAAAAGACAAATAAATTGATAACTATATCAATATTCTGCCATATGTTGTAGTGATAGGACACGAGAAAAAATAAGTTTTTAGTAATGTTAAAACCTTATTGACTGACACTGTTAAACTGATACTGTTTTTACCGCATTTACATTAAGAAACATATGCACCTTATGCCTAGTATAAACGGTAATTCACAAACAAATTATTGCACATTCAGATTTATGGTTCCAGTATGGATGATCTAATAGAAAATTAAACTTTTTAAGGCTCGCCCATCTTGCTGCTACTTTGTTCTGCTACAAAATAAACATTAGTATCTCAAAAATGCAAACACAGGAAAAAATAAAGATATATTAACTTCTTTGAAATGATAACTATGAATTCAATAATAATTCGGAAAATTTGGATGTTGAGAAAAGAAGGGATTGCATCTAAGAAAATAAACATTTCACTTACCTCTTATCATGCACATATCGCTGGCACTTTCTTATATAACTAAGATACATTTGATAAATGCTTCAAGAGAAGTAACCGAACTAGCCATGTGGCGCCTTTACTAATTATGCATCGGTAGCTTCACAAGATGCTTATCTTCTACCTTATTAGCAAGTCACATTATTCATCTTCAATGTTGAAAAAGAATGAATTTTTAAGTTTTCAGTTTTTGAATTATGTTTGCTTGTAATGATGTCCAAAAAAATCCCCAGGGGCGTAAACACTTACACAAGTACACAAGTTCTCAAAATCTTAATGGGAAAAAGTTGTAGCCAAATTTGGTGTACATTGCTATTACTCAAATCTCGTGACCTTGACCTTTGAATTCAATGTCACACAAACAATGAACACTCTTCAGTGAGTATAACAATCATGTACAGATAAAAAGTGTTATTGATTAATATTCAGCATTTACGCTAAACCATGACTTAGCCTGAGTCGTAACTTTGCTGTGAGCTCTACCCTTGATTGATTGATGGAAACCTCTTCACAATTTTTTACTTTTCTGAAGATAGAGCTTCATTGCACACAAACTTTTCAAGCTATTGTCTTACAAGATATTTTCTAGGGACTCTATAACTCACGACCTTGACATTTTTCCTTGGAAGTGAACGTGTCAAAATAGATCCCACGAGGTATAAGCAGTAAGGTATAAATAAGAGTTCTGGAAAGCTTAGTGGATAAAGTTATCACCAGTAATAGGAGTGCGGCAGTGGCAGCAGCCGAGGTGGAAACTGCGCGAAAACTGATAGCAGCAACGACCAAATGAGTTCGACAGACTTATCACAGGATGGAACTAGGCTTGATCATTATTATGCTGTGACTAACGGTCAATTGAAAAAATTCGTCTGAAAAAAATCCTCGTCAACAAAGAAGGCAAAAGTTGAACCATATCCATAAGTCCTTTTTGGATCAACATGAATGCAAGACGAATTTCCTGATATTTAATACACTTTGTTCCTGCTTGAATGCTGGCTGTTTCTTGGTTGTTGCTAAGAAGAGTTTGTTTAATCACTGTACCAAATGGTGTTCCGCTTAATCCGGTAGAAGTTGGTTTAGGGAAATCCTTTTGAACATCCTCGTATATAAAATGAATATTTGTATATAGAAATATGTTAGTTAAATTAATTTGCACTGAATATATGCGGTCAATTTCCTGATGATTTGTTCCTTAATAACTGAATGACGTTGCAGTCAAAATATAGGAAAACAAGTTTGTATATTTTAAACAAAAATGTGTAAACTGCAAGGTAGTGTAAGGTTTCAATCTGTTTTCCCTGATACTGAACTAGAAATCATCAAATGTTTGCAAATCTGTTTCACCTTGAGTCGACTCACCTGTTGGTGGTATCCTTTATCAAAGTCGCTTGACTGCCCAAAGCAGAGAGTGTTTGAACGCTTTTTCTATGTATTATCAGAAAATTGAGATGAAAAACGTTTCTAATACATAGTGAATAACCAAATGGTTTTGGTGTAGAGATGAACATGCATATCTCAAGTAATCAAGGATCAACAAGATAACACAAGCACCTGCTGTATCTGTCAACACCTGGACCCAGTTTCAAAAAAAATCGTAACTTAAGTTACGTGTAACTTTCACACGTAAACGTAAATCTACGATTTTCTCAGTTTCACAAAAAAGTGCAGGTGTAAGTTAGTAGCGAAATCAGTCGTAAATCTAGGGGTGCCCTTTCCCACTCGTAAGTCCTTACGTTTGAAATTGATTTCCTACAACGGGTATTTCCACGCACCTGCAGATATGTACATTTTGTTTATTTTGGGACAAAAATTTCCGTACGAGTGTCGGAGTGACCGGTGACGTGTCAATTTGATTCCGGTGACTCTTTTCAGTGGGAAGTGACAATATGTTATAATTTATTGGCTTATCTTGCCGATAATTAAATTTCAGGTTGATAAATGGCATTATAAACAACTACAAAACATTTAGTTATCTTATCTAAAACTTAATTAGACATAAATTTTCAGTTAACATGAAAATTTGGAGTTGCGTCCCTTTTATTCGAGTGACAAGTGAATTTGAGCCCTGTGAATAATTGAACAAATGAGCAAGCATTGTGAATCACCCTTTCAGAAAACAAATAATAATGATAATCTTAAATGTGCAAATTTATGTGGAATTAGATGTTCACACTAAAAGAGTTTTTTTTTCAAAATATTTGATTTTGTTTCCAAATGAAGTAAAATCTTTTTATCAATTTACATAACAATTTGATCAGGATCAGGATCAAGATCTTACCTCAATATTATTTCACTAATTACAACAGATTACCACAGAAAACGATTATGATGAGGGTCACTTGATCCAAAATTACCTATAATGTCATATGGTGATAAAGTGAGATGATATGATATATACAAAAGAATTATCAAGGAACTTGTGAATTGATTAATCTAATATAGTGGTTGGCTGATGCAACGGTATATTATTTCATGTACCTAAGTGAAAACTTTCATTTCCTCCACACATATTCTTAGATACTAGAATATCCTAAACAGGATGTGGCAAAATCAGTGAGACTTTGATCTCAAACATATGTTAAATCATGAATATTGTGAACATTTTGTGTTCCAATTTTAAATCAATCTGAAAATTAAACTAAAACTTATATTTGATATGATATAAAGCATTAATGTTTTAAAATTAGGTAAATAACCTTGTTATATGCATTATATTGTATTGCTTCAATTTATCACAAAACATGTACCATTGGTTAACCCCCACATATGCCTACCAGCCCCCCTCCCTCCCCACACACACACATTGTAAATAAATAAAAAAACAAGGAAGAGAAGAATAGACCAATCTATTTTATTTCAAAAATGGGTTCATATCTCACAGTAATTTTTTCCATTTTATCAAATTTAATCAATGGCATTATAATATTCCAACAAATAAAATCAGTCTGAAAGTACGGTATATTAAATATTGTGTACATGAATTACTGCAATAAAAAGCAAAAGGAATAAATCACATATTCACTAATGATTACCTTCTGAATTGATAAATATGAAAATGTGTCTTTATTTGATTAATTATCCAAAAAACATAATATTCCAATTGAAAAACAACACCAATTGTTTAAACCCGAAAAACAGCAAAAGAGTAAGATGATTTTGTTTTCCAAAAAGGAATTCATATTACCGTTACAATATCTACATACAAATCAAACAGCTAAAAGTAAAATATATTTCAATAGGCCAATTTCTTTAGCTGGTAAAAGATGACATTCTAGAAATTAGTGAAATTAATAAAGAAAATACATAAAAATCCATGACAATTACAGAGTGATTTAAAATTCAAACCTGTACAGTGTATACAACTTTAATTTTTAATATACTCTAGATAAGAACAGATACTGGTTTTTATCTCAATTTGCTAATTGAGTACAACACTTTTGGGAAAGTAACCAAACTCTCTGTAGCTCTGTTCATGTTATTGCCTGACATGACTCAATTCCACAAAATAATTGTTCATTTTGTCTCCATGAAAATTTCTACCGCATGTGGTGAATCTGACAATAATTTCTCTCTCCTGTGCATGTTTTGTTGAAAACTGTTACTGAAGAGGGCTTTATCTGCTACATACTGCTTCTTCCAATTTCTGAAACAAAACCAAGAACAGTAAGATAATTAAAAAAATCTGCCCTTCAAGCTTAAAAGATTATTGAATGAGGTTGACATTAAATGACCAGGGCAGCATATTGTAATTTTCTTAAAATTTCAGGTAAGGAACCTTGCATTCTAGATTGATACCTTAAATTACCACATCACCAGCCTACACTCATGGCAAAAATTGTTGTCACCCCCTAATATTTAATTAAATTGGAGTTTATATCACATTGTATGCATGGCAATGTTGGTTTTCCATGGAAATGTCATTACAGGCATGAAGTTACATTAACTCACACTTTACAATGAACAGTGTCAGCGGTTTCATGTAGACCACGTGCATTTCATTGAAATGATGGAAATTTGTCTCCTTAGGTTTGTCATTTCCATCGATTACTATAGACCTCTTTCATAAGATACAGCTTCACGACTATAGTTTCTGAAAAGCATAGACCATGCCTGGTCCCACTCCACCAGGAATCAGACATGAAATCATTGGCATGAGTCGTGGTGGCGCTTCGAATCGTGTCATTGCTGCAGCATGTAACGTCAGTGTTAGAACTGTTCAAAGGATTAAAAGACTGCACGCCATACAGGGAAATGTTGTTCCGAATAAGTCTTCAGGCCGTCCCAAGAAAACTACGGTTCGTCAGGATAGAATTCTTCTTCGTTTGACCCGACGTCATAGACGTCTTTCATCTTTGACTCTTGCACAGAGATGGGGGGCTCATATTAATACGCCCATTTGCCGGAGAACTGTAGTGAACAGGTTGCTCCAGCATGGATATAAGGCAAGAAGACCTGCCATCAAACCATTCTGGACACTGGCCAACCGCAGGGCACGGCTTGCTTGGGCGCAGCAGCACCGCAGAATCCAACTTGGACATTGGCGTCACGTCATATTTACTGACGAGTCTCGTTTCCTACTGCATAAGGTGGACAGGAGAATGAGAGTGCGACGTTTACGTGGGGAAAGGCTCAATGACGACTGTCTGCAGCATCAGGTTGCCCACGGTGGCGGTTCTGTACACGTATGGGCAGGAATACACCATAACGGTAAAACGGATCTTGTCGTCCTTCAAGGAAACGTCAACCAGAGGTCGTACAGACGTCTTCTTGAAACCGTTTGCCTCCCACATGCAAGAAGAGTGTATGGCAACAACTTCCTGTTGCAGGACGATAATGCACCAGCCCATCGTGCACGTACAGTGAACGCTTTCATTCAGGCACAAGGAGTAACAAGATTGCCCTGGCCTTCAAAAAGTCCGGATATGAATCCGATAGAACATGCTTGGGATCAGCTTGACCGTGCACTTAGAAGACTGGACCCTGCTCCTGCAAATTTACAGCAATTGCGGGCTGCTCTTGTGAATGAATGGAACAATTTGGCTGTTGCAAACATCAACACACTGATAGACAGTATGCCTGCCCGAATTATCGCCCTTGAAAATTCCAGAGGCGGTGCTACCCGATATTAGGCTTGTAAATATACTCTTACATGACTGCAGAATGAAATAAAACCGACAATTGAACTTGAAAATGTAATTTGTTTTATTGATACCCATCCAATTGATACTATATGGATACTGTAAAAAATTGCCCTTTTTCACAGGGACCATACATATCCTAGTATAATTTCTTAAATTGGCCAGCACAAGACCAAAATACAAGCTGGTATGTTTTACGAATGTTTTTCCCAATCACACAAATCATTCTGACAGTTATTGCATGTTTGATTATTTGTCAACACTCAGTTAAACTTGACGTAGCGTTCTCAGTCTGGGGGTGACAACCATTTTTGCCATGAGTGTATATTGTCTTTAAAGACTATTAAGGCTAACCTACTATAGATCATTTTCAATTTCTGTCACTTAAGTGTTCAATTATTGATAGAGCACACTCATAAAAGGGTCCTTCTTGGATATTAGACACTCTAAATATAATATAAAATTCAATTGGTAATATTCAAGCAAGATATGTTCTTAATTTTAATTTTTAAAAACAAAGACATGGAGTTTCCTCAAACGGTCAGTTTACAAATTGTACATACCGGTACAATTTTAAGCAATTTTAGTGGACAAGGGAATGTAGGTAATTGAAATATTAACTTAACTGAATCAAGATGAAAAATAATATTTACCTTGATGACATTATGACAGAAAATATGCAGGAGGGGATGGATTGAAATTTCAACTGCTCATAAGTCGCCACTGATTAAATCCTCTGGAAAAGAAAAACAAATAGTACTAAATCTTTCAAATCATCAAAACAAGCATTTTGATTTTAAATAATTTCATCTTTCACAACAACATTTCAGATTTCTAAAATAGGGATTTAAAGCCCCAAAGCCTGTCAATAAACCATGTAATTAAATGAAATTGAACATTCTAGAGTTCGGTATTGAAACTCATGACAATAAACATTAAACAGACACTTTTGGTACCCTGATACAAATTGCTGACTTAAACAAAGTTTAATGGCATAAAGTCAAGGTCTTCATAAGAATTATTCTGAATATAGACATGCATCTTTAATTCTATTGTTAGGCCAAAAACAAATATATTGTGTTTCGGGTAACCCTACAATCCATAATTTCATGTGCAAGAGGAAATATCTTTATGATGACAACAATTTCAACAAAGAACAACCTGACAAGGCAACTCAGGAAACATTCTTAAAATCAAATTATTCACATATCTTTATAAATTAAATCATCAATTTGAATTACATATCAAATCTATTTTTATGGCTTTTGACCTGAAACACAACATCTATTTGATTTTGTTTCATGAGGAAATTATGATTTGTAATTTGAAATAAAAAAGTTTGTATTGTCACAACTGTAATTAACTAATAACAATGCTAAGACACTAAGCTTTATCTCCAAGCACAATTAATGAATGGACTGCACAATATTACAAGATTTGCAAATTAATATGAAAATGATCTGAGTTAGAGTTGTAATGTACATGTACTGTTATCTCCAAACTTATTATTGAAATATTGCAATTAATTAATCAATTTGATCCAGTATGACCTTAAATAAATATTTTAGGTAAAGTTGATAAGATTTTTAAATCAATGATTTGTTTATTACACAGATAAATCCTTATTTAACTTATTTTAAGGATTTGTTGTTGTTGGGTTTTTTTCTATGTCAATATGCATATTTATATGACTATATAACTATGTAACAATGTAACTATGGGAACAATAAACAAAAAAAAAAAACACCCAAAAAACAAACTTATTTTAAGGATGCCAAGAAAACCGTTCTTTTTCATCATAACATTCGTAGATGTAAATAGACTGATTGTTTGGAAGTTGAAATTGGAACAATAAGTAATAACATCAAAAATAAAGAGTTATGTTCAGTAAATATCAGATAATAATAATGAAAATAATTTCATTTCAAATTTCCATCAGCATGCCCTTCACAGATCGATTTCATTAGAGATATAATTATATAATATTGCCATTGTATCAAAAAACAACACCGTTACTTATTTGTGTAATGAAATTTGAAATGAATATGACAGAAGGAGATGAGTAAGTCTAGAATCTAGATAAGTTCACGCACCTGTATAATCTTTCGCTGTCAGCCGAGTTTCATCTGAATCGTCATCCAAATCGGCTGAGCTGAGGACAAATTAGGTCTGTTGGAGACATTTGATGAACTTGACAGTCAACTTGCACGTCGTTTCTCCTAGATGTGACGAAGAAGCTCACTGATGTGACCGAGGCGTGCGTCATATTTGTTGTGTTTGTCTTGAAGCGGATGTACGATTTACATGACTTCCCCGACTTCTTTGACAGAATAGTTCCACACGTAAATTACGACAAACGTATCTTAGTATAAAAACTACGTGTGGTTTTGTGAAACGGACCTTCGCTACACGTAAACGTAAATTTTTGTTGCTCGTATCTTTTACACGTACACGTAGATTTACGATTTTTTTTAAAACTGGGTCCTGATTAGTAAAGTGTGGTATCCTTTACAGAGAGTCCTTCCTCATGCCTAAAGGAAACTAGCACAAAAAAACTCCCAGAGCAATTTGTTAGAGTTCTCTTCCGGAGTGAGATCTTATTAGCCATCGGCTCGTAACTGACTAACATTCAAATGGCCAATGCATATGAAATTTGTTATGTAATGTTTTTGTACCTGCTATTACTTTGCAAAATATGACTTCTTGTAATGGCCTTATTTCGACAGATGATAACTGTTTTCAATTATTCCTTCATATTTCATTTGCTTCGATTTTTTAAGGTAAATCTGTCCTGCAGTGCAATACGAATCAATACACCTATTCAATATGTTCAATTAACCTTTGATGCGATCATTATTGTGCTACAAGATATGTTGTTAGGCAAACATGTTGGATGGTGAAGGGCTAAAGAGAGACAAAACGTCGGCTGATTTACTGATAGAGAGATGTGTAACACTGTTACAAAAACATGCACATGTGAAGCAGTATACTATCTAAACTCATGTCCAAAAGAAACGATACCAAGTTTTCAAAGTCGTCCCAAACAAAATTCCATAACCTGACAGAGTCGAATTTAAGTGTGTCTAACAGGCATATATCTTGCAAAAAAGTATGCACATTTTCATTCTTCAGGAAAAGATACTTTTGATTTTGTGTCTTTTCAAATGTACATGGAGTGCATAAATCGAAATTTCAAATTGTTTTATGAACAGAACTTTTGTCATTTCACTTTAAAATTGATAAAGTATTGAATGTATGTCAGAAAAAAATGTTGTTGATATAATACACTTTATTTGACATAAATTCGTTGACGCGTCACTGCACTAGAACGTTTTAAAACAAGCGAAAGTGTCCAATTTCTCTCTGCTATCTCGCCTAGTTAAGGAGATTCCAGATCGATGATTTTTTCAAATGCATGTTTCTAGCAAACATGAAAAGATAATGTTTCCAAATTTTGCATAGACGTAAGTTGACTACTGAAGAAATGATATTACTATGTTTTAGTCTTATTAATCTGCAGTGGATTGAGTTATTTTGGGATTTGTATGGTATCGTTTCTTTTGGACATGAGTTTATAATAGAGTTTGGAAAGAAAACAGAGTTTTATGATGATGATAATACTTAAAGTGGATTTATTATTCTTTGCTTAAAACTTTTTATGTCAAATCAGGGAGAAATAGGTACGATGGAGAAAACAAAAAACAGGTGTCCGTCAGTAAATTTGTTGTATGACGAGATTTTAGTTTTTTTCGATTGTTTAACTTCAGTACCTCTAGTTACGGACTTTCAAGTGTCATTTCAGTTTGGTGTTTGTCGGAATCAAAGGGGTTTGTCAATCAAACTCACGTGCGAGGAAACACTTCGTTAACCCTTAGGAGTTCTAAGATTAAGTTGATGTATGTTGTGTAAGTAAGCGTATATTTGAAGTATATTCAGGTGTCGAAAGGAGTGGTGCCTTGAACATTTTTGCTTTTTTTCCAATTGTAAATGTCAGCTTACTTTTGCTCCTCTCTTTGAAGTATGAGGTCACAAAGGTCACACAAATAAGAATAGGTTTGTTTAACATCTTTATCCACAGGATAATTAAGAAAAAAGGTTAGATAAAAAAATTACACTGAGTTACAATGCTAGACAAACCATTTTTTATTTTTAAAAATAGGCAATTAATACAAATTGTGCATGTTACAACAACGTGACGTCATAAGCACTGTAATGTTAAACCTCCCTGGGGAAAATTTGCTTGAAATAAAAAACAGCGTTAGTTAAATGTTTATGTTGCACACAGCAAAATGATCTAACAGGCTCCTAAAGTACACATCTGCAGTTGATTATTAACGATTAATCATTGAAAATTACGAAAGAAGAAGCATATCTATCATGTATTGATGCTATGATACTGTCCAAAATAAGACTCGTAGTGCTCTTTACATTTTTCTGGGCAATACTTAAAAGTATGCTCAGAATTTCCTTCCTGCAAAAACTCATAAAGATTAATGTCACAGGAGGGGATGTGGACTAGCGAATAAAAAGCTCAGCATGAAAGGTTGTAACTCATGTATTAAAGTTATATTAAAGATCAAGTTTTGTTTTATTTGAAGGGACTTATAGATATAATTCTTAAATCATGTTGATTAATAACTACCTCCTCTTAGAATACTGGATAGTTATCAAATAACAGCTAATAAGAATAAATATCCTCCTTTGGTTCAACGTAGCATTATGAGATTAAAACTCACGGAACTCCCAGTCACAGTTTTTGAAAGAAATCTTGCTTTTGATTCATCTAATTAGGTGTTGACAGCCACAGCAGGTGCGCGCCTCATCTAAAGGAACTTTGACCATGAATACTCTGTAAGTTGTAAATACAAGATAAGCGTGAATCATTTCCTCCATAAGGTGATCTCGAGCAGATGATTGTTGCTTTGATTACATCTGTTTCTCTCCTAATGGACTAAAGATGGTCTGAGTGTCTGATAGTAAGTAGATACTTGTTTCATAGATTGATTTAGTTATCAAACATAAAATATAATTACCAACATGAGCAAACATGACAGCTGAGTATGTTATGAATGTAACCAAGTCGTTTGTATAAGAACCCTCCACGGTTTAAGCTGTTTATTTATTGATCTACTCTCATATATACCATACATCTTATTAGCTTATTAGAGGAAATGTTTAAGTCTAACATGTGTTTCATATCTGAAAAGCCTAGCCAGCGTTGTATTCTCATCATATGAAAACAATGATCCTCTTTTTGTTATATTAAACAAAAAAATTACTTTATTTCTTAATATATTATTAGCTGCATTTTTAATTAAAGTAACCACTCCATTTGTGCTATAGTTTTGCTCTCTTATATATGATTCTTCATGTTGTTGTGCACCGACAAGTGGATATATGAGTATCATAAATTGCAGTGTATATTTGTTATTGTACTATATCATTTCGTGTTATAGTCAATTAATATTGCATAAACCAATAATTGTGCATCGAAAGAGATATAAGCTATTCAAATAACCAAACAAATTGATAAATATATCACTATTCTGACACAAATTGTAATGATAAGAACATGAGGGAAAACCAGTATTTAGTTATATTTTAATACATGATTGATTTGACTGACACAGTGACTATGATTTGGCTTTAACAGCAACATTAAAAACATCTTCACCTTAAGTTTCATATAAACTGTAATTCAAAAAATAAATCATACCACATTCAAATTTATGTTTTCATTATGGATGATCTAATAGAAAACTTACCTTTGCTGTTACTTTTTAAAAAAATGAAGAGCAAGGAAAAACTAAAGATGTATTGAATTTATGGAAACGATCACTACTATCATTTCAGTAAGAATTCAGATATTTTGGTTGTTAGATAAAGAAGGGATTGCATCTAAGCAAATAAACATTTCATTTACCTCTTATCATGCACATATCTTTGGCACTTTCTTATACAACTAACATACATTTGATAAATGCTTAAGAGAACTAGTCATGTGGCGCCAGGGCTAATTATGTAACGATTGCTTCACAAGATGCTTATCTTCTAACTTATTAGCAAGTCACATTATTCATCTTCAATGTTAACATAGAACACACTTTTGAGTTTTCAGTTTTTGAATTATGTTTTTCTTGTAATGTTTTTTAGAATTATGTTGTCCTCTTTAAAATTCAAACATAACTGAATATTTTATAATGTATGTCACTTAAAGGATTCAGTACAAAGTCCTAGTCTTAGTGACTTTTACAACCTGTGCTATTATCCCTACTGATTCTGTTGCTTCATAATGATGACCGTGCTGTTTTATTTTTTATTTTGTAAATTTATAAGTTCATGGAAGTATAATCTAAATACCACTGTGCAATTGTAGAAATTCGCATAACGACATATGTTTATTGTGTCATCTGCTTAACCTGAATATAATCCTAATTACAGAAACTTAATGTCAGACTTTTAGATTATAAATACCACCGGGAGAAATCCCATGTTTGTTGTAACTCATTTCCAACCTCATTAACACAAATTATAAGATTCTCAGGACATTCCGAGGAAGCAGAAAACACTATGAAATGTTTTTGCAGAGTCTTTTACTAAGAAAGCATATATGTGGGCGTTTAGATAAAAAGGCTGAATGAAGGAAATATACATACATAGTTGTATCACCTATAATCTTGTGAAAATAAACATTCATATTCATTCACACATATATGTAACATACATATAGATCAATTTGATAAACACCCGAGAAGTGACTAAAGTAGTCTTGTGGGGCCTGGAGTAATTACGTAACAGTAGCTATAGTATTTAGATATCTACTATATCCTATTGGCATATCCATCGTCCAGTTAAAACTGTGTTTGTGAAACACTTGTGCGTCGATGCCATGGTCAAGGTCACAAGTTAAAAAAATATGACCTCATCCGAAAGGTTTTTTCACTATAGATGAAATATGAAAGCTCTACCCCCAACCAATCCAGAGTTATATACAAGGTTAATTTATTTTGGTACAAACAGAATGAGAGACGGACAATGTAAAAACAATATACCCCCGCAATCTCGGATTCGGGGGCATAAAAACTTGTATGAGAAAACGTAAAATCAAATCTATCATCGATTTTTAGAAATTGAACAGAAAAGTCTACATGTACATGTATGAAATCAATAGCTGGATTGATTTGAAGTTAGTGCAGAAGAGGGTTTATAAGCTATATCCAGATGTGGGAAGTTAAGGAAAGAAGTCGTAGTGCCACGAAACATAACTTACAAAGGTTTGTTTTTCTCCCCTGACTGCCATTTTGGAGGCGGTTTGAGGATAGTTGTGGATGCTTTGTTGACCGTTACGAGCGTTCTGCGACCTCTTGGCTGCTTTTGTAGCCGATACAGAGGTTAAGCTTCCATTCTAAACGATTTGTTTACTAATTCGGAAGCATTTGCTCCAATGGAGAGTGTATTTTTTTAAATTTTTTAAGGATGTTTCCTCTTATTTGGGTGATTTGTTTCCCGATTTAAAGTATTTGTATTCAGTTTTGAAGATTTTGTATGGTAGGCCTGTAACAAGAGCATGTAAGTGGTGGCTGACATACATGTAGGTCACCGAAGCTAATAAACCACCACGATGCGATACAATATTGGGATACAGTATTGGATGACGTGCTGGTTTCCAAAGGAAGATAGTAACACTGAGACTCTTCTAGAAGTGAAACAATGATTTATATATTATAGTCTATTACTCTTCGGGAATCTAAAAGATGTTACAGTCACCAAACAGTTAGATAAGAACTCATCCAACATACCTTAAGAATACGTACTTTCTTGGAGTGTTCATACCTTTAGTTACTCAGAAGGGCTACAAATTACCTCATTGCATCAAGCTTCATACCCCTTTAAGAAAAACATGTTAGTAAACCACACTGCCGGTGCATATGTCATTCTTAATCACATTATCTGATTATTGTCTACATCTACTGGCACCATTACCTCGTTACCTGTTGGCGTAATCGTATCAGACAGATGTAGGCTATGCGAACTAGGTCAAAATCCACATGAATGCTTGTTTTACTCATAAAGCTGTGTGTAAAGATTATGAAGTAGAGTATTGTGTTTCAGTTGCGATTTTTTGTTAGTCAGGGAGACATGTGATGAGTTTAATCTACGGACAATTTATATCATTCAATAGTCTTTACATTATACTGTTCTTTATATGTGTGAATAACGACCTTTGTTTTTGTGTATTCAATGTATGTGTTATAGTCACAAGAAGTCAATATATTATTAACTAATAATTGAGAACAGTAAGTGTTTGAACAAGACTTTTTAATCGTGAGAATATATATACTAATACATTGTGGAAACATCAACCAGTCTTACATATTGATATCCATATACGCAGTTCCAAAGAGTGGCATTTTGCATTATATTTTTATCTATTTTAACATTTTAAAAAACTTATAACGTTTCGTTATGCATTTTTTTCTCAGGAAAATAAAGATAAAGCTAAAAAGCGACCAATTGTAAACAATCCCCCTATTTTATGTACAGTCAAGGACGTCTCCAATCTCTCCTTACAGATGTTGCTGAAGTCATCTCGATCCAACCTCTTTTCCCATTAACCCAGAAAAAGAGCAGCCTTATTGGACGCAATCCAAGTTTGTTGATGCAATAAGCAACACTGTTCGAAAATCTTTATGGTGCCTACTACATTATGACTACAGTCTTGGTGACAATCACTATCCTCTCATGCGAGACATTTGTTCATTTGCTGAATTGTTTTAAATGGTTTGTTGTACATATCTTTGCCGTAAGGGGACCCTGTTGGTAGGCTAGGCAACTTTGCGAGATAAGCCTATTGGTAGAGTAAGCATATCTAGAATAAAACATTAATAATCATTGATTTTGCAATGTCTGCAAATGGGTTTCAATAGAACTAATATGCAACGTTACAAACACCCCCACATTTAACTGTATTAAACCTCCTGCTAACGCTGTTGGTTTTAAACTATATTTGTGGTTTTTGAATGACAATGAATCCCGGAAATTTTACAAACGAAATTCATCATCTAAATGAAACAGTTATAGGTGCATCTGTAATTCTTCAGTATCGGATATATCAATGTTTTCCAGGATGCATAGTTTGATTAATGATTGTATGTCTTGAAATGTATAAAGTATTACAATTCTTATCGTTTTCATTTGTGAATTAATTACTCTACTGTCATTTTGTAATGAACATAGTTTCTGTATGCAGTATATCGTTTTCGAAACGAACATTGAAAATTTGTTGATACACAATACCTTTAGAATAAAAATTAAGTTATTTTCTTACACGATCAGTAGTCATTAACCTATTAAAGAGATATTTTATGTTCATCGTTTCTGTTTTCCGGAAATTCCTGTTGTTCTATTCAAAACAAATGAGGACAAGATGTGTATACTTTACAAGGATTAGTTAAAGCTTACATTGCATCACATAAATAACATGATGCTTATTGACGAATGGTCTCCTAACAACTCCGGAAGTGTCAGAAAGCTTTTAACTTGATATTAAGCTAATGTAGGAACGACATCAACTTGTTTTACTTAAATAGTAATACACTCGATATTTTAGTTAACATCATAAATCATATTCATATTTATTGAAGAGAATGTGATAAAGGTGAATGGGGGTCCGACTTCATTTCTTGCTACTGTCGTTGCGATTGTAAAACATTACCATGTGTTTATATATTTATTAGTTAATTAATTCTATTTTTTCATGTTCATGGAAAGCAAACATTTGCTTAAAAGTGTTTAGTAAGCTTGAAACGAATTGCTTTTCTCATTTCATCACATTTAACAAGTAACCTACCCCAGTGGTATTTTAAATCCCCCCTATCTGACAGTAAAGCACTCGGATTCTCGTTGGAAATCTTTGTAATGAAGTTTCCTCTAATTCCTCTGGTTTGATGTGTTCAACACATGCTCCACATGCCATATACAGGAATTTTAGAAGTGGAATTTGAATAACAAGAGTAGACACAGACGTGATTAATAACAGAGTACCACAGAGTAGTCTGTGCTATATATATCCTTGCAAATTTCCACTTTTACTCATGTCATATATGAATGATAAGAAAAACTTTCAATCTTCATATACTGTTGTTAATTTTTTAAACCTATTTGATACTGTATTTGGTAAGGATAGGTATCGTTCCTCTTTTCTCTCGTTTAATATATTGTGATACAGAAAAGCGTAATGCAAAAAGCATTTCAATATATTGGTACTTTTCTAATTTAAGACTTTGTGTACTACCTTGTCTAAATATCAGAACAATCATCATTACTCAGCGATCAGCCGCTGTGAAAAGGGATCTTTTTCAATCGCTGTTTGCTGCTTGTATATAACTTTGAGCTATTTTCAAAACTCAACTTGGACTTTCCGAAGTGAAATGTTTTATTTGGTTGTGTTTTTTGAAATTTTTGATGGAAATTGCCTATTTCAGAATGTTTGATATATTGCATATTTGTATGATTCGTAGCATATTGCCCCAATTGCAACATTGCAATATACCGATATATCGTTACTACCGCGCATTCTTAGTATTTTGCATAATTTTAAATGTGATTATACCGTAATTTTGAATAAAGTAGTTTGCTGTTTTCTGATAAGGTGTTGACAACCACAGCAGGTGCGCGCCTCATCTAATTGAAGCTTTACTATGAATACTGCGTAAGTTGTAAATACAAAATGAGCGTGAATCCTTTCCTCCATAAGGTGATATCGAGCAGATGATTGTTGCTTTGATTACATCTGTTTCTCTCCTTATTGACTTAAGATGGTCTGAGTGTCTGATAGTAAGTAGATATTTGTTTGATAGATTGAGTTCGTTATCAAACAAAAAATATAATTTACTAACATGAGTCAACATGACAGCTGAGTATGTTATGAATGTAATTAAGTTGTTTGTATAAAAACCCCTCACAGTTTAAATTGTTTATTTATTGACCTACTATCATATTAACTATAGATATCGTTTGAGGATATGTTTATGTCTAACATATGTTTCATGTCAGTTTTCTTACTGTTTAAGCTGTTAATTTATTGACCTACTATCATATTTAGTATACATCTTATTAGAGGATATGTGTATGTCTACATATGTTTTATGTCTGAAAGCCTAGTCAATGTTGAGTATTTATCTATACCTTCTATCAACCAATATCAGGCAACATGGCAGCTGAGTATGATGTAAATGTAATTAACATTTGTATGTGAACCGTTCTCATTTTTTAAGCTGTTTATTTATTGAGCTACTATCTTATCAGAGGAACGGATTACATCTTCCCCCCCCCCCCCCCCCCATTTATATAGCAAACATTTGCTCATATAAGTAAAACAAACGTAGCAGATGCAAATTTCCTTTGCGTTTATGGTTCAAAAATTCAGAATGAGACAATAAATATTCACATTTAATTTTGATAGACCTCAGGAAATTATCACCTCAGCGAAAATACAGTTAAAGAACCATCAAATGTTTAAAAGAAAGATGCAATTGCAATATACTGGCTTGCTTCAACCTCACAGTACAGGACAGTAAAAAAGTTGGTACTTACCCGTAAATGAATCACCTACTCTCTAGTAGTTGCAAATTTGCTCCTGTTAGTAAAGTTTGCATATGAGTAAATGCGTCTATGCGTCTTTACTTACTGGTCGATTGCATATATTGCAAACACCAACTAGAAATGCGTCGATAGAGATAAAATCTGTTAGACAAATAAATTGATAATTATATAACTTTTCTGTCATATGATCCTATGATACAAGAGTATAATAAATAACAGATTTTTAAAGAATATTTTCATACACGATTAGTTTGACTGACACAGTGAAAATGATTCTTCACTCGGGAATCATATAAAAAAACATCTTCATCTCTTCATATTGTATTACACATCATCTCATTCAGATTTATATTTCCATAAGGGATTATACCCTTACAAGGGATGTTACCACTACAAGGCTGCCCATTTCGCTATTATTTTATTCTTCTTCAAACTACACATCTATTTCTCAAGCATGCAGTACAGGGAAAACGATGTATAAATTTATTGACAGGCTATTTTGGATTTCAAAAAAAAAAGAGATTGCATCTAACGAAATAAACATTTCACTTCTTATCATGCATAAATCTCTGGCAGTTTCAAATACAACTAAGATACATTTGATAGTTATAACCAGAGAAGTAACTGAACTAGTCATGTGGCGCCTGGACTAATTATGTAACAGTTGCTTCACATGGTGCTTATCTTGTCACTTATTATCAAGTCACATATTTTATATTCTATGTTGAAAAAGAACACACTTTAAAGATTTTAGGTCTTGAATTTTGTTTGTTTGTAATGACACCCACTATCAGAATTATGTTATCTCTTTTTGAATTCAAACAAATTAGACTTGTTTAAAATGAATATTTCCTTATATTTGTCACCTAAGGATTCATAAGATATAATGTAAAATGATGGTGGAATGCTATCAACATAAATTGTGGTTTAACCCTACTGATCTTGTTGAAGCAAAGCGCTTGACAAATGATGACTGCAGCTACAAACAGGGAGTCGTACTTCAACATCGGTACCTGGAAACAGGATGTATGAATGGATCTACATGGTGGCACTTATTGCTTGTACCCGGCTTAACGGGACAGTAGCACGATTTCAAGGGAATATAAGGTGATGTCAGGAAAATGAAAAAAATGGTTCAAATTGAAAGACAAAGTATTTTAAATAAATGAAGCAGTAATGAAGAAAATATATCATGTTAACTTCAGCCATGCGATTCCTTTTTCTTACACACAATGAGTTATAGGTGTTCGCACAAAATATTAACAGACACATATCATTGAAAACTTAAAAATATATAATTTTCAAAAAAACGTGCTACTGCCTCTTTAAAAAGGACATTCTTTCCGGATCACGGTGTAGATGTAGGTATTACTTTAAGAAGGTTTAAACTGCCGTGACAAGGCGCCATACATTGCTTTAAATTCCTCATTGTCTTTTTGTGTATTTTCTGTGGAAAATAATGCTTTTTTCGATTACATACTTTTTAAATCATCCAGAAAACGGTCTTTATCCTTCTGATGGCCGGTACAGTGACGGAAGAATAATATAAATACATATTAATATGGGAAGTCGTGCCCAAAATGTTGCTAAGCAAATGTAAATTGTAGCAAAGTGAATACTTGGGAAATGTCTTGCTACCTATCCAATTGTAAATAAGAGAATATTTGTGGTGTCATAATATAATGTTATTAATCAAGTTTTTCTGTATTGGTCCAGTTACGATAAACTTGATAAATGATGTTTTTATTAATTTACTTCTTAGTAATTTACTTGCACAACATTAGAGAGAGCATTTTTACCGAAATCAAAATTATCAATGAGAATTGATGAACATGTAAATCCACACAACAGTCTTCTGTTTTTCAAGTTTATACATTAAATCATAATTATTGATTGATGGTCCTAATATACTTAAACATAGACTAATAGGAATCTTGTTGATATCTTAAATGAATATAACAACACATTTAAAGTGTATAATGTAATAACCTGTAACATCACTGACGTCAATTTACGATGTAAATGGCAAAGTAATAATGTATTTTGAGTCATCTGCTTAAGCTGTACATAATCCTTATTACAGAAACCTAATGTCACACTTTTAGATTTAGAATACCATTGGGAGAAATCCAATGTTTGTTGTTAAAAATACTTCCTGAAATATCTCCCAAGGTTGTTGTAACTCATTTGCCAGTTCATAAAACACATCTTACGTGATTCTCAAGACATTTTTAAAAAAGCAGGAAAGCTTTGATTTTTTTGGGCAGAGAAACTATTACTTTAAGTGTATGTTTACATGATACAAGGCTGGGCATATAGAAGTGAGTGAGTGAGTAAGTGAGTTGGTGTTTAACGTGTTATGAACAATATTTCAGTTATTAAACACGTGGATGTTGCCATCCAAAAGAGAGTAGATAGATCAGGGAGAAAGGGATCGAAAGGATGAGGGAAAAGACGGAAAGAAAGGCATAATGAGAGATAGAAAGCAGTTTTCAGGACTTATAATTATGTGAAACTTTCTGCCATACTCATATGTAGCTAACATGTAGAAAAATGTTAGACACAAGAGAAGTGACTGTACGTCTTGGCTAATGTTGATACTCTTTTAGCAAGCCCCCCAAAAATATGAACTTTTAAAGGTAATACCATTTTTTTTAATAATAGAAAGTTTAAGAACAAGGTACTAGCATGGTTATTATGGGATAACTGAAAAATTTTTAAAATGGATTGCTGTAAATTTGTAAATATTCCTATGTTACGGATAAAACATGTTCCTCGGTCATTATTAATAAAGAATGTTCGTTAACCGTCAACTAATCGTAATTTCCATATGACCAATGGGGTAAAAGAATAGTAGAACAGAACCGGCCGTGATCAGAGCGTTTGGTTAAGCATTCTGGAGGGTTAGTGATATGGGTTCGAGACGATATATTGCCTAAACATTTGCAGATGGCAGACTGATACTCAGTGTACAAACTTGACTTCAACAAAAAGAATTACTCACCATAGCTACTCATAGATATGATTATCATAAAACAGATGTCGTAATAGACAGATGTAGGTTATTTGAACTAGCTCAAAGTCAACATGACTGCTTGTTTTACTCGTAAAGCTGTGTGTAAGGATTATCAAGTAAAGCTTTAGTTTCATCTACGATTTTGTATTACTTTATGTAGATATGCGAGTATGATCTGAGGTTAATTTATATCATCTCATATCCATCAAATACAGCTGGTGTATATATCGTTAAATAAACATCACGTCAAAGAGATACATGATACATCTTATTAATTAGTAATTAGAATTAGTAGGTGTTGGAACTACACTATTAAATCGTGAACTTTTGTGACAACAAGACAAGCAATATTGTTAAAGAGACTCGTTTTTCATGCGAGGACTGTTTCCAGTGCCTTTTTTGTGGTGCAAATCTTTGCCTAATTGGGATCGTGTCCGGACGCCAGCCAGAGAATGTATAAAGCTGACTCGGGTTACCTCTGTCATGAGAGAATTGGACATGCTCGACATATGAAGTTATTGCTGGGTTGGAGTAAGCATATCTAGAATACAATATTGATGATCATTGTTTTAACATTGTCTGAAAAAATGTGACTTAATGAGTTAAATGGAGGACGCGCTATGAGTGGGACAGGTGTAATTCCAGATTTGGAGCACAGTAGCTGAGGGAGCGAAATCCGAAAATCTTAAGTTTCAGCCTTGGAATCTTATTAGTTGTTGATCTGCAGACAGCAAAACTAGAAACAGATCGTTCTTTATGAAAGGTATCCTGGATACCTCATATGGTCGAGAAGTATAGACAAGGTTATATTTACACAGCCATCAACATGTCGATGATTCTAGTATGTAGAATGGTAATGAGTTGAATTTGACCAATCTTGGGCGAGGATGCATTCGACCTTGATATACAGACTTAATTGTTAACATAGTGTTCTGGATACACGGTACATTTTAGTCATGTCGTTCAGGACTATAACACAAAAAGTTGTTCTGATGATCTACATTCCTATTGCCGTGAGTAATAACTTTGAGTAATGATCAATTTATCATTATATTGTTTAATGGTGATGCCTTTGCGAGTTACAAGGTAACAAAGTTACAAGATACGTGTCCTTATCTCGGAAAAGTCTACATGCTTTAGTGTAAACCCTTTTTATTTAAGCACATTTGTATTTATGAAAAGAATGAGATAAATACTGATTGGCACCTCAAATTTACGAATGAGTATTTCTTTATATATTCATGCATATTTTATCTCACAGCTCCCAAACTGTTTCACCAAACAAAAAGAAATCCCTCATTAAGGACGAGAATTATCAAAATATGGAAGTACAAAATATACATAATGTTCATTCTTGTGCATGTATATGGATATATGTAAATATTTATTTGAGAATTCTTTGTCAATTTGTTTTGTAAACCATTGAATGTGACTTAAGTTGAATATGATCCTATATTTCTATAGGTTAAAACACAAGGGGTTAGATATAAGTTATACCACTCAGAGGCACGGTACATGGGGAGACATCCGCTTCAAACATAACACCAAGCAAGAGCGGATATCTCCCAAAGCACCCCGCCTCTGACTGGTAAAAAGAATTTATCTTACCAAATGTTTAAAGAAAACGCATTTAATATGAAGATAAAGAGTAAGAAAAACGTTAAATGGGTAAGTCCTGTTGCTAAAGTTACATATCGGTTGATCAAAAGTAACCATATCGGTTGATCATGTGTTTGAGGTTACATACATTGTACATTTCAAGACGCTCAATCTGCACGTTTTTTTTCATGATCTTTATGTGCCAGGGTATAAATGATTATACTCAGGAGGGTGATATCAGTATTTATCCAGGATCACGTGGACATATCAGAGATCGAGATTCTTACATGAGGTAGGATAAAATAATATATGCATGTCAAGTAAGTGAAAGGATATATAAAGATATATAAAGCCTAAATAAGGTCTTTGGCAGTAATGGCTTGCAGTAAAAGAAACATCTTGAAAAAATAGTCCGTAAGCTTACTTCCTAGTTATCAGACAGTTACGCTACTGCCTAGGCACTACATTGTTGACTAGTCTGTAACGCTACTACTTACTATTTTGTTGAAGCTAACACATCCAAATGCTACGTTTGTTCTTACAACTAACCTCCTGACACTTGATATACATGTAGTTCTTATTTACTGGACTATATATGTTATATAGTTTTAATAGTTTGTTTATCATTAGATCAATATGTATCTAGATCATTATATATAATTCAAAGATTATTAACAAAGGTGCTTAAAGTTAATGCTTCCTATGGTATCCTACATACGTTACAAAATCTAGCTGATGACAGCGATGCTGAATTCCACTTCCTAAAATCGTTTACTTTTCTGCAATAATGTACATTTAGTTGCCACAAAATGATACTAGATAGCAAATCAAATGCACCCAACTGAGACAGAAGACTCCATAAATATCAACAACTACAAGGATGTTAGGACTGCTGTCAATCTTAATATCATTATTTCTTTGTTATTGGCCATTTAAGACATTACCATTTCTATATCATTCTAAGGTAATACCACCTTAGTAATTAATGCTTCCTATGGTATCCTACATAAATTACACCATCTAGCTGATGACAGCCGTACTGCATTTCTCATCCTGAAATCATTTACTTTGCTGCAATAATGTACATTTAAGAGCCAGCTAAAGCCACAAAATGATTCTTCATAGCAAATTAAATCCGTTCATATGAGAAAGAAAACTCATTGAATAGGATACTAGTACTGCTGTCAAACTTGATATCATCTCAGTTGCATTGAATGACACCCTTGCTACTTTCCTGTTTTTACTGTTTAATTTGTGTTCGTTATTGGCCATTTCAATATCATTGCTCAGGTAAAACCACTTTACTATGTAAGTTAACAATTCTCCCTATTCAAATTACTGTTACCTATGCTTCGTTACAGTGTTTGTATCTACCTTGAAATGTTGCAATAATTCACTGTTCATCTTGACTCCCTTCTTTTAAAAGATAAACTACCTTTCAAAGACCCTTTACTAGTTTTATTTCTTACATAATTTTTAATCTCATGTTTTATATCGTGCACAATATAAGTCTGTAAAAGCTCATCCGCTAGTCATAACTAGTAAAAATATTAAGTAGATCTATTATTCATAACGCATTAATCTCTGTTTGAGAATATAAAGCCATAACAGTCAGAAACTGTAGAAAAGTCCTCACATGAATTTATAAAGATATCAACTTTGAATTGCCAAAATATAAGTTGCTCAAAGAAAGCGAAGATGTTTTAAGGTAAATTGAACTATCAAAAAAGTTCGGAGTACACAGATAATATATAGGTGTCGATAATTGTTTACAGACATCATTGTATGGTCACACGTGTTTTTGGCTTCAAGCACAGAAGGGCATCTCACGTATCCCTCATTATTAATAATGCGTTCAGACAACACACTGTTTTGAAATTTTTCTCATGATCATGATCATGCCCATTCAATTATATTCAGAAATGCATGAAATGTATTTCTGCTTCATGCACTTACACATTCATTCACAGGGCAAAATTAGAAACCTGATTTGTGATTAAAGCGGGGAGATAAAATTAATATGTTTGACATTTAAATACAATTAACTGAGTATGCGTTTAGATGGTTTGCTTTAGATAATCAATTCAAAGCTCCTACCATACAAAACATTAACATTTCAGTGTGCTAAATCACTTGACATCGATTTACATCATGCACCAACAGAGGTGGCAGGATTGCGTCATTGATTTTTTATGTCACAATGTTATCTACAGAAGATACCATAATCTTTACACCAGCCAAGTTGGGGTGTTGTTGACGAGGCAAAGAGGTCGATAAGCTTATAATGCAAATCACAAACAAACTTGTTTTTGGTGTGATGGGAATCCTTTATTATTTAGTGAACAAAATTAAACTAAACTTCCAGTGCCAATAGATGCAAGTGTTTCAAGAAATATTTTCGTTGTAATAATATGATATTTTTATAATATTAAATTATTGCCAACAGGGTAAACATATCAAAACAAAAAGATAAATGACATAATCTCGACCAATCTTAAACGTTTTATTGTTTTCCTGATGTAATGGAGATATCTACAGGACGACAACCCCTTTCTGGCATGTTAAGAGATCCTGCCTTTCATAATGTAGTCACAAAAAGATAGTTACCCTTGGTGCTGCCTCTATCATAGCGTAGTCAAGAAAAGATAGTTCCCCTTTGTCCTGCCTCTATCATAGTGCAGTCATTACCAGATAGTTCTGCTTTGTCCGGTCTCTATAATATGATAACAGAGTAGTCACGAAAATATAGTTCTGCTTGGTCAAGCCTCTATCATAGTGCAGTCACGAAAATATAGTTCTGCTTTGTCCGGTCTCTATAACAGAGCAGTCACGAAAAAATAGTTCTGCTTGGTCCTGCCTCTATCATAGTGCAGTCACGAAAAAATAGTTCTGCTTGGCCCAGCCTCTATGATAGTGTAGTCACGATATGATAGATCCCCTTGGTCCTGCTTCTACTATAGCATAGTCAAGAAAATATAGTTTTGCATGGCCCTGTCTCTATCATAGTGCAGTCAAGAATCAAACCTTTCTTTGGTCTTGTGTCTGTCATTTATTTGAGAATTTTCACTCAGTCTGGCATCGTCTTACAACAAATTATAGATATTTCACACGTCGTCAGACAATCGTAATGGGCCAATTTGTTCCCTGATGCGACTTGAAAGAACGATCTAGTAAAATTATTGATCTTCTTCTCTCACTCAAATCGCTTCCTTGTGAACGTTTCAAACAGACCGGTTAAAATATGTCATTTGGAACAAATACTGATAAAATTTGTCTGTTTACTTTTTTACATGACATGACAATGTCTTTCGCTATCTTAAGTTCCTAATTGGCTTGACGTTACTTACTATGGCCAATGTGGTTCTCTCTTAGTGGGGCTACAGGGTCACCAAATCTATAATTAAGAACCCCCATTGCCTAAGCAGGCTCAGCACGACATTTTCAGAATTAATGGAAGTTGAAGGAAAAGGTTCTAGACTTTGCGTCTCTGGCTCTAAAATAAATTAAATTAGAGATGTGATTTCACAAATCGGTTCAAAAATTGAGATTACTAAATTGTTTAAACAAAATTGGTGGAACGGAGTGGCCCTCCATTGAGTGAGAAGGCAATGAAATCTGCAGAAATAATTACGGGTATAGGATCCAGAAGTTCACAAGCCCTTAAAAAGGGCCAAGTTAGACAAAGCGTCTGTAAACAAGGTTTCAGCTTTCTGGCCAATTGCCTCTGGAGCAGTAAATAAAACTATGTTAAAAGGGCGTATCCCAGTGTTGTTATGTCAATTGCATTTAGACTGAAATTAGAGATTTATATTGTTAATGTTATAATTCCAAACATATCTTACCATTCCGACTTTGCCAACAGTGGTATCTTATTTCGTAGTGACGAGCCCTGGCGAGAGAGTTATACAATTAATATAACTCGGGAAAAATAATCTGTCATTCCCCGTCAGAGGTTGGTTGTTAATTTATATTATATAATTAGTAAGTGATTAAAACTAAAAAATAATTCATTATAAGGTATTTCAAAGGGGTGTATCTTCAAATAATCGCTTTATTCCTGACACGGCTAAATACATCTTGCGAAGAACAGTAGTTGTTGTTTAAAGTTTCGTTTTTCTTTTTGTCTAGCCGACATTTCAGGATATTAATTGTTTTGAAGAGACGAGAACTTTACGCGACGACATAGTCATTTGTTAATCGATAATTTCTATAGCATCGGACATTTTGACAGACTTATCAAACATTATTTGCATCCGCACATGTGATAACTGGCAAATTGAAACAAAAGGAAAAATTAGTCTAGGTCAATAACTTGTCAGTCGAGTTTAAGAGTTTAGAAGATGAATTAATAGTTCCGGCACAACTTATTATTTGATTGGTTCCAAACATCCAATCAAGAAACAGGAAAAGTTGTAACTCCATAGGAACTTACGGGAAAATACTTCCCTGTGTCCATCCTACCATTTGGGTAATATATGTCAGTATTTGATATATACATGTTTTTCATGATACATAGTTTGATTAATGTTTGAAAAGAAGGCGTGTATCTTTCACAATACCTATTACAGTATTAACATTTCGTTCTTTTTCATGTTCGAATTGAATACTTTACTGCCATGTAGTAGTAAACACGGTTTGTTAATGTCTATAAAGTACATCTGTTTTTGAAACGAACATCTAAACTATTTAGTTCACTTTTTCTTACACGATCAAACCTTTTAATGATATGTTTTTCGTTTTTCATTTATCGTTTCTGTGTTGCCACAACCCTGTTATTTGAATAAAAACAAAATGTGTTTACTGTATCACGATTGATTAAAGCTGGCATTGCGTCACATACTCGTTACTTCAGAAAGCTTTTAACCTAATATTAGGTAAACGTAAGAAGGATATCGACTTGTTTAATTTTAATAATATTGCACTTGATATTTTGGTGCATAACATCGTAAATCATGTTCATATTTATTAAAGAGAATGTGATAAAGGGGAATGATAATGCTCCCGGCTATATTTAGATCGTTATGACCCTGTACTTGACTGCACAAAGCATGCATCATAACAGGGAATTCTATCCTTTATCTTTGTATTCATGTATCTGTACATGAGAAATACATCAAATTGGTGTTTGCTTGATAGATGATAAATTCCTGGACGAGTATGCAGTGTCGGTTTTAGTTGTTTGATTATTGACCATCTGAAAATATTATGATCTGAAGAACTACTTGAAATAGGAAAAACATTGAATGTGTATATAAAACGTTCTACTGCCCCTTTAAGATTTATATTGTAACACTTACGTCTCGCACGCATAAACAGCTAAAAAAACAACTAAACCTTTATTACAACGCATTACTTATATTCACTCTAATAAACGATAATGCAGTAGAAACCTCAACCATCTTTGTGATTAGTTTTTCTTATTTCTTTCACTTTAATAAACTATCAATGAAAGTAAAACAATAATGTTAAGCAAAAATACAGGTTCATAGTCAGTACCTTTTGAATAGTACATGTACCTTTGAATATTTTTTTATTCAGTAAAAATATAACTTGAGAAACATAAAGCGCTATGGTAGTCTCAATTGATGTGCCAAGAACGATTTATAGATGTGCAGGTATATAGATATATATATAGTTTAGTTCCAATAATCTCCAATGACATGCCTGTCAGATTTTTCACTTAGTCTGACATCCTCATCCAAGTGACGTCAAACAAATTATAGGCATTTCACACCTCGTCAGACTCTCATAATAAGCCACTTTATCCTCTAATGGGATGTGAAAGGAAGATCTCGTATGATTATTGATCTCATGGCTTTCATGTCATCTAGCCATGAAGAATTCATCTTATACTCTTTCAGAATAATATATAATAATATAATATCATTCAGAACAAATCGTGATGAAATGGAACAGTTGCCTGACTTACATGACAAATAATCGCAATATGAAGTAGCTGTCTGTTACTGTCATTTTAACTATCGTTATCCAATGCAATATGACTGAACAGTAAAGCTCAGTTAAAGTAACGAAATTGAAGTCGAAACAGCGTTCATGTCATTTATCTATTGATATAATACAAAGTTGCAACAATCGTTTAATGTTTTTTCTTTTATATGATAATAGTTTCATATTCCCATTATAACTTATATCCTAAATCAACATTCTGCTCAAATAGAATTTGATCATATAGTTGTTCTATTGTGTGTGGTGTACGCCACAAATATGCAAAATTGTATAATATAATATGCAAATAATTTGCTAATGAAATGATTCGCAAAAACATTTATTTTCTTTGATGATATGACCGACTGAATATATTTTGGTTTGATAATATCTGTAGAAATCGGCATGTCAAAAAGAAGTAAGTTCTTACAAGCATGGTAGTAGCTCCGTTGTATAGCATCAAGAAGTACAAATACCCCAGATCCTGTGATGATCATGGCTGATATTAGGGACCGCACTGTGAATTTCTATTTCAGAAACCTTTGAATTAATAATTTTGACGAAGGTACCTAAAATGAAACCTCAACATATTTAATGAGAGAACATCATGACATGCTATTAACTCGACCCAAGTTTTGAATAATTGCTGTCTGAAAATGTGTACACGTTTGCAGATTCATTACGATCAGCAAAATGGCTTCAAGCTCACTTCCGGTTTCTGAACAGTTATGGCTACCTAAAAACGTTGACATCGATAGTGATATCAAATATTGAATTTAATCATTTTGAGGGCTCTGAAACTGATTTGCACTTTGTACAAGGAGCAAGGTTTAGAAACTTTGCACAAGTTGGAGTAATTTGCATAATGATTCTACAATGTCAAAATCATATGGGATTCTATTATAATACTTTAGTCTTCGTTGGTTACACGGGTCTGTCTAATTTGCATATGTAATTAATCATAAATCAACAGAAAACACTTTTTTCAAGTTTTATTTCCATATTGGTTCCTGCGTTGTGTCGACATGATAATGATTATAACCTTTCAAAATTCGTAAATATATATTAGTTAAATTGTGGAATACGACACCAAGATAAGATAACTTGGAAGCGGATTGAACTTTTCGCAATCCTCACACAAAACTTAGAATCAACCATACACCATTAAACCACTAAAATGACATACAAATGTAATCATAGCACGCCAGATTAACAGCAAGATTCTTATAATAATCATAATCAAAGTATTAATTTAAGTAGTGTATATCCTTATTATCTTGTTTGCTGATCGTCTGGCATAGCTTCAGTAGTTTTTAATCGTTTGATAAGCAAGTCTCAACCAATGGATCCTCGTGTTTCAATTAACTGCATGTTAAGTCTCAAAATATTTCAATGTGACAAATATTTGAATAAGTAGAAGCACAAAAAGTGATCCAAATCGAAGTGAAGTTCTTTGCAAGTGATGATAGGTTTCTACAAGATGTTTTTAAAAAATGGGCATTACATTTTGCGCTGAACACAAGTGTGGGCTCTGAACGAGCATGTTTGAGCCCTGAACGGGTATTGTATCATCAGAATCCTTTTTGTAACGTGAGAGTTGACTGCACGATTCCTACCCTCGTGCGATCCTTATTGATATAGTCTTCACTGTCTTTGGAATGTTTACAAACAAGATCAGGTGCTTGTTCCGTCAGCGTTCACAATGGCACGATTAAAACCTAATGTTTTCTAGGTTGTATTAAACATAATGCATTGGTTGCAAAAGATAATTAAATGTTCATACGCCATGTGGTGTGCTTATCAGGTAAATATCAGCGGTTAACTAATTCCTATAACCAGGTGTGCGTTGGGTCGATGTTTCGGTTTCGCCTCTCTTGTTTGTGGTATCGCATCTCAAAGGAACTTAAAACCACTGTGTTTTAGGGTACATCAAGGTACCCAACACCTTGAAATGTTGACTTTGTTTCAAATCCATATTAACTAAAAGATACGTAATATCAAAACAATTTTTAAACGTAGCTTATTTACAGATTTATAACTCATTTTCATATTAAATGCATCACATGGTGATTTAATTTTGTAATGTCCTTGAAATCCATGGTGAATGCAGACCTCAAGGCCTACTAGTATTTTCATCTTAACGCGTACACACAACTCTTTCAAGATTGACTGAAAAGTTTCGACAGTAGAACACAGAATCCATGCGAGTCCTTACATCAAGAAATGATCCAAATCCTCTGACAAGCTGAAATCTGTGCCATGCATATGATATATTTTGTATTATCCATAATAAGGTTGACTTTAATTTCATGTTTATATGTAGTCCCTGAAACAAAAGTGTAACGTCACTTGTTGAAATAAAAACACTGGTGATCTTTGTGATTAATGATTAAGTATTAAGTACAAGAAAGAAACATGCTACATTAATCACTATTTCAGAGTTAAAAAGCTTATAGTCAAGATAATATTTATCAACATTATGTACACATTGCGTTTTACATTACTAAATGATTTTTATAATGATACGCAGATAGGAATAATTTTTCAACAGCAAAATCATAAATAAGAACTTGCTTGTTGACAGCTTGTTACCGTGTAAACCCTCTGTGACATACTTCAGCATCTTCGTTGATCAACGCATAAATAACATTCAACAGCACATCCGTGTATATACTTTAAAATTCGACTTACCTTTGCTACCTCCTGAAAAAGGCTTGGAACACGGTCATAATTTTGTTCAAAACAGGTGACCACTTCATCAACCTCCCCACCTTCAAACCATGTGATTTTGTGTACAGCTCCTTCTGATGTGACATTTACTTAAAATCCGTGCATCACAAGGTGAAATTGACAACGTCCGTGCAGCAACACCTTTTGCTTCATAGAGAGGGAAATATTTGATGGACTAAATAGTGCCTTATAGAATATGAATAAGAATATCATTTGCCATAAATCATAATTTCTGTGACGTTTTTGAAAGATTGTTTTCAAGTTATTTAATTTCAGTTCAATGTAGAACTTTGGTGTATTGTTGAAGTTGAAACAACTAGAAACAGTTGGAAACTTGCTCACATTTTTCTTGTTGACAACTTCGCCATGGCATGTTCAAACTGCCGTGAAATTCGCGTATTGTCCAAATGAAATATAAAACATGTTTAGAAGTGGAGTGTATTTACGTTTTACCCCATAATAACAACTATCAACTAGCCAAATGGTTGGTTGATATTCTACTTTTGTGACAAATAATAATTGGGTTCTGGTTTCAATTGACCAACAGCTTAGTGTACTAAATAAATAAAGTGCATATGGAAGATTCACTGGTGACAAAACACCGTCCGTCCGTCCGTAAACTTTTCACATTTTCGACTTCTCCTCCAGAACCAATGACTCTAGAGAGCTGAAATTTGATGTGCAGACTCCTTGGCCAATGGGGATTCTAAATTGTAGATTTCATGACCCCATGACCCCAAATGGGGTCACAGGGGTCAAAACCTTAAAAACCTTTTTTCATCATCTTCTCCAGTTCCATAAGGTCTAGAGAGCTGAAATTTGATGTGCAGACTCCTTGGCCAATGGGGATTCTAAATTGTAGATTTCGTGACCCCATGACCCCAAATGGGGTCACAGGGGTCAAAACCTTAAAAACATATTTTCATCTTCTTCTCCAGTTCCAAAAGGTCTAGAGAGCTGAAAAGTTGTGAGTAGACTCCTTGGCCAATAGGGATTCTAAATTGTAGATTTCATGACCCCATGACCCCAAATGGGGTCACAGGGGTCAAAACCTTAAAAACCTATTTTCATCTTCTTCTCCAGTTCCATAAGGTCTAGAGAGCTGAAATTTGATGTGCAGACTCTTTGGCCAATGGGGATTCTAAATTGTAGATTTCGTGAACCCATGACCTCATATGGGGTCACAGGGGTCAAAACCTTAAAAACCTATTTTCATCTTCTTCTCCAGTTCCAAAAAGTCTAGAAAGCTGAAAAGTTGTGAGTAGACTCTTTGGCCAATTAAGATTCTTAATTTTACATTTGGTTACCCCTTGACCCCAATTGGGGTCACATGGCTCAAAACCTTAAAACAATATTTCCATCAAAAGTCTGATGAGCTACAGAGCCCATGGCTCTATTTTATTTATTTTTAATGCAAATTTTAGTGCCAATTCTTTGCAACACATGGTTAATGGAGATCGAGGAAGGAGTAACGAGTAAATAGTTTTAACTATTATGGTTGATGTGACTCTGTTGTGTGCATCCGTTTTCAAATACCTAGTTTTAAAATGCTAAGCCCTGTGAAAAATAACTCGTACACAATTCCAAACGTTGTAACATAGTACACTTTTAAACCTTTAATACCTCGATATGGCCACCACATAACTATTGATGGCAACATAAGCCTTCCCAAAAGAGATATAATATGCCATTCAAACATCAGTAACGACAGGTATCCTGCTATAACTGTCATTACTAATCGTAGTAACAGCATGAGTGGGCTTCTAACAGCGCCATCTCCCAACTTTCAGACTAACTTTGTTTGATGGATGCAGGTCATGGTAATCAGGTCAAATCTTGATCCTTTGGAAGATGAGGTCAGTATCGGGTGTCATAGACAAGTATGTAGCTTTTCTAAAACAGATAAACTTTCAATTCGAAACGTAAAATATGCATCAATAAACAAGTTAAGTTAACCTACGTAACTGGATTATTGTAATAAACCTATCGTTGACAAATTCAAACCGAGATTTAACTTTGAATCAACATTAGTTAAAACTGAATTGAATAGAAGCGAAATAGTAATTGTGTAAGAAATGCTGTTAGATTCCGAAATCATCACACAATGCATCACTATATTGTTATGGTTCTCCGAGCTCAGATTAAACATCTTAGGAAATTGTCGTTCTTAGGTATCTCCCTTATATGAATTATCAAGTCAACAATTGGAGAATGTACTAATCTTCTCTTATGTTTGACAGCTAGAGCTGCTTGATGAATTGATGAGCATTGTGCATGACTTTTGTAATGAATTGTTTGGTTTCAATACTATAATACTAAAAATCATTATCTTTCTTTTTTATTTTACATTGATTTGCTCAATGAGATACTTTCGTAGATATTAAATGACTCTGAAGGCATCTCGTTTAGTGTTATTTACTTCCTCAGAAATCATGAACATGCAACTAAAGCAAATTGGCTACAGACGTTTTTTCTTGTCACATGTGTTTCTGTTTCATGAACAGCGGGTCATCACCACAAACTACATCATATGCTCAGACAACATGCTGAATTGACAGATTTCATATGATCAGGTTATGCAGTGAGCAGAATTGCGTGGAGCGAATTAAAGCTACATCGGGTTATGTACAAGAAAAATAGAATAGAATAAAAGATCAGTGTAAGCTTACTACTTTTCTTTACTTTTACTAATATAAGTTAGCTGGTCATACCAAGCAATACTGATTATTTCATTCTTTATAATTGTGAGATGTTGGATAAGCATATAAATAGAAATGTACTTTCTTCAGTACAAATGGGAGACATCATTCTAAAGAGAAATATAATTAAACATGTTGAATTGGTTTTCAACAGCAAACGATATTGCACTTTGACCATGACAATATGAATAAAATGAAAGTATTAAATGAAATACACAACATATTCCAAAGAAATACTAACATGTTTAAAATAAAAAAAGGTATAAATGAAAAAGTGAGAAAGAAAATTACAGCAATGATTCATAAGTAAAGGAACATTTCTTTAAATATACCTGCAGTACAGAAAATCATTTAATCACATCCAAACTAATTCAACGAAAGCGAATGTGTACATGATAATCAAGAGTTGTAATGAAAATTATGCATACATTTTTCTCAATATTTACCTAATTTCCAAAAGTTAAATGCAAGATAAATACAGCAACCATGTTTGTAATCAAGGTAATCTTTTAATCTAATCGAGGCGTCAGCATGTTCTTTACTCAACGTAATGTGTGCACTGGGCTATCGTAGATGAACAATTATTTATGTGAAGGAGACAGACTTGATCTTCTTGGATAAACTGTCCTTGAACAAGATACAACAAATACACTATCACATAAAAGGGAAGAAAGTTGAGTAAATTAAATAGTTTGGAAAGTATTTGAATACAATTAAATTGAATACATAATGAAAAATGTCCCTCAATGTTTGAATGAACATAACAGTTACATCATGCTTATTATATTTCTTTGTTTATCATCTTTTGTGAATGCGATTTTCAGTATCATTAGTCAATGAATGATAAATATAGAAATATTATATAGCGTTTCTTCAGACAGAACATAATTCCTTATTCCAGTCATGACCGTGACTGACAGATCTTACAATTACTCTGACAAATTATAGCCAATTCACAACTCGTCAGACACTCATAAGGAACGAATGTACGATATTGATTGATTGTTGCACTCATCATATGTAACACTTGGATTAATTTCAGCACTTGAAAATCAGTTCAAAATCACTATGAGTATCCCATGCTGTTAATGAAACCTGCAGAATAATAGTTTCTCAAGGAGATAGGATTGCATTATTACGTTAAATGTTATAGGCATATTTTGGGGTTTTCAGTATCACACAAACACGCTTAATTTAGAAGTAGTGCAATATATATGTTACAATTGCGTATTTTATTTACTCTTACTAATATCTAGTGATGTATAATAGCATTGAATTTATGAATATTTTATTTCCCAATTAAGATTTGCATATTCGTTGCTGTCGAAGCTGGTCAGTTTTTTTAAACTTGGTACTTTCTTTACGAAAGGTAATCTCTCATGCTGGAAGTTGTAACATTGCACACGTTGTAACTTTAACATCCCACATGGACGACAACATCACTGCATAGAAGAAACAACCATGCCATTAAAACATTACCGCCATTAGTCATTAGTGTCATACCTAATCTCGGTCACTGTATGGGTATGCCTCTATTACCAGCATCACCTACCTTTCGGACTAATTGTGTTTGACAGATGAACATTGTAGGTCATTGAATAAGGTCAATTCAAAACCTAACTTTTGTGTATCTACTGAACCAACTTTACCAACTTTTTACACAAAAACAATTTTTTGGATAAAAGAAAATTTCTCAAAGAGCTGTGATGCTAAGTTTTGGTTCTATTAAAACTAGTACAATCCAAATACTGTATGTATGTACTGTATTTGACACACAACGCTAAAAACATTAGACATTTATTTACTGGTTTGAACTAGCTCGTATGAATAATAATCTGTTGTATTGTACACTGGTAAAGTCTTTACGTCATAACACTTTTTATAACTAGTAATAATCGTTTTGATTTTTGTAACTTGGTACTTAAATAATCAAAGCCTCCTTACTTCTTCAATGGATTAATACGGCTTAAGATAGAGACTTCCTTAAAGAAAACCTGAATTCAACGGTCACAAAACAGCAAAAAATATTTAAAACAATTTGCACAAGTGTGTCTGGATTATCATATCTATTGACAGTACACTGAAGACATAAGCTGATTAAGTCATTAATTATTGATGCAGATACTTGGGTCAAGTCACATGTGTTTATGTTTTCTGACCAGTAGGACATCACGTTATTACGTTCAGACTCCACGGTGTTTTGACAGATTTCTCCTGATCAGATTGTCTTAATTAGTGTGTAGAAAAACGTGAAATGTATTCCAGGTACACTAGTTTACACGTGGAGAAGCCAACGATCAATATCTTATTAAATGTGTGTTTGTAGATTCAAAACCAAAGCTTGAGAAATATTGAGATATAAACAATTATCGACAGTAACTTAAAAGTTAGTTTAGGCAAATGCCATTAAACGTTGTCACAGTAGAACAATATTTGCAAAATGATTAATAGGAATCTTCTTTAATTTTTTTGTAATGACTACATGTACGAAGAATAACGTCCGATGACATTATAAAAAATATGTTTAATTACAACATAAATCAAGTTGAACAAATATATAAATATATCAACAAAATAAATAAACTTCAATGATGAATAGAATCGTACAGGTTATCTGTTCCTTTGAAGATTGACCAACATAATTTAAACACCTGAAAACTGAGATTCGAAATGAGCAGACCAGTTTACAGAGTATACTTGTAAGACTTTCAAGAACAACAACGGGCCGAGACTGACAGAAAAGCTTAATTATTATATAAAATTTATATTGTGTTAAATATGAATTCTTTGAGGCATATGTGCTGTATTTGACCTGTTTGTTGTTTCTTGATTCCTGATCCGTAGGTATGTGTTAAAGCTAACAATAAAAAAAACATAAGTCCACATTGCTAAGTCAACGGGCTCCTGAGCAACAGAATCACTCACAGACACATAGTAAGTTCAACAACTTGTCCAAACAGCCATATTTCCGAAGGAGAGAGAGTGACAGCAATTTCAAAGCTCCCCAAAATTCTTAGTCTTTTTTTCCTGTCAAGTAGGAAATATTAGCACAGAAAGGAGAGGTTCATTATATAAACATGTGTTTACATTCATATGTGCAGAACACTGAAATACCAGTAAGTGAAACCAACTTTTATGACATCATTCATGGAAAACGTATTTTAAATGGGAAACCTTTTGACATAATAGAGTTGGGGGCCTGCAAATATTTAAAACTGCCGGCCCCATGCAATTGAAGACAATCTCTGGCCTGTGGGACAGCGACTATTTTGAACACTGCGGTCGAAATATGAAGATGAATCATAAAATGGAATCAAGTATTTTCTATACATAGGGTTTTGTCCTGATTTACTTATTAATACATAAAAGGAAAGATCTGACTTGAAAACCAACATGGCAACAATTTTGAAAAGATAATGCCAGTTATAATGCCAACTCCTATTTATAAATTCCAAAGTCTAAATATGTAGAAAATAGCATTATGATCATACGATTTTCCTTATGACGTCCAGATATTTAAGTTTATCGAAAATATTCATCATTCTGCTCAAAACTGTCATCTTATTTTACATCACCATTTGTGGTGTGAATGACATTATCATCGGTAAAAGTGATTCCTGTTATCCAACCTATTTCTTATCCTTGTAGACAATACGTCTTTCTCAGATTTTAAAAGGTTTTACTCACAGTTATGTATATCATTGTAAGCACACATACATAGTTTCCAGGGCTGCCTTCTCGTGCTTGTTGTTGTAATAAAAGCAAACAGCAAACAATGCAGTGTTTCTTAGCTTGTAGTTGTCTCTGTTTATTTTTCTGACTAATTGTGTTTGACAGATGTGTTTTTGTGTAAAAAGTTGGTAAATTATGTTTTCAATACCTGGTTGATAGATACACAAAAGTTGGGTTTGGAATTGACATTATTCAATGACCTAAAAGAATGGTCCTGCGTTACTGTGTCATTGTAAGCAATGTTGTTTTATGACATTCCAATCTAAGCTTCAAAGCAGTGTATAAATGGAATGCTATCATACTAACTCATTTTTACACAAGGTAAGAAGCTGTTATTAGGTAAACAAAAAATAACATGCGTCAACTGGTCTTGTTTTTGTAACTCTGTGCAATACCATGGACTCATAACAAGCTTACATGTTCTCTCTCAAACACTTAATGAGAAGGCGAAATACTGCAGTGCTCGTTTTATGTTCTTATAGACAACTATAAGTCAGAAAGTATGCAGCTGTCAGTGAATCCAATAAAGAACATTAGCCACACCGATTATCTGGTCTAAACGGTCATGTAGCAATTAAATGGTCACAAAAACGAAGAATGATTTCAATAAGCTTTCAAGTCAGTATGATGTTTAATGTATAACGAGCATCTACTTGTTTGGCTTTATAGTTATGCACTCGTCGTAAAACCTTTAAATCATGTGCATGTATATTGAGAAGAATCTGAGTAAGTGGAACAGGGCTTCTCTGCTATTTCAAGATGGAAATTGTTTTGCACTACAACAACTTCCATCTTTTCCTGGTTATGTGCTATGCTGTTTACATTATTTTGACATGATCTTAAGGGAAAACAGAAAGAATATTCGTCATAAGTATCTGTACACTATCCATCCGATTCGCAAATCAAAATAAATTGTCCAAATGAATATCCCAACCGCTATTAACTTGCAAAGGTTTGATTATATAACATATAGTTGAATTGGGCAGTATTGATCACGCTTGATACTTGGTAAACAACTGAAATTCGAAAATATGTTAAAATATTAACTACGTTGACGATTCTAAGTAAAGAAATAAAATTCAAAAATGCATATATCAATTCTGAAGGATAAACAGACCAGATATCAGAAAGGGGAACTGGGAACTTATATAACTATATGTTTAGGTCGTTTCCTCTAATCAACATTGAAGTTGATGAGATAGTCATATTGTTTTGATTTGCTTTTCAAATTATATGCTTAATTTATGAGAGTAAGTTCTCATAATCCAGTTTTAGTATAATGTGAACCTGCATGTATGACGTTTCCCATTACGTTTAAATCACGATCTTATCAGCGTCTCAGCAGAAGGTGCCATGAAAGTCAATATAGTTAGTTCACTTATCTGGCATAGGTACAGCTTATCTTAATTCAAGTTGTTACAACATTCCTAAATGACACACACATGTACACATGTAAATATTTAGAGCCTTTCTATGTAGGTTGTATATTACTACGCCTGCTTTGCCTATTGAACCTTTCTATCAAAGCTGAATCATAGCATTTATTATCTTAGATATTTTACTAGGAATTACTTATGCACGTAACCTGTAAAAACTTGCCTGTGTAAATTACACCCTCGCATTACCTTATGTATTTACCTCATCTTAGACCACAGTCAAGTTCAAGTTGTTGTACTGGGTTGAATGCTATTAATCATTTTCCAAGGAGAACGAGCGTAATATGTCATTGTTGATTGCGGCATTCTTGTCCTGACTTCAAAGAGCATGATGGATATTGCACAACAGACGCTGTGAGGTATATTGTTGTCGACATGCAAACCAATTACTATGAGATGTAAAATTGTCTTGTTATTTCAAAGGTTTGTTTAGTCGTTGGATAACAAATTTAACCTGTTGATCCTCAAGGATTGTTGTAAAAAGCTATTTGTTCAAGCTCTCTACATAGTAAGTATCAGCTCATGTTTTAAATGGTTCATGGTGAGTCACTAACGTGACACTCACTGACGTGGTTTTCGTGAATACTTGTTCATGATTTTTGCTTTCCCTACCAATATATCTCAAAAATCGTTTTGTTATACTCCCTAAACAATTTCTAGATACGAATAACAATTAAACGATTAAAAACATATCTTTCAGATGCTGAGAGCTTTCATTAAAGTTTCTGATGATCGTTAAAAGTATGTGTGAGAGCATGGCCTCAGGTTATCTTATAAGGATTTGACCTTTGTAGATATTTGAATGTTCAAGTGTAGTAAAAAACAATGCATGTCTGAAACACATGTGGTTGAAATTGTTCTTATAGACACCCCAAATCAGCAAAGTGTACTGTTATATCGCATATTCTTCAACTAACATCAAAGAGGAAGATGAATGTAGCTCAACTGAGATTTTGTGTGTGTGAGAAATTGGCATTATACATTATTTTAAGGGAGCAACATGTAGGAGGCATTATGACTTGGTAATTAAATATAGTTGATAAACGTTTATATCACATATTTGACATAACATATAGAACTCAAATTTGAGTAATGCTATACTGTTGTATTTTTATTTGATAGGTTAAATGTTAAATTTGTGTATCATAGTTATGTAAGAGCATGTCACATTAGGAATGTTCAGAACGTTTTCATTCTTATTCTTAATGATTCATTGTGGCTATAAGTGTTTAGGTACAACCAGATCAAATATATTCATGTACATATTCCATATACTTTGCCACAACCTTAATCTGGATTTTTCGTTTGTCTTATTTAAAGAAAGTTTGATTAGTAATCCTAGGAAGAGATGCAACGTTGTCATGACTTTGAGTAGCTGTTATTATCGTTATCCTACATGTTATCCATTATTGGTAGAGAGCTTCTTTAACTGAAAAATAATACCTCTGTATTCTCATGGTGGTGTAACAAGATAGGGAAACCAGAAAAGTTTGATGTTTATTTTACTTTTATAGCGCTTATTAACACTCCTGCATATTGCCACATCTGGTTTCCTGGTAATATGCTTCTCCTATTTTTCGCAGACTACATATAGTTTTTGTAATGCTTGGACGCCAATTATTCACACCATGTTTTTTTGTTTCAAATTCTTGAATTGCCTTTTTTCATTAATACCTTGGAAATCAATATATGTGTCGTGCCCAATTCCCGGAATTGCTCATTCCCTGGGTTTGGGCAACAACGTTGCCCAATCCCCGTCAATGGTCGGGTGCTTGCCCAATCCCAGTGATTGGTCAGCTAATCCCTGAGAAAGAGCAGTGTTAACGACTGCTCATTCCCTGGGATTGGATGATTACGCTTACACAGGCAGATTGATTGTATTGCTGGGCTGTGAACTTTACTTAGCCTCTTTATATACTATGTATTTGTCATTTTGCTTCACATAACATCTGGACCATGGAGCAAAAGGTAAAGTTCGATAGCTTAGTCAACACGAACACCTTCTCAGTTATTTAAAAAGAAGAATATGACATTACAATAGAAGATGTTGTATCGGCTAAAATCAAGACAGCAACTAAAGAAAAGAAAGAATATAGACTACTGCAGAAATTTGATGTGTTTGATATCGGCGGACTGAAGAAATTGATTAAGAAAGGAACTCAAAAGGATCCCAAATACTTCGTACCATTTGAGGAATTATATTACGTTATTAAAGAGGCTCACCATAACTGTGGACACGGTGGCGAAAAACGGACTGCTTATGAAGTAAGTAAAAAATACGAAAATGTAACAAGGGATCAGATAAAGAGTTTCATTTCTGTGTGCGAGAACTGTCAATTTTGTTTGAAGTTTTTAATAAATAAATAAAGATTAAGTTCAATTTTAATGATATAGTGTTGCATTTTAACTGCCTGATTACCATGTGTTACATTGTATCAAGAACTGTTTGTACAGAATAAACATTAATCAAGTGTAATAACTGTTGGCTCTCATTAGGTTTATATCTTAATCCTTGCTCATTCCCTCGGATTGGGCAAATTGAAATCTGATTTGCCCATTCCCGGGAATTGGGCAGGGGTGGTTGCCCAAACCCAGGGAATGGGCAATTCCGGGAATTGGGCACGACATATGCATAACTAATATCATTGAATAAATGAAATCATTTCGAGAGAACCTTATGGTATGTCATTCAACAACATTTAAAACCTGTGTATTCCTTATTTTCAGGAGGTTGCGTCCTGAAAACAAATGGTTTATTGAAATAAGGACAGAAACAGTAGATGTTTGCTTTATTATTTGTATTATTGTTTATGTGGTTCTAGATTACAACATGCATGCTAATCAAATAGTTATATTCCATGTGAATGCAACGTTTCAGTATCGTATGTTGTTGTGTTTAGTGCAGCTATGTCACTGAGTAAACACATACTTATCTGAACATTGAACCAAAGCATCTTAAATCTTCTTTATTCAAGAAAAAAGATTTAGCCATTAACACATGATATGCAAGATATCATTTAAAAATCAGATATGGTAGGAGCCTGTTTTAACACATGTTTTGAAACTAAGTAGTTGAAACAAAACAATACATTTCTTCAAGCCTTTCATTTGATAACATGTTACTACAAAGGAGAATACATTCTTTAAATCCCTATTGTACGGACCCAATGAAGGGGAAACAATCATTTTGTAACTGTAATTTTCTGTAAGAGAACCGATTGTGACCTTTAAAGATCATTTCCCTTATCAGTGTCATTTCTGTCATGGGTGTTTGAGGCTACGATTGTATCACATTGTATAACATTTTAGTTATTAACCAATTTATGGAATTGGCCTCATAGAAATAAGAAATAATCTTTAGAAAGATTTCGACCTGGAAATTATTATAAAGCAGTATCATTCTTTTTATCTTTTATTATTATGCAATTATGCTACACTTAATATCAAAGACTTCAAATAATGTAAAAATGTGTTTATAAGAACATCAGTAAGAGACACAGCGGTGCTGCGCTTATAGAAGATTGTTATGAATATGCACTTGGACATATCTCTGGTGAAACTCCTCTATAAGCAACTAACAACTAAAGATACTATTTTGGGGTGTTTTTGGTTGGAAAAAAAACTAATCTAGTCTGATTTTGTTTCCTTGATATAAATCTCTCTTTTTAATGTGTATTAAATAAGTTCGAGTACACGAAATATGTGCACCTGAAGATTGAAAAGATAAAGATAAGTAGATATAAGTATATATTCTTAACTCCATAAATGCACCAATAATATTCTCAATTATAAGTAAGACAGCTTATGAGTAAGCTTATCTCTTTCCTCCATGTGTGATCAAGCAAACCAGTTTGCACTATACGTTCATCACAGATCAGAGATAAAATAATCTGCACTGCCTGTTTCATATTAAATGCTTATAAGCAGGATATGTGTAGTTTTGATTAAGAAATTGTGGCATCTCACAAGAGATATGTGCAGGCATCATGCAAAATAAGATAATGGAAAGTTTAAAAAAAATCTCAAACTTTAGTCACAATGTGTTTGACATGCATTCTTTTATAATCTTAATGACTAACTTTAACATGCAAAGGAATATCACTTTCCAAAATTTCATACTTAAAAAATCAAATGAAATATTTCCAAATTTATTCGAGTTTTAATGGATGATGTAATCATGTTGCTAAGATTGTCAGCAGTGAAGCAATAATATTGAAATTACTTCATAAGAAATTAGAAGCTTTCATGTTAGGAAATTCAAGTATGAATTAACTATTTTGGACCAACTGCATTCCAATATGCATAAATTATCTTTGAAAATAATATACATACATAATAAACGTCTCTATCATACAGATACAAGATACAAGTTGTACATCGAAGTATAAAATTAATAGCTCTCAAATAGAAAGGACTAGAGCACTTTTGTAATATCATTTTTAGAAAAAAGTTTGCCTTTACTTAATTAGTTTGTAATTCCTTGGCAAACACTTGTTACATGGTGAGAACATGCGACTTGTGTACTTGATGAATGTAAAATGTTTTAATATATTGTCGATATATATCACGAAGCTTATACTCAGAACAATGCAATACACCCAAAAAAAATAATCAAGTCATTTCAAGCCATGTTGAATTAAGGAAAGTTTCAAATTAGAAATGCTTACTGTCCTTTTAAAACGAGTTATGATATGATAAGAGCGTAGGTGCTTCCCTGCCCTTTCAATATTATACACTTATAGACTGGGGATGAGGTCATTACTTGTTTTTATATACCCGAGGAAAACAATATTGACCGAGGACGAAGAAATTACCGAAATCACCAGTCCATAATTGTTTTGTTATGTCTCGGTCAAAAAACCCAAAGAGAATAGAAACCCACAGCAATGAGCGGCATTTGGGCTCGATTGTTGGCGAGGACGAGTCAATGACGTCATGATAACAATGGCATGACGTCATGAAACAACGGTTAGACGTCATCGGCTCTATTTTAAGTAACTCAAGTCAATATCACTTTTGGTAGGACTCGGGGTCACGGGGGTCAAATCAATATCACTTTCTGTCGACTGTCATGTGACCGGTTCTCGACAAATCAGATTGCCGGAAATATACGCCCACATAATAAAGTTATCTATCTACACTCAAGTGACCAATCTTATTGTACACTTCATGCAAGAAAGGAAAGTTTCTTAGTAAAATATTGTTTCGGAAAAGTAATGTGATTAGTATGTTTCTTCGTAATGAAGGTGGGTAAACATTTAATTCTACCAAATCCATTGTTTCTTGTTGAAGAGCGAATCACTCACAATCATGAAATATTAGAGCTATGTCTTTACAAAGTACATTTTGTCGATAACATCATTGTAATATGTGTAAACTATGTATAGAAATTGGAAAACAGTATGTTTACATTGTCGAAAGTTTGCTTTCCTGTATCTCACATAATGCAGTTTTGAATGGGATGATCCGAAATTGATTGGCATGATCAACGATAATGATGATAGTTTGCTAAATATGATATCATCTTCTGTCATAGGCAAACTTTACACTTGTAGCTTCATGTTTTGAAATACTTTATAAGACATTGAAAATGTCCATTCATTTGGATATAACCATCTTAAGATCTTAAGAAACTATTCCCTTTACACGTGCACTTTGGAAAGCCCCCATCAGATCCGACCAGTTATCTACCTCTAAATCACCTGTTGTGTTCATCAACAATAACCCTACACATGATACTACTAGCACAGTTGCCCAATTCCTTCCTGGTTAGCAGAACATGTTCAGATGCCGAGAGCTCTCAGAATTGCACTCATGCCTGACAAATAACCATTCAAGCTTCTGGCGAAGGTTAATGCGTGTGACGTGAATGAAACAATTTGTGGATGAAAGGGCGGTCACTGACACACCCTTAAGATTACACTTTTGTTGTACAGAAGAGCACATAATGTACATTTTCCTGTTGCAATGTTTGCGCCCACAAAAATGACCAACAACATCAAATGAAAATCACAGATTATACATAAATGTACAAAGCAAGTAGTAATTCAGCGTCATTTACGTATTTGTACTTTTTAATAAATAGAGGATCTTGTTCATATTATTGAACAGCAAGTGGCACTGACGTAGATGACATTCTGGAGCTTACAACTGTTATTACTTTTAACAAACACATGCAAACTGAGGAGAAGTTAACCACAAATACACATTTGGCGAAAATTTACACGTTTACACTTTTCATTAGTTAATGGTTCTTGTACACACCCTAAGCAGCATGTGCCACTGTCAATGAGGACATTCTGGAGCTTGCATCAAAGAGAAAGATAAATGTAGCTCAACAAGCACTGTGAGGTTTGTTATGAGAAGAATGTACATCCTACAAATCAGTGGGTAACATGTCATAAGCATCGCGATGGAGTAAAGAAACATGGCTGATCTAACGTTGATAACGCTTCATTGATGTAGCATAGAACACCATAATGACACATGAACTGCAACATAAATTCAATGTTTAGTCAATATTTGTCTGTTGTTGACATGTGATATTTTTTTAATCCGCCTATCAGTCTATTGATGTTATAACAGTTTTACCAGCATGAGATTAACAGTTTTGTACTAAGATTATGAAACTAATGCTTCCAACTGAATATCAACTTTTGAATATGTTTTACTTTTTGTTTTCAAGAATTCTTTTGTACTAATCTTTAAGTTTATTATGGTTTTGTTATCAAATGTTTATCTTCAAAAGGCATCTACTGATTTGCCGTCATTCTAGTAATATATTTAATGAACTAGATAGGTGTTCGTGTGGTAAAGTGCTAACTCACCCCTGAAGTTCTTAAATACACCTTAGTATGTTTGCATGGGCAAAAAGGGGATGCAAAAATAAAACAAATGTTCCCAGTAGCAAAGCAATATTCTTTAAATAATGCAATGAGTCTTTAAAAAAACCAATGTTCCCTCCAGCTTCAGTAATCCATTCCCCAACGGAACTGTTATAGAGACGCTCGGTCTGAAATAGCTGCCAGTAGTTATTGCTTGATATAATTTTCATAATATAAGTTTTGAAAAATAATTTGTTAAGCTCTCTAATGAAAATGGATTTGGCATAAGCTAATATTGCTTCGATACATATTCTTTTTTATCAGGATTGTGTTTTCAAATCACTTAATATCATTTTATAGTGATTAATTTGGTAGTGTCAAATTTGTTTATTGTGACTTCTTGTTATCTCAGCTTTCAAAGTAGTTGATAATTCGCAAGTACAATTTTTCACAAGTACAAAACGAAATAGATTATGTAGCTGTCAACATCACCAATTGTTTGCTGTGCTTGACAAAGAACAAGGAACAATGCCAACATACAAGAAACAAAGCTGACATAACAAGTGTACCAATGAAACAGCTCCTTTCAAATCACGAGGAAATTTACGAGGCACTTCTTTAACATTTCACTCAGTCCACCCAACTGCATAAATAGGAATGTGAGTACATGATGTATGAACTATTACAGTCGTGTTAAGCACTTTGTAGTTCTTTGAAACTTCTTTGAACGTATGAAGCTTACCATCTATATGCATTGAACAAATAATAGACCTGTCAGATATAGTGATGCATGTTATTCTAATTTTTGTTTTCGTTGTTGGAAAACCATAACATGTTGTTTTAAAAGTTCTTTCGTTTGAAAATGATGTACAATGCCATTTTCTACAATATCTTCCTTTTATATGGAACATAGTTTGAGTAGATGGCGCTTAGTGCTACTGTATATAATACATCTCTTATTAGTAAATATTACTATCATGTCAATAAATGCTCCAAAATCATTTATTGATAATCCAGTATCTCATATCATGTTTCTGATAAGACACTTAAAAGCAATATTTAATGATGAAATGTATAAACATATTGACAGGTAATACATATATTTAGGCAATATGAAGCAACAAAGTGTGAAAAATACGAGTAAGATAACACACAACCTCACATATCAGTTTGCAATGTTAGAGGCAAATACAATCTTATGGTTTTGGAAATAGACGTTCAGAACTTTATTCTTATATTTATACATCCACACCTTTAACAATCATAAAAGCTACTAAACAAAAATATGTGGGTTGCTATTAGCGTATGGTAGCAATATACATCATAGTTTTATACAATTTGGCATAAATGTATGCGGGTACAGAGTTTTCTGTTATCTAACCTGTTTGTACCATTGTGCACTCAATCAATCTTCTTCCGTGCTGAAGAGTTTTGCTCAAAGGAAATATGTCATTGTCAGCAGAGATGTTCAAGGCATGACTGCAGGGCCGGGGCAGATGCTACTTGTTGAGAAAATGTAGATATTTGTACGATTGTCGATGTTGTTATTTTCGTTATGAAAGCACACAATTTTGGCAGGTGGCAATACCCTGTTATTCAATATATGGTTGTCTCTTTTATATATTAGTCACATTTAACAATGTTGACCTTTAGCGTAGGATAAATATGATCAAGAGGAAGAGTAAGTACTATTACCTGTACATTACAATGCAAACGTAGAGGCAGAAAGTGTGTCGATGCCTTACGTTTCTGTAAAGGTGCAACCGGAGAGTCGTTCAGTTACTTGTTTTTCACTGGAAATACCATGCTATTTTCGATTTTATTTAGACAATTTAATATCTTCATGGGAAATGACGAAAGATCAGCCTTGAATTAAATTTACTTCAAAATGCTAAATTTAGGATTATGATTTCATGAAATTTGCTTTTAGGGACATTTATTCTGATAAGTTCTTATTCTTTAACTTCCTTCAACGTACCTACTGTGAGAAAATAAATGAGTTAAGGTACATTAACTCATTTTGAACATTTTGATCACTTATTTTGATAGTTTTCAAATGAGTAGCAAAAAGGTAAATGGAATAGTCTGCAGCTTTAAATATATTTTGAAAGATATTAGAGATTATACATTCGAACAAAAGTAGTTTTCAGAAACATCTTAATGTTTGTTTGTTTGATATTTTTATGAATGAACATACGTTTCAATTGGTTAATTATCACTTCAATTGAGTAAAAACTGTTTGAATGAGATTTACAAAGCAGAGAAGTTAAATCGTGGTTTCCTGAAGGAGTTTGTGACAAAAACTCTGAAGGACCTTATTAACATCGAACATAAACAACATAAGCATACTATTCTGGTGTGAATGAGATAAAGTAAATTTTGCCGCAGAATTCATTTGTGCATTCCCCACAGAAGTATATCAAGCCATGTTGATCTAGCCTCTGTTCCAATTTGCCGAGTTCGTTGGCTAGAATGAGAGATGCCTGATTGGATGCAATTAAATTAAGTTGTGCAATTGGCCACTTTCAAGAGTCGTTATGCCACAACAGGTATTTTCATGTAAACACAATAAAAAGAGAATATCTTTTGCTTACAATGTGATTTCACTTGTTATTTTTTTTATTGGGTACTATTTATTTAGTTCAAGAAGGTGACATTTCACATAGCAACATTTACATGACATTGTCTGAATACATATGAAGGCTAATGGTAGGCTATTTCAAGTTTTCAATTACAGTGTTAACAAAGGTACATACAGAGGAAGTTAATTAGTATGAATAACAAATGGCAGGTTGACCAGAATTTCATGCAATTTGAGTAGTTGCATGTCGAATAAGCCTTATATTTGTCAATGTTATATGTTTTCTTTAGTTCATTCTTAATATATGTGAGGTTTGGTTTTAGACCGTTTTGTTTTGTTTTGAAAATAGTGTATTTCACAGTGGTTATTATCATATTCAGTACTCTGTTTCTGTACTTCTGTATATCCAAGACAAATGTTTCGTTTTGACAATTTCACTTGTTATACCGTAAATAAAAATTTAATCATGATTTAAAAAAATAAATATATCCGTTCAAATCATGATAAGAAAACAAATATTACAGGATGTTGATGTTATGGCTATATAAATTTGACAATTCGATTTAATTTTCACTTCTTACATACACACAAACAGTTGCCTGATATGTAGAACTTTCCTACGACCATCGAAGTAATCGTTACAGGGTCACAGAAGGGAAAGAAGAGACTGGTCAAGTTTTCTGTATTTTCGTATGTTGTAACGGTATGTAACACATATCTTAAAAACAAAAATAATATATCCTATCTGTAAGGTCCAAATGTCTGCTTAAATGTAATTTTATATTTTACAATTGTCACTGATAATGGTACGTTAATGCTTAATGTATTAATTTGGTAGTGTCAAAATTCTTATTACACAAGCCATTTATCCATAGTCAGAGGACAAAGTTTGAAGATTCACATAAAATCCATTGGCGGCCATTTTGTGTGAACACTTTTAATTCATTTTGTGCAAGAAAAAGGAGTCGTATGGTTAAACTTTACGTTATATATTTGAATTATTACTAAACCATTTAGTTTAAATACATTGTCTTTCACTTGGAACCATTCATTTTCCTGACATCACCTTATATTCCCCCTAAACACGTGCTACTGCCCCTTTAAAGGATTGCAAAATGTCTAACCTAGGTGAAAGATGCTCCCTATCAGCTAATGGTATTATCAAGACAGGCAGATTGAAAACATGTTTGACAAGTATGTTGGTGAACGGAACTCACAATAAAACCCTTTGCAAAATTACTGTCTTTCTTGAAGTTGTCTCCCTTAAAACACTACCTAACTTTTAAGTAGCATCTTGTCATCCATTGCAGTTTCACAAGAACTTCAAAAGTGATAGATGTCGCTTCTCCATGGAATAAGTTCTCTTGTGGCATTCACTGAGGCAATCCTTAAAGTATCAATACTTCCATTATGAGAAAGTACACATTGCTTAATAATGAGCTTAAAAGTATTCTATGTGAACTCTGAACCATGCTTATTTGTCACTGGCATTTGCAAACTGGGTATAATTGTCTAATAGAGTGCTTTTCTAAATCTGTTAATTGGTCTTGACTTGTATAACAAGATAGCAATAATTATTTTTATTTTTATGGACAGTTTTTAAAACAATCATTCATTTGTTTCAAGTTCTGCATTGCCTGCTACGCTGATTCAATGAGAGATAAACTCTTTAACTGTTTTATAAGACGGGTCAAGTTATACAGCTACAGATGTCAGTTTCTTCGCCATATTCGTTGCTCCTTGCCTAACATCACAGGAATGCTTCATTCTTGGCTGATAGTTTCCTAAAGTTAAAGTAAATGAAAACAAATATATTCAAAAAGATGACAAAGGAAAAGGATTAGTCAACACAAAATTGGACATTAGAACTTTGTTAGAACTGGTGTTAAATCAAATCCAAGAAAGGATAATTACAGATAGAATAGATAAGTATGGAAATCCACATGGAAAATAGATGTTTAGCATTTTGAGAGTGAAATATTTGGTGTTTTTGTGACCAATACAAACTTTGTAGGCAGATATGGATGAATGAGCACCAGTGACAACTTCAGTCACTACAATCTTTTCGTTCTTCGTTTCCTCAATGACATTCTTGAAAGCTTTCATTTCCATGATGGAAGATTTTAGGTCAACTTCCCTTTTGTCAACCACGTGCATGGAAAGTATTTCCAGGACGGGTGCATGTTTGTTTTGGTGCAGTATTTTGCACAGAACTCAGGACTATTCATCCGCCCCTCACCTGGAGATATAATGATAGAACAAACAGGACAGATGATGAGTAGGATTGAGGATACAAAATTACTTCTTTCAATCTCATTACCTGTCAAACCATACTAATATCAAAATTGCTGTATATTTCTGGAAGTACGGATTTGGGCCCTTATAGCTTGGAATTTTCAGTTCTTTATCATCATCAGCGTATCTTAAAGGTCTAATGACTTTTTAATTCAGCCTAATTTCAAGACTTGCATGGACTTAGGGAGTTTAAATTAACAATGATTCAGGAAAAACAATATTGAAAACTTGACCTTACAATAATCAAATTTAGATATGATCATGTACTATGATTACCTGTAATTACAACCTTTTGTCCAGCATACGTTTCCTTGTTTGAAGCTAATATTCTCCCCCAGAATCTGTCTGTCACAGGGCAGCAGCGACTGAAATTCGACAAATGTCTCGAAGGTGTCTTTTTCTTCAATAATTATACATACTTCACGTTTTCCCAAAAATATCCTTATGGTATCAGCTTGTATTGGAACAATTTCTCTATATATCAAATTAATGGTAGTGTCATGTATTTCAAAAATATTTCTATTGTACGAAATAATCGCAGAGTGGCTCTTTAAACTTATCACTGATATTTGATAGATAAATGCTCTAAAATCCAAATGTTATCTAAAACCTCTGGATTCTCATTCCGAGAAAGGTGTATCATTTCTTAAGATATGTTATATTGCAAGCATTTACTAGCATGTTGCGTTGTTATTGTGGACATTCCGGAACTTGCATAACGGAGAACGATAAATGTAGCTAAACAATTACTGTGATGGTTGCCATGAGAAAAATGTACAAAATAAACATCAGTTGAGCAACATCTGAATAAATCGCAGTAAAATAAACAAACATAGCTGATGTTACCTTAATCAACTTAATCTAATTAGACATTGGAATAAGATAATGTTACTTATCATCCAAAAGTGGCTACCACAGTAGATATCGCTTTTCTGAGATCAAGCGATATCTACAAGCGATATCTACATTGTAGATATAGCTACAATCAAATCGTCATAATCATATTACATCATCAGTTAAATGACATCACAAGTCTTTGGCATCACTTAGAACACAGATGACAATACTATGACGTCACAAAGTTCATGGCGTAACAATGCTATGACGTCATAATGCTGATGACGTCACAATGCAATGACCTCACTGCTCAAGAAGTCTAATGACAGTTTTGTGTTCAGATATGTTCATATTTTGCTAATAACTGTTGAAAAATGATTTGGATGATAAATAAAATCTCACCCTCGTGTCTTCTGATATCAAATATATCAACACTCGTTGATTAAAGTAAAAATATCCTCGGCAAGCCTCGGATATTTGTAACTTTAATCAACTCGTGTTGGTATATTTAGCAGCCCCGTCTAAGGACGGGGCTGCTATCAGTTTTTGTGAAGTTTCCATCGCCGCCGCCGCCGCCGCCGCACTTGTACTACTAGCTATAACTTTTTTCCCCTAAGCTTTCCAGAACTCTTATTCATACCTTACTACTCATACCTCGGGGGAACGATTTTGACACGTTCACTTTCAAGGTCAAAGGTCAAGGTCACGAGCTATGTATTCACTCTAAGAATTCCTTGTAAACGCGATTACTTGAAAAGTTTTTGTGCTATGAAGCTCTAACTTGGTATATATCATCCTTGGAAAAGTAAAAAATTTTGAAAAGGTTTTGGCTACAATCCGTCAAAGGTCAAGGTCACAGCAAGGTCATGACGTAAGCATGTTTTAGCGAAAATGCTTTATTTTAACTATGAACACTTTTAATCAATACATGATTGTTATACTCAATGAAAAGTGTTCAATGATTGTGTGACCTTGAAGGTCAAAGGTCAAGGTCATGAGATATGAGTTATTACAAAATGCACTAAATTGGGGTATAACTTTATCCCATTTAGCTTTTCAGAACTCATGAACATGTCTAAATGTTAATACTTCCAGGGAATCATTATGACATGTTCACTTTCAAGTTCAAAGGTCAAGGTCACGAGTTATAAAATCACCACAAAATTCTTTGTAAACACGGTAACTTGAAAAGTGTTTGTGCTATGAAGATCTTACTTGGTATATATCATCCTTGGAAAAGTAAAAAATTTTGAAAAGGTTTTGGCTACAATCTGACAAAGGTCAAGGTCACAGCAAGGTCATGACTTAAGCATGGTTTAGCGAAAATGCTTAATTTTAACTATGATCACTTTTAATCAATACATGATTGTTATACTCAATAAAAAGTGTTCAATTATTGTGTGACCTTGAAGGTCAAAGGTCAAGGTCATGAGATATGAGTTATTGCAATTCCTTGTAAACACAATAACTTGAAAAGTTTTTGTGCTATGAAGTTTAGATTTTGTATATATTATCTCTTGAGTAGTACAACATTTTAAAAAAGTTTTGGGTACAAACTGTCGAAAGTCAAGGTCACAGCAAGGTCAGCATATATGGAGAAAATGGATTAATTTAATTTTTAACACTTTATTTCATTACAATAATGTTATACTCAATGAAATGTGTTCATTGATTGTGTGACCTTGAGTGTCAAAGGTCAAGGTCACGAGAAAATTCCCAATTTGGTGAGGCCTGTAAAAGGCGGAACAGGGTAAGGCGAAACCCAAAGTTCCGGGGCTGCTCTGCTTTTGCGGTATCCCGCAAACGCTAATCTAGTTGATATCAGAAGACACTTGGGTGAGATTCTCTATTTATTGCACACTTGATATATCGGTAAAGAGTCGAAAAGTAATTGAACGCCGCTTATAGTTGAAATATTATACATGTACAAGCCGGGTTTAACACAGTTTAACTCACTCACACTAATATCTGTTTCTGCAGGCACTTTGAATATGGTAGTCTGTTGAAATCGTTGATCTAGATTATACAAAGGCATGGTACAGAATTGTTGTCAACATAGATGTTATTCTTATTCTTCAAAACAAGCGGCGCTAAACAATAACTCACTCACTTATTCTTCAAGGACTTCTTAAGTATGGACGTTTTTTATGTTAACAATAAAATTTGGTAATTTGGTTGGCAGCTGTAATGAACACAAGTATTGTATATATAAACTTGTTTTCAGCGAGATTTTCTTGATGACAATTTCTGTGTAAAGAGGGGCTAACAAATATAGATACATTCAATCTGTTTATACTTTGCAAAGAAGACACTCACACAATATTGTGAAAAGACATAATAGAGGTTAATTGAATAGGAATTTTAAAATCATGTCTAAATCCTGAACTTGATAAGTAAAATCACATAATAAAAGTTAAATTGACAATCCATAATAATAAAATGTGTTGCTGCCACCTAAATACTTCTTAAAAATACTTTTTACTAGAATTTAATATTCATACTGCAAAAATGAGGAGAAAATGCAAGCAGTTGGCATATTTTCCTTGTTATCACTTTTCATCATATGTAGGTAACAACACTCGACAGCATGTAGCACTGTTATTGTGGACACCATGGAACTTACATCAAAGAGAAAGATAAATGTAGCTCAGCAAGTACTGTGAGGTTTGTTATGAGAAGAATGTCTATCTACATATCAGTGGGGTTATATGTAGGAGGCTTTAAACAGAGCTGAATATGTTTGGTCTTTAGAAATCAGCCATTGTTTAGCTAATTTGAATCATAAATCTTACAGAGAAGTTCAGTAATAGAAAAAGACTTCATGTTGGCGAATAACAAAGACGTTTTGGTTTTAAGTTTAGTCCTCAGTTTACAATATTTATCATAAAAATGTATACTTTTGTTGAAAGTAGATTCAATTTAAAGTCTAATTAATACCGACTTAACTTCAACCAACTCTTTAATGGGTTAATAAAGGTCCTTCTCGTCAATTGCGCCTTGGGATGGTTATGATTTTGAATTATGAAACTACTTTACATGACAGGAATTTAGGAAATACTCCTTGTTATGTTGCAAGATTCATATTTAACATGAAATAAGAATATAATATTTACTCTATTTTAAGATTTTTAAAATGTTTATGTTATGAATATCTCTAGAAAGAGCTTTCATTTAAAGTAGGTAACTAATATTTCATGAAATATGGACATTAAATAATAATAATTAAATAAGTTATCAAGTAACTTTATGTGCACCAATAATCTGTTGACGAGATGTTTGTTTTTTAGAAGCTCCTGTGTCATTCGTTTATCAAACCCAATGAACGGCACAACGTACGAGTCCTTCGTATAATGTTTGTCAAGAACAAAAAACTAACTGTTTACAGCGGATATTTGCAAACTGTAATGTTGTCTATGGAACTATTTAACTATCTATATTATCTATCAAGAAAAGCTGTTTCATCACAACGAATGCAACAAACTATGTGTTTCATCTAATAACATTTTACAGAATTCGCACTAGGAATAACAAAGCCAAGAAAGTTGAAAAAAAATAATTATATGATATATTTCACATTGAACACGATCCTATAACACTACTTGCGCAAGAAGCACATGCTCTTGCACACCTTATGGTTCTATACAGTTCATTCGTTAATTGGCGAATGGGCCCTTGGAGGATTGTATGAATTTTAATTTATATCTATATCTGGACACACAGATGAAATTTGTCTCCAAGGGGATTCAAACAAAGGCCTTTGGCGTGAGAGGCAAGCATGCTAACCACACCACTGTGCTCCACTCACTATCTCCATTATCCGATACATCTCTTAAACTATGCAAGAAGTTATTTCCATTATTAACAGCTCTAGGATTATTTCCCTAGCATGACACAATGTTTACAGAATTCTTGCAGATTTTAATATCTGTAGAAATAATCCCTTACTTTCTATCGTGTTACTCAAGTTGAAATGCAATCAATGTGTAAATCACCTTCATATTATTCATCCTGCAAATTGAGTGTAACAGATACCATTTTTATATCCTAATTGTAGTTTACTATGTTTATTCTTAAAACCATTTTACTTTCATGAATGTAAGTTAACCCAACCAGATATATTTGCTGTTTCGCAATTGCGTTTATGATTTAGTATACATAAACATGATCTTACATGTTATAAACATTTATCATCTCAGCACTTTCTATTTGCAGAGGATGATTACGTGTTATATAAAGAGGGCAATAGTAAATTCATGACCTCTAATATTCTGTATTTCAACCGTTATAATTGCTAGACAAGGCATGGAATGACTGATATTCATTGCACTTTATGACATGATTTATGAGAAATCTGATGAAGATCAGTTGAATTTGGTGCACAGATTTTATTCTTCTCAGTTTTAAACATCCTTTCTGTGATTGATCCTGAACTTATTAGTTCCTTGTTCCCGAACAGTAAAGTTGCAGTTTCATATTAAGATTATAAGTCCATATTTGAATACATTTTTTGTAGAAACTATTACATTTTACCCTTTTGCTGAATTAGTACGTATTGTTCGAGTTAAGCCATCTATGAACACAGCCCTTGATTAAGTCTCTAACCTCATTCACAAAAACCTGCACTGTCTCACTCATATCACCTTCCTTGCTTTGTATTCTATAATGTCATTGGTGTTTTATCATGTTGCTATTGTTGGTTTGTATACTAGTCACAACTAATCGTATTGTGTGTAGAATTTGCTGTACTCTATTCTCAAAAGTGCTTTATAACGTTTAAGTGCAATGCTGAAACGTCGCGTTTGTCTACGGTGATGACGATGCTCATCCTCAAAACTCCTTGTTTTCCCCTAAAAACATATTCCAAATCTCATCACGTCTTGGTTATACAGAGATGCTATTTCTTTTTATTGTCGTTTATACATGGTTGTTGCTAATGGTATATGAAAATATGTATTTTCTTATGAACCCAAATATAAAGAGGTAAAGAGGTTAAAAGATCAAATATATCAAATTAGGCCATCACTAATCTAGAATACATGATGTATATCACAGGTTTACCATATACGTGGCAACAGGTTCTCCATATCTATATGTCTTTCAAGCACGGCCTCTATTACACTTCTTTAGGGGTGAAAGGATAACAAAATCGATTCAATATCCCCCTTCCCCCCAATCAGCTACATAGTCTGAACACATTGCTGGCTTCTGGAGAAGAAGATATATATATATATATCTTATTATAACGTTTTTAGGACGTTGCCCTTATTGGCTGTCACTTTATATAGATATAAAAAATATAATTCAAATCAGCTAAACAGTCTGTACACACGGCTGAAGCTTTTTCTTGGTCTTTTGATTCTGGCCATGTAATCGGATACAGAGTCAGCAAATCTTTGAATGATAGCACACAAGGTTCTATCTTTCTAAGCCTTTTTAAGATGAGATGTTTTGGCCATTATTGGTAAGTTTGTATTAGTTAGTTACACAAAAATGATAAAGTATAATCTCCATTATCTAAGATCGCCGATAATGGCTGCAATATTGCCCAAGCGGAGCTAAACAATAACTCACTCCATTATCTAAGAAATCCGTGCACAAGCGTTCAGGTTTCTAGGCTTTTTGCTTCTGGGGAACAAATGAAAATAGAGTTTTGGGGGCGTGATTTTGTGATCCTGAAAGTGATGTCTGCGAATCACCCTATCACTTTAAATGTCAATCATGTAGGAAGTTTGTTCCCATCTTTTTTAGGTTTTAGGTCTTATACGCATCTGGAAGATTTTCAAATAACCAATAAGGTACGGACGGAAGATCGGACACAACGCCATTAGCCCAAACAACTGAATGGCCTTGTGACAAACATTTGTAAATATTGATAAGCAAATTAGAGAATCAAATTGCAAACGTCTTGAAGAAATGCTGCAAATTTATATCTACAAATTTATATCTGTTAGCCTGTTATCATTGCTTATGCATTTCAATAATGAAAGTGAGATAACATCTGTTCGCACAGTATAGGTGAAATAGGATGATACACATCGTTCATATTTGTAACGTACATAATGAGTGTACATAATGAGTACACGTGGCAAGTTCATCAAATTCATACTGAGAACAATGACCTCCAACATCTTTTATATCTAACAAGATATACTCCTTTCAGACAGTTCCAAAACAATCAGTAATCTTTGAAAAATGGATCATTATCATGTGGACCACCAAAGACAAGATTTATAAATAGTCAGTTGGCAGGTGCGTGGTACCGGTTGACTACCATTCTAAAATATACATACTTAATTTTACCTTTGTTGTTTTCGCTGGAGCCTCCTTACGCTACCTGATATTGTAAATAGATTAATTAGAGACAAATTGGGTGTATATCAAAACATGGAAGAAGTGTTCAAACATTGCCTCTGTTTTAAGAAACAGACTTCTAGCTATCTTCATTTCAGTGTATTTACCATTCTTCAAAAGCGATAAATGTGTTTTAGTAGAACATACTTTGTATATTTTGATGCCTTTGAAGTCGTGTTTTTGTTGCTAACTGTAACTATCAATACTACTTTTACTACAAGAAAAGAGCACATGGCATGTTTTCAGCTACCACTATCCATTATCGTGATCTCTGTATTATTCAATATATAGACTCACCAAGATCCATATTATGCCAGCAAATCTAAACTTTAGTGCATTGTAAACTTGTTTATATAAGGTGAGAAATGCAGCCATTGGCTCTGTTAACTTGGCAATATAATTGTTTACACTGTAACTTCATTTATTCTATTGCGTCTACACATCAACCTGCATTACTCCGTGAGTACTTAGATCATCAACAATCACCATATTGAAAACCATCATAATTTAATAACGGAGGCTATTATCTATGCAATGAAGCTATAGGATAAATGTGTTATCCACATCTAATAAACATGCATATTAGGTCAAAACACGAACTATTTTTTCGAAACTCCACCCATGTCAAGCAAATCCTAAACAGCTTACCGGTGATTGATAACATCATCGTAAGATAACAGTCCTTTACGATCAAATATCTAAATTCATAAAATATCCATCAGATTCAATCTATCACGCATTCATATTCTAAAAATATTTTAGTTATCAAAGCTAATATCGGCTTTAACACATGAACTATTGTTACAAATATGCATTAATGAACCACTTTGACACACAGTGATCCATCTATTTGAAAAATCTTATTATTGAGCTTTTCTCTAGTGATGGTAAAAGTTATCACGTAGTGTAGTGACAGACGTATCAACCCCACCTTCGCAAATAATCTTTGTTTAGTTTAAGGATACCGTAACCAAACTGGCGTAACAGCGATGAAAATACAGCTTATCAAAATTGCAGTTAAGAGTTCCTTCCCCTGTTCTAGCGGCGTTGGCAGGTTGTTCAAGACGTGTTGTGTTATTAGAAAACCATTAATATTTGCCCATGAAATGGATATCAGACATTAAATGTTGATAGATTTAAAGAACCGTGTCTATCACAATGAACAAGTATTTCAGGAAGGAATAGAATCTTACTGAGTTACGCCCATGTGAATTGAAAAAAATGCAAGATATAGGATGAAGATTAAAGGTGTTGGCAATTGTGTTGGCATGTCATTCTGTTAACCTTTGGTTATACAGCAACCACATAAAGTGTTCTGTGTGTCTAAATGATGTCAATCTTAGGTGAGAGGATGTTACCTTTATGATATACATAAAAAGTGTTTCTCCAAACAATACAAGATCTCCTAATCTGATTGCTATAAAGCAGGTACTGTTTCTTTAATCTATACGTTACTACAAATAAAAGTTGCATGCCAAGTTTCATTTAAAAAAGTCCATGCAATCAGGACTTTTTTAATTAGCAAAGCAGCTAAACGCAAGAGCTCTGTGGACAGCCCCGCCTTATCAGTCAATATCACATCAACAGAATGTTTGTTATAAACAACTTTTGATCACAGATAATGATATAAATATAGATTAATGTCTAAATCCTATTAAATGGTTTGCACTTGACAGCTAAGTTACAACGACAAATCCACTATTGATAGCACAGTCTTTAATCATATTGTTTATTTTATTTCTATTAAAACATTGTCAAGAACCATCCAAATATGTACACTTACAACGTTTCACAAGCACATTGCTCGCTTCATCAGGAATGAAAGTTCAAATTAACACAGCTGGTATGTGGTGAGGCTTGTTATAGGGGACAAAGAGTTTATTTTATGAATCATCAGGGAGTTCAATTCTTTTTAAATTTAATGCAAATGACAGGTTTAAGTCATTCTACCGTTCATGAACTTCCATGTTTAATGAAGATCAAGGTAGGAGTAATGAGTGAATGGTTTTTCATATTTAGATATAATAATATTTTACCAATATTTTGGTATACTTGAATCTAGTGTTCGTGTACGTCTGCAAATACCCAGAACCCACAGGTAAGAAGCGTGTAAGTTTTAACAGAGTACACGTTTTACCTCGCTATGGCCACCAGATAACTAGTAATGGTAATAAAAGCCGCCCAAAAGGGATGAAATATGCAATGAGAACATCAGTAACGACAGGTATGCTGCTATCACAGTCATTCTTAATTGTAGTAACAGTGTATGTATGTATGCTTCTAAAAGCACCATCCCCCACCTTTCAGACGAACATTGTTTGATGGATGTAGGTCATGGTAATGAGGTCAACTCTTTGGGAAGACGAGGTTATTCTCGTGTTTCAACAATCAGTACGTCATATACATGTTTTTATCATACAATGGGTAGTGTTCTCGGCATAATAAAGCCAACGGATATTTTCGATATCCGTTGGGCGTGGCTAAGGATCATATACGGATACCGATGCAAATTTCAAAGGTCAAGGTCGGAACTTCTTTCGAAAATTCCGATGACGTCACAAGCGTTAACATTTTGAACGCCTTTAGTAACGGAGAGAGGCATTACAATATGAATGATACATTGCATAAACATTAATATAAGAAATAACAACAAAACTGTATGGGTCTTTAGCCATATGTATGACTTAGCTGTGCTAAAACACTGTCATCACGATTTGAATGAAACCGACCGAACAATTTTACTCACAGGTACCAAAGGCAGTTCAAGTCTCATGTTCAAACACGTCATTTACCAATCTTCGGTGTTCTTTACTTTAATATTGTTTAGTTTGGATTCGGAAATCCACAGACTATGATCTAGTTTAGCTCTCCGGCCATCAATGTTCGTTCAATCGCTCTCAACGCAAGCTGCCATTGTCAAGTAGGCGAAGGGAAGCAACTCTTGCCCCTTGGTGAGATTGACTCGTCCTCTCGATGACGTCGGATTAAAGAACGTCAGTTCGATCCCACCAAAGACCATTTAAAATGTCTCTAATTTTTAAAGTCATCGTATTTTATAGATTTTTAAAATTTCAAAACTTTGGAGTCGTGACAAAATAACTCAAACGGCAATAAAAGGCATATATAAGGAGGAATTATATTTTGTCAATTCACCGTCAGAGTCACTGCTCTATTCATTTGCATATATCAATGCGCGAATCTTAAAACAATTTCAACTATTAAAATAGTATTATCAGGCATTTTTATCGAATTAAATTTTAAAATGACATTGTATGATAAAGAAGTTATCATGCTCGTGTGTTTTGGGATCGTAAATATCCTGCATTAGGAATAAACACTATGTATTTAGCTCGCCAAGGCTCGCAAAATACAATGTTTATTCCTAATGCAGGATATTTACGATCCCAAAACACACTCGCATGATAACCTCTATGTATCCTTCCTAAGAACAGATCAACTTTCGATTCGAAACATCAAAAATCAGAAACCAAATTTAAATAGTTATAATCGATAATATAATTATTCTAAAATGCATCCTTTCATTTTACTATCATAGAGAAATACTCTGTATGTAAGAAGTTCTTTTCTGATTGAGAAATGCAAACGTCATTCACTTTATCCAAAAACATTCAATCTTGCTATAATTTTACAATCAAGATGAAACATCTAACGAAAGTAAATGTCCTGCTTTGTCATATTTGCTTACATGGATACATGTTGTCCCAGTTAGTAAACAATTGAAGAATGTAAGGGAATATCTAATCTTTAATACAGAACCTAATGTTTCTTATCGTGTCTCGTCTTTGTCCTCTTCGAGGATAGTGCATGACAGCTAAAACTACTTTTGTACTGGATTTTGTGGTTTGAAATACAAAAGCACATTTCATACGAATTATGCTAAATTATCTCTCAATTTTATCTGAAGTTGAATATCCTTAATCAAATACTGTCGGAGATATCTACAACACTCTGATGGCATCTTGTTTAGTTTTCTCTATTTCCATGGAAATCATGAACACGAGCAAATTGGTTACAGACACCTTTATCTTGATCCATGTGTTTTGTTTCATGAACTGCAGGTCATCATCACGTAATAATTCTAATGTTCAGACAACATGCAGTATTGACATATTTCGCATTATCTGGTTATGTCTTGTTAATTGGTGAGCAAAAGGACGGAAATGAATTCAAGCTACATCAGTTTCAATATGTACAAAACATGTTTTAAGGCCGAGTAAAAGTGAAGTGAAAGGCTGAATTTCAATCCACTGCATGACTCTTACTAATATACGTTAGCTGGCAATGCCATGCAGTGCTGATGATTTCTTTCTTGATATTTGTGAAAGCATGTATATAGAAAATGTACAGACACCATCCTGTAGAGAAATATAATTGCACATGATTAGTTTGTTTACAACAGCAATAGGTTATGCACTTTCATCATGACAATATGAAACAAATTTGAAGTACTCAATGAAATATACAACATATTTGTAAGAAATACGAATTACATTTCAAAATATTCATTTAATTTTTAGAAGTTAAATACAAATTACAAGCATCAACTAGTTTGTCATCAAGTTAATCTTTTGATCTTATCAAGGCGTCAGCATGTTTTCTTTATCAACGAAACGTTTGCCCTAGGTTATCGTAAGTAAACAATTATCATCTGGGATAAACTGTCCTTGAATAAGATACATCAACAACAAGTACTCGTTCACACACAAGAACACTGATATTTAGCAAATATCATTTTTTGCTATTACTTAATATACTGTAGTTGATTACATTTTGACAAATAAAATAAATGTTTGAAAGAAACAATATGAATTTTGTAATTATCTCGCTTTGTGGATCATGTTTATGTTTGGTGTAAACGGTCGTGTATCGTTTTCAATTAATGAAAACATGTTGTATGTTTGTTCATACAAATTAAAAGATATTCAATACCAGTCCTTCAGAAAGAAGCCATGACTGGGACAGACGGATCCATCACTTAGTCTGACAGTCCTCCCCAACAAATTATAGGTTGTTCACACATCGTCAGAAAATGATTGTGGCGCTCACCATATTGGACATTTCGATCATTCCCAGCACTTGAAAATTAACTCACATTTACTATTAGTATCAAAAGCTGTTAATTCAACCTGACACACTTTGAGTCCTGACTAGATATTATTCATAAAGCTTTTTATTGGAACATCATTGTGCCTTGACCTAGATGTCTGAGTGTGTTTTTGATAATCGTAACGAATATATATGGAATAGGAAGTGATGTAGAATATGCTTTCTCAACAAGATTATATCATAACATTAAATTTAATGTTATATTTCAAAGTATACTCATCCTTATTTAGTGCAATAGTTACTATATAGAAAACACGTTATTTAGTTGATATTCTACTAAATAAAGACATATCCAGCATTCATTTCTTTGAACTCTTTTTTTCCTGGAGTAAGAAAAATTGAATTTTTAAAATCAAAATGGCGAAGAACGAACACGTTGTTGATGAAGAGTTCTTTCTAAAAAGAAACAACCAATAGGATACATCGACTTCAGAAATTTTGTTACGAGATTATACATAATTTTACTGTATGCAGAACGGCCTCTCTCCCTCTTAAACATAGTGTCTAAGGAATCTAGAGATGACTTCACTGGTATCTATATTTTTTTCTAGATGTGACGACTGTGGACACATATATCTGTGTGCATTGTGTGATGTTGAGCGACATGTCTCAACATCTTTACACAACAGACAGTTTGTCGAGGAGACCGGAGAGAAGTTTTACCATGTGCCACCATCAACAAAGCTACAGGAGGACGAACGTGGCGTACTGAAACAGGTTGAAGAAGGTATGGTTTATCGTTAATATTTGATTATTGATACTGTACCCCTGGATGTTATTATAGCGACAGTGATAATGTAAAGCGCATCATCATGTTGACCTGCACAAGTTCGAAACTTGGTGGAGACGTGCATTCCATCGACCAATTTAGTAAAATTGTTAAATGAAAAAAACCCGTATGTATGTACCTATGCATTCTCTCCCAACAGAGGCAACTCAGTTATACCTGAATTAGCCTCTGTTCTATTACGCCTAGATCCTGGGGTTCCGGCAGATTGCCCTAGCGGCAAAAAGTTGTAACTTGAGATAGCTCCCTTATCTGCAGCCAATGAAAACACCTTTTGGATATCAACGACTTTGGGAATTCTCAACGGTCGTACAGTGACTTTCGAAAGCATCATGCCTTTAGGTTTATTTTTCATTAACAGTGTGAGAGGGAAAATATTTAAAAATTAGATATGGATAGGGTTTTTCATTAGAAACATACTGTTTTATAATTGTGTAAATTGTACTTTGTTTTATGATAAATTTTATTTTAATAATTTACCAAATAAAAACTAATGAGAAGGTAAAAAAGCGATATTTTGTAGAAGGAAGAGTTATCTCCCCTGAATGCCGAATCACCGGGAATAGCCGGGAGTATCCGAGCTTTTGCGAATCACCCCTTTTGAAACGGCGTCGCTGATTGCACAACTAACTTCGATTGCCTCCAATCAGATTTCTACTTTTCTGTCTCGTGTATTAGCCGTAATAGAACAGAGGCTAATTCAGGTATAACTGAGTTGCCTCTGTGGGGAGAGAATGGTACCTATGGTAACGATAACCGTTTATGAGAAACTTTGAAAGTGCAAAAACTTCATCGTATTGATGTAGGTTTTTAATCCATGGAAAAGGCGTCACTTAAATGTTATCACTATAATGACAATGATCATGATGAAAATAACGGTGATGAAAATAATGATGATGAAAATTGTTCTTTTTCAGACAAATATCTACATAACATCGTCTTACAACCATCATGTTGCGAAGATTGCAAAAGAGAAGATTTAGTTTTGTTGACATTTGGCCATTGTCAAGTCGTCACCATGAAGGGTTTGTATTCTGATATTACTTAGGTATTTGAAAGTTTAGTTCATTAGGGCTATAATGGCAGATAGACAGACTTAAGACAAGGATCAACCGTCTTCCTTTCTATGTCTTTATTGAAACTATGTGCTAATATTTGCATGTTTTCAAATGATGTCTTTAATGATTAGCTTTATCCCCCTTCTCCTTATCATAGATAATACAAGCTTATTAAGAACAGTTTTTCATTGTTCATAGGACGATTCAATCTCCAACTTCCAATGTTTTCCTGTCGGAAGTGCGGTTGGAACGTAACTCCAACAATAGATGACATAATCAGAATTGGATATTGGCCAGGAAATTCTAAAGTCAATTCAGGTAAAGGTTACAGAAATAATATTTTGGTGCTCTGAAACAACTTACTTATTTCAGACACAAATATTGAATTGGGCGCTAATTCACTTTATCACTGTATGATTGATGAAATAGGAAATAATTACCCTTTGTTCACTATCGAAATGACATATATTTCTAAAGCAAAGCAATTAAAACCACTTTATAAGAATAAACTATATATCACAATTCATTTGTTTTATCTTTAGGCATGTACATATTCTCCCAGGACATACTGGCAGCCTTCGACTTCCTTAAAAAGGAAAAACCAAGCCTCTCTTTTAGATCATGGTTGGCAATGTTGGAGTTTTTAACTGCTTCGAAAAATAGGGTATGAAACTCGGTTTTACATCAAAATGAATGTTAATTGAACTTTATTTATGCATTCGACTGATTCGAGTCACATGTTGCAATTAGAAACAATGGATAGAATACTTCACTTTTAAAGGGTTATTAACTCTTCTACCTAAATCTATGAAAGAGATAGGAGTTTGAGATGTGTTAATGGTAATCGTATACGATTTCAATCTTGAGCATAATTAAGTAGGTTTTGCAAATAAAAAGTGTGTCCCTGTCGCCAAGTTGACGCCAACTGATTCATATTTATACAAACGGGTTTACAGATTGGTCAGATATCGCGGAAGATATTCTCCGAATCTCTGAGGGAGTGGCAGCATTGTCAGTACGATTTGGAGCAGCTTAAGGGACGAGACCTCATGAAATGTCCAGCCTGTTTCACGTCCATGCATGCCTGCCACTGTGACGGTAACCGAAAGGTGTACCGCTTTAAAGGTCACAACCAGTGAGTAAAGGAAGAATATGACTCTATAATGTTAAATTTAAACAAGCAAACATTCCCAACAATCAATTGAAATACGACGCGTCACTAATGTGAGTCCTGTTGATAATATTTATATTCATAAAGTTATAGGTCCTGTTATATTCAATGGAACGTACATGTATATTTATCGGAATGAATTATATGTTTAGAGCACCAACGAAGAACTTTTTCAAAGATGTCTTCATTGCTGATGATGAAAATGTAGACATCTTGGTGAAAGAAGTAAAAAATACAACAATTGGAGTAAGTTACATCTTAAACCTATTATAAACTTTTAACTACAAGACTGTCTTTCAACAATCAAGAATTCGTTTATAAGAACCGTTGTAAAGGATTATAAAGTATATGTATATGAAATCACGAATCTTTGTTAATATGTATCACAGATGAATCACTGAATAGAAGATAAGGAATCAAAATAGAATTGTAAACAATATTAGTTGCCCTTTATTCCATACCTGTCTAATTATATGACTACATAACTATGATGTTCTTATTTTGCCTCTTATTGTATTTATTAATCTTTCTTTTTTAAATATGTAGTTGGACAACGGCCAATGTGGACAAACTCACTGGCAGGCAGCTCGCACAACCAGCAAGAGCTGCAAAAATCTTTCCGAGACTGGTCTGGTTGTTGCCTGTTGCAGACACAACATCTTGCTAAAGGCGATCAACATGTTTCAGGGGGAGATATTTGCATATCCCCTGTATATACAGCAAGAACTCGCCTCAAAACAGAACATACGATTCTTTTGCCAGGATGTTATTTGTAAATATTGGTTTTGGTTGAACTGCCTTAAAGTAAAAATAGACCAATCTCAACATGCATCTGGGATTCAGGAGGCCCTCAAGATGGAGCCCTTTCTGAGTGTTATGCATGCAAAGTCTCACGATTGGACATGTCAAGTAAGTGATAAAATCAAAGTATTATTCCGAATATAATGATAATAATAATAATAATAATAATGAGCGCGCTTTCCATGCTATTGGAAAGCCCGACAGAAAAGGTGGGTCTTAAGTTTCTTTTTTGTGACAGTTTAGCATTCCAACAATTATTATTATTATTATTATTATTATTATTATTCTTCATTTTATTTATTTGCATGCATCACTTAAATGTTCCCATTTTTACAGATACTTTGGGGTGGAAAATGGCAGCATGGAGCTGCCAAGACAACAGGGGAAGAGATGGAGAAATGTAACAGCTACCTCTCCACGACAGGCTCCACAACAAGGAATATGAGCAGATATTTTACCATTTTAATAGAATACATAAATAACCTCTTAATTCAATGACTTTTCAGAATAACACATCGTCATATATCCTAATTTCTGTTCGCTTCAGATAGAGAAGAACAACTGACTTTACATGCCCTCCACTGGAATTCCTCCAATATGCAGGCACTTCCCAAACAGCTGATGCAGAGGATGGTGAAGGTACGATCTAGATGTTCCATTGTTGGCCTCAAAGAGTAAAACCGTTCTAATAAAATGACTTTAACGTTTCAACTTGATGTTTACTTGTTTTATTTTAAGATGACAATAGTTAGTTTTTTCTTTCGTTTAAAGTAAGTTTTTCATCCATAGGCTCGGAGGCTGTCTAAAAGCTGCAATGAAGAGCTTCAAGATATGATGAAAAACTTCATTTCGGGCATGCATGTAACAAAAGAAAAGTCAACATTTGGCACAAAGAAATCCTAGCTACAGCTGAAGGTATGATTTACATCGACATTATTATATTGCATAAAGTGTTCTCCTTACAAAGATGAGCAAAGTTATATTAATACATGAAATTATTATTGGTTTAAATTTCTTTTTTAATAACAAGTTGTTCAACATAAATCATATAGAGTCGTCAAAGCACAGACGAGCTGAGACATCTGATCTCCATCGTCTATTCACACTGAAGCAAGCTCAGAGCTATGACAACGACCTCACTCAACTGAAGGACTCAAGTGCCGGGCTTGCAATCGTCGCCAACCTGCATAATCTCAAACAGGCAGCCTCCAAGCTTTCTGTTAACCCGGAAGAAATTCAAAGATTGACCCAAAAGTATGCATGCATTTATGATCTACTTTAGTAATGGAAACTACTTGACAAAGTAGTTATTGATAACTAAATGCAATGTCGTCTGAGCTATATTGCATCTATGAGGATATTCTCAGCATGACGAACAAAAGAAGAATTTTAATGTCCTTTTTAATCCTTGGTAGGATTATAGATGTTTTAGTGGAATGTAAATTGTCTATTAACTAAACGCATAAAACACGATTCTGAAGAAACGAATCAATTTAATATTACAAGATGAGACTATACATCAATTCCAGATTGACAACAGAAACCGGGTTAACAGAGGATAGATTGGGTCAGGAGGGATTCAAAGCTGCTCTGTCGGCGAAATGTGCGGAACTCCAGAGGGAAATAGAAATTCTAAATACCTCTGTCAGGATCCGCCAACACAACATAACAAGACTTAGGTAGGTAATAAGTATTGATTAAAAGCGTATTTAAAGCAAAGGAAAGGCTTATATAACAAAAAAAGTAAATAGTAATCATGATCTTAAATGTATTTCATTTAACTACAATAAGATCCAATATCTTGAAACAATTGCTTTTGATACATCTTCTAAAATAACGAAAATGTAATCAATAAGATTGATATCAAATTCATTTTACCGTAGGTAGCGGGACACATCGCCACAGACTGAGAAAGAATGTCCTTGAAGAGAAAGTGAAATTGCAGAAGGTGATCTGTGACTACAACGCCGTCACCAATCTCTACGAGGAGCCGAAACCTATAACTCCAGACATGGAACGAGCAGGACAGTGGCCATGGCTTGAAAACCACAGTAAGTATCATCGTTATTAGCAGCCTAAGGACGGGGCTGCTTTCAGTGTTTGTGCAGTTGCCGCCGCGGCAGTCCGCGCTCATACTAATGGCTATAACTTTTTTCTACTTAGCTTTCCAGAACTTGTATTCATAACTTACTGTTTATACCTCGGGGGAACGAGTTTGACATGTTCACTTTCAAGGTCAAAGGTCTAGGTCACGAGCTATATAATCACTAAAAAATTCCTTGTAAACGCGATAACTTGAAAAGTTTTTGTGCTATGAAGCTCTTACTTGGTATGTATCATCCTTGGAAGAGTAAAACATTATGAAAAGGTTTTCGTTACAATCTGTTCAAAGTCAAGGTCACACGACTTTAGCATGGTTTTGCGAAAACGCTTTATTTTAACAATGAACACTTTTAATCAATAGATTATTGTTATACTCAATGAAAAGTGTTCATTGATTGTGTAACCTTGAAGGTCAAAGGTGAAGGTCATGAGATTTGTGTTATTACAATGTGCAACTAATTTGGATATAACTTTATCCCATAAGGCTTTTCAGAACTCATAAACATGTATAAGTGTTTACACCTCTGGGGACTTAGAATGACATGTTGACTTTCAAGGTCAAAGGTCAAGGTCACGAAATATAAAATCACTAAACAATTCCTTGTAAACGCGATAACTTGAAAAGTTTTTGTGCTATGAAGCTCTTACTTGGTATGTATCATCCTTGGAAGAGTAAAAAAGAAAAGGTTTTCGCTACAATCTGTCCAAGGTCAAGGTCACAACGATGTCTTTAGCATGGTTTTGCGAAATGTTTTATATAACTATGAACACTTTTAATCAATAGATGATTGTTATACTCAATAAAGAGTGTTCATTGATTGTGTAGCCTTGAAGGTCAAAGGTCAAGGTCATGAGATTTGTGTTATTACAATGTGTAACTAATTTTGATATAACTTAATCCTGTTAAGCTTTTCAGAACTCATAAATATGTATAATTGTTTACACCTCTGGGGACTTAAAATGACATGTTCACTTTCAAGGTCAAAGGTCAAGGTCATGAGCTACATGTATAAAATCACTAAAAAACTCTTTGTAAACGTGTTAACTTGCAAAGTTTTTGTGCTATGAAGTTAAAATTTTGTTTATATTATCTCTTGAGAAGTACAACATTTTGGAAAGGTTTTGGGTACGAACTGTCAAAGGTCAAGGTCACAGCAAGGTCAACAAATATTGAGAAACTTGATTATTTTAACTTTCAACACTTTAATTTGATACATTAATGTTATTTTCAATGAAATGTATAAATTGATTGCGTGACCTTGAGTGTCAAACGTCAAGGTCACAAGCAAATGCCCAATATGCTGAGGCTTAGGGGTAAGGTAAGGCGAAACCCCAAGTTTCGGGGCTGCTCTGTTTTTGCGGTGTCCCGCAAACACTAATCTAGCTCAAAATAATGTTACTTATAATCAGAACTGCGTAATTTGTAGGACTGAAAATATTGTTCAAAACACGCTAAACACCATCTCACTCACTCACTCACTGTAGGACTTTATACTGTTTTAATGTACCAATAATTAGGATTTGATTTATAATATAAACCTATTATTGAATTGCATTTTATATGATGATACCAGATATACACATCAGATATTTCATTTTTAACAGATGACGTTATTCCATTTTCAACAAAAAGGATATCTGTTGAGAAAGCCATGGAGGTCCAGCGACAGGGCGAGCAAGTTACTCTTGTAGGACATGAGATCATGAACATGATCTCGTTCTACAAGATTCAGCTTATCACCGTCTCGGACCAAATCGAATCCCTGAAGTTGAAAATACAGAGTGAAGATGAATACTACGTGTATGCCCAATGCTAATTAGGGCTGCCATAAAAGATGTTCTTTCTTATATGTCAAGTTTTTATTTATGAATGTAAAATAGCAATAAATCTATGTATTTAGCATCAGTAAAGATATAAATTCATCATTCAGATTCTTTATTTCCTCATAAACTGCATCCGAACTCGATCCAGGTCATAACAACCTAACAGGCATCTCAAATGAAAGACAATTTGGTTATGATATATTCATATAAACTGTTGTGTAATGGGATCATTATAATGAAAATTATTAGGAGATTGAATTATGTTAATGGTACGTAAATACCATATTGTTAATTTATTTCAGAAAGGCACTGATCTTTTGATGAGGGGAAAGCTTGCCCTGCTGTCACAGGAGAAGGACAGAGTGTCGAACATGCTGCTCTTGATCAGACAAAGTGTGATTGCATGGACACTGATTATGTAGATGATGAAGAACCAACTGTCGAGGATAATGTTCTAAGTGAATTCGATGACAGTGATACTGACAGTGGTGTTATGGTGATGACGATTAAAGAAAGTTGTTTGACATATTTAAATAAATAAGCTGTGACAGGACGACCTTGATTAGACAAAAGACTTATATCTACGTTGTAAGTAGGCTTTTGCTTTGTGTATGTTATAACTGTAATGTTGTAAGTGTACATTACCTACTTGCAATTTTTTGGGAGTAAATGTTTTTGGTTTTTTACTAAGATAAACATGAAATAAGGATTTAAAAACAGTTAAAGACATATAAGCTGCAAGGCAAAGAAAAGTACACAATTCAGTTGGATTCATTCATGTAAGCTTTACAAATATTTCGACAATACTTTAAACATTGTGAGGGTTATGATAGGGTAAATTCTATTTCTCACTCCTCCACTTCTGTACTTTGTACGATATGATTCAGGAGTCTTTTTGGGCATAATGTTCCAAACCATATAATGTATTTTCATAATATTGGGTGAGATATATCGTGCCGAAATGGGGTTTGTATTATTTTGAATATTTGAGTATTATCTCCAAAATTTAAAAAGATTTAAAAGGTATTTTGCAGGGTTGTTCTTATCACCTTTTTAAAGTAAAAACTTAGGTTGGGTAATTGTAAGGCATTAATAAACCTATTTATGTAAAACATTCTCAGTACTCTTTCGACATAGACATTTCTTTCTTATTACACTGTCTTTTATTGTATTAATTTGATAATAATTTGGAAAACATTGCTTGCCATGAAGTGATAAATGGACTTGCTGTTGGGTCAATGATTAGAAAATATAAAATAGATTTGAGATTGCTAATGTTTAAATAACTGTTAACCAATAAGAGTTCATTCTTTTTCCTCCAAGATGCTATGTTCAGTTTGTATTCAATTTTAAAGAGACACTCCACGAGTTCTTGGGGGTCATATATGACAGACTCTACACATAATGTAATCTGATCGAGAAATATCCATTATTACAGGAAAGAATCATTTTAAAGCTTATAGATGTCGTCTAGTGACAAGAGGAAGGTTTGAAGTCGCGATTATGACCGAAAACCGGACAAGTACGCGCGCTAATCAGCCAAACGTATTTTTATGGAAACGTATTTAAAGCAGTCAGAATTACATCTACGAGTTGGATTTGTTTCATAGGTTATATAACAACTATTCGTGGAAATTATTCTTTTAATTTTGATTTCCACGAACTTATATTACTGTTTTAAAATTTTTGTTGAAAACAAGTATTTGTCATATATTTGTCCTTTGGGAATGAATACATGAGATGTTTTGAATTTATATAACAAATTTTACCATTAGTTTCGTATCAAAGCAAAACACTAAGCGATGAAACTCACGGAGTGTCTCTTTAATAATGATAATACGTTTTATGTCTTCATTTTTTCTTATTATAAAACCAGGAATCTCAACTTGAAAAAGATTATACTATGTGCAATACAATATCTCTTGTAGACAGAATTTAATAGAGTAATAGGCTTGAAGTCATCAAATCAATATTATTATGTACATTGTATATTTTCGAACATATAAAATACATATACAAATTTTTTTGGTTATTTATTCTTGTTTACTCAATCAATTGCGCAAACGTCCCGACGTTGTGAATATTGATGTTTTGATATTTAAAAAGGGCCAATATATGTCACAAACCTGCATTATTGAAGTGAAATTTGATATTTTGGTAAAGAAAATACGCTATATATTTGCCCATGGTATGTCAAGGGAAGTGAACAGTTCATCGATGGCCTCGTACAAAGATTCTGAGTCAACCTTTACAACTTCAAGAGAAGAAAGATGTTCCACTTTTACAAATCCCTCTTCAGGTAAAAAAAATGATACTAGCACAGCTACGATTATCTTGTTATTGTTGGATGTGCTCTCATCAATGTTAATGGAGAAGGGATATCGCCTCAAACTCTCCAATAGTTCCTCCCTGAAAGTCAGTGCTAAACCGTGCGTCATCTTGTACGAAGCTGTATGACGACCCATCTCGAGGCTGCCAAGCGCTGCTTTATCCAAGGCAAGGGACTTCGCTAAGTCAATAAGATCCGGCACCATACTTAAAGACAGGGAGTGCTCCGCGATGAATCCAAGTACCATGCCCTGAAAAGAAATTTGTACAAATAAAAACAACACTTTTAATAAACTAGTTAATTGAGCATGAAAAGCTAAGAATAATTCATCAAAATAACAGATATAATCATTACTTGAAGGCTACCTGACTAAAAGTAAACAAAACCAACTGAAATGTTCTGTCAATTGATTTAACAGAGTTAAGTTTTTAACCATTAATAATCAGTAAAAAATTGAACAACATAAGTAAATGCAGAGTCAGTTAAGAAACTGGAAGTAACGGAAGTATTGTTATGATTGGTATATAGGGCCTAAACTAATTGACATAGCCGGAGGCTAATCTAAAGATGAAAAGAATGTGTGGGGTGGAAAATTGGAAGAAAAGTGAGTGAATGAGCATATGATTGAGTCATTGGTGTATAGTACTGCTTGGGCAGTAATTGAAGAATAGAGGTAGAAAGCAATTGTTATAGTAGATATATATCATATACAAAGCAATATCAGAGTCGATTGCAATCCATCACCAAAATGACAGGTCTAGTTGAGGTTAAGAAACTTATCAGATATGCACACAATAAAGCAGAAAAAGCAAATAACAAAATGTACCTATTGCACATTTTACTAGCTAATCACCAGTCACCATTTTTACTACTTACCCTCAACTGTTGAATTTTCTGTGATAAAATAATTAAGATTAATAATATAATCATTATATGACTTGCTCATTATAAACCGACAGGCAAAAGAAACTCCACACTTCATTCCATTTTCACAAAGATTTGAAATATATGTGACATTTGATAATGGAATTATCAACATTAATCATATCTACACCACTTCATATGAATTAATCGTTGCTTGATTAATGTTTTGTTGAGATATCTTTGTTTAAAGTAGACAGGGGTAAAACATTAAATTTACACCAACATGACCTCTTACATTTTTAAAAGGGTGTAAATGTGTTAAACAAGTTTTATGTTTGTTTGATTGTTGTATTCTTTGATTGATAACTAAAGGCCTGCACTGTTCAGTTTTAGCATATGGCGTATAAAACTGAAAATATTTGTAATTGAATAAATCAACTAAAGTGTTAATTTCTTTTGCCTGTCAGTTTAAATAAATAATCTAATTTATGGAACACTAATTGACTGCAATTGATGCCAGACAGTGACTAGTTTTTCATATTTTATTTGTTCATTCAATTGATGTGTTGATTATCCTAAAAAAAAATACCAAGTTTATTCTTTCTCAAAAAGAGCATGAAAATATATCTGAAGACTAGTCTAAATTTCATCACAAAATAATGATAATTTAATCATTAAAAATTAAATTTGGATCATTTGTCCATTTAATTTAAATTACATACCTCAGAATTTGCTATTCTGTCACACATCGGAGGTGGGGGAAGTTTGCATTGTCCTTTCAGCTCAGGGTGAATTCCATACGTATCGTCTTTCTTCTGAACGTTTTTTGTTTCAACAAAACTTTCCATGGAAGAATTTGTCAACTGAACTGACATTTTTTCTGAATGTTTCTGTGACTTTGAACAATGTTCCACGAGTGCAGCTGCTCCTTTCGATCCATAGTTAATTAGCTTGTCACATAGGATACACAACGCAACTCCAGCCTTATCAACTTTCCTTATAAATTTTCCTAGCATGAATGATGATGTTTCTATGGCACCCTTCTGGTTACGAAAAGTGATATCCACATTATTTTCTAGCCAGGACCATCGGAATTTGTTCTTTACTGAACTGTCAATTTCTTTAACTTCTTTCCCACTCGTATCTCGCTCGATAACTTTCGCCATCTTTGTATGAATGGCGGGATTACCACGTACCTAAACTACGGCGAGAAAGGGGTAAAGCTTCCCGTTGATTCCAATGATATAGCTAAGGCCCGCACCTCATAAACTGGGGTGAAAGGCTCCGTACAGCAAAGGCATCGCTCTGTTCTATTTTTAGAGGGAAAGTAATGCTTGGAGCTTAGTTAACCGGCGGATCTTCAATCACGAGTCATGTAAAAAAAACAAGACCTCACCCCCCCTTAAATTTTTATTGCAGATTTGTATCGATCTCAAAAATGACAAAATTTCATCGCCAAACCCCAGAAATCCGCGGAAAATTCTCATGTCTGTCAATATTAATATCATAATGGTTAAAAATATTGCTTTTAGCAAATAACGCCATTCCTTAAAAATTTTGTTCACTCTAAAAAGGCATGCGCTTTTCATAAATAAACTACAATCATAGTAATTCGGAATACATACAAGGATGATTAGCGAGCACATATTTAAAAAAAAATAACAAAAGTGATTTCATTTCATGGTCCAATCTCTCCTTAAAGATAAATCTAATTAATGCCTTCTACATACTTTATAAATTGCACATGATCATATAAGTTTAGCATTTCCATGAGTAATTTTACTTGAAATGGAAGCTGAATTACAAGAGCTTGGGAAAATTCCATCTGATTAAAATGGCCTAGTTCCCAGGAATAAAATATTGAAGATATCTTGGGTGATGTAATTGCTTTGCAAGTGATATCCCTGGTATTCAAAAGCTTGAGGGAATTTTCCTGAAGAAATTTGATTAAAAATTCCAAAATTAATAAAATTTTTAAAAAAGTATTTAAAGTTTAAACATCAGTAGCCCAATATCAGGTTTGCATTAGGGTATGACCAAAACTTCAAGGAAAACACTTCTCTTTGAGCTGTTGACATTTTAAGTTAGTGCAAATGATTTAACTGGTTTAGCGTCCCTTAACTTCTTTTGAGTAGTGTTATAAAACATTATGAAAAAAAAAGATTCAGTCTCATCAGATTTCATACCAATTTTGCTTTAGGGTGTGGCAAACGTGTAATTAGGTTAAAGGGTGTTGCACCTGGGGCCACAGGGCCACAAAAGCTATCAATCATAATCAAATAGTATATTCACAAGGTTTCAGCTTTCTGAGCCTATTGCCCCTGGAGAAGATGAAAATAGGTTTTAGGGGCGTGGCACCTCTGGCCCTACAATTTATAGTCCTCACTAGTCAAGGAATCTGTACACAAAGTTTCAGCTTTCTAGGGCTTATCCTTCTAGAGAAGAAGATGAAAATAAGTTTTTAGGGTGTGACCCCTGTGTTCTTTATTAGGAGCCACAGGGCCACCAAAGTTACAAATTTTAATCGTCACTAGTCAATTAGTGTAATACCAAGTCTAAGCTTTCTAGGCCTTATGGTTCTGGAGTTGAAGTCAAAATTCAACAAAGTTTACGGACGGACGGACACCGCACACCATGCCATGGCATAAGCCCGTCGGGTCTTACAGGCCAGAAGAGCTAGAAACTAAAATAGCTTTCTGATGACAACATGAGTCACCAATAACAATACATACAAAATTTGCATCAGATGATACCATGTCTTATTCAAAAGTTGGTAATTCTAGTATAGTTTAATGATGATGAATATATTTCTTCACAATATATTGTAATGATATAACCGATTAATTTTTAATGGTTCATATGATTCAATGACTTTCAGTCACTTACAAGTATAATCACTTGAATGCCAGCACTATATAAGCACTTTCAGGAAAATAGCATAAATTCAAGCACTTTTCATTACACTTTGCTCAACTCCAGCAGCTCCTGTTTGAACCTTGATCCCCCTATCCCTCTTTCCAATCCCTTTCTATCCTTAGCATGGTTGCAAGTCTTAAAATGCTGACGCTTTTCTGAAATATAATCAAAATAAATGATAAGTGAGACCAATCATTAAAGGTAAAAAAACTAACAAGTTAATTAAACAAAAAAATATATACTGTTTCACAAAAAACTTGTTTTCTAAAATGGAAATGATTATCTTCAAATAATCATCAAGCATTGACATATGCCTCATGTTAAAGACATTAAGGTACAAATTTCCTCTTAATGAAGCAAATACATAAAGGTAATCAAAACTAATGTCTGACATGTTTCTTCACCTATTTAGCAGAAATCCTGTCCTCATAATTTCAATAATCCTGACATTCAGAAACCTGTGTTGTTAATAACTCTTTCTGTGAAGAGTCAGTTAGATAGTATGAATATGTAGACACTTATTGCCACATGAAATTAGTCAACTTACATTTCAAAACCCCCCTCTGCTAGAATTCGGAGAACTGAAACCAAAATTGAATATGAAATCAAATATAACACCTTACGTGATCACCAAAATGTTCTTAATTAACTGGGATGTCAATGTTTTAAGCTCATGTGACTATTGAGCAAAAATGATCGAGAGGGTGGTGATTAAGAGGGTTGAATAGTTCATCTAATCTACTCCTAGAAATTGTTTTTAGAGAAAGAGAGATTTCTACAGACACTAAATCTATTTTTAAAGAGATCAACACCATTGATAAAATTCTATTTAATATAAAGAATGTGTTATCAAATTACTTCATAAACAATTTACAATGTGTTATGCGGTTATCATTCCATGCGTTTCACTCTTTAATCCAATTTCTAAGAAATAAGGAAAGCTTTCAACTTACTTTCTTCTGGGCTGACAAATCCAGGGTCTGAAACACACAATAACATGTTTACTACATAAACAAACATATCTTTGTATATCTATTGAGCATCCTTGGCAAAATAGTAGTTACATTCATGAACGTTCAACATTATGAAATTTTTTGCACATCAGGTCACAAATTGAGTAATATCATTCTTGTAAGAAAGTTCATCAACGTGATTGTGTCCACCTCTTCTGGGCTGATGAGCTACACATTGTGAACTTACCTGCAAGTGCTTCAGATGAAGAGCGGCCATTTTCCTGTTTTATTTCGGGCACTTCTGTAAAAAGACATATGGCAGATTTTTGACAATTAACAAACATTTTCTTACAATAAATCCGAAAAAGAATTTAAGACGAAAATCAAAATGTATAAACATATAAATTCATGCTAGTAAAGGGTGTGCATAAAAACCTACCAGGCCCCGATCAAGGACAATGCAAATGGCCTTCATACTCCTCACACAACTGGCAACCAATGGATCAATTATGAAATCATGAGCAAGTACTTATTTGTGTTTGGAGAAGTTAGCGAAGCCGCCTTGCACAGTGTCTGAATTTCTTATCACTCCACAAAATCAAGATTTTCACATAGCAAATCGATTGGTGCAATTGATATGATAGTACGATTCACAATGTGATTTTTGGGTATTGGGTAAATACGCACTATTATTATTAGGTAGCATAAACATAAATATTTAATGATTTTATGTATGCAGAAAATTATTTTTCTTGCGTGTTTTGACTTTTCTTTTGCGTATAATACGCAAATACGCAGCTCTGTAGAACATTTCAACTTACTTTCTTCTGGGCTGACAAATCAATGGTCTGAAACACACAATGATATGTTTATTACATAAACAAACATATCATTGTAAATCTATTGAGTATCCTTGGTAAAACAAAAATTGAAAATACTGGGTAATATGTATAATACTTTGTCACCAAAGTCAATGTAATGATTTAAATGCAATGAATATAGTAGAGAGACAAAACGTCAGGGGTTCTAACTGAGATTGGTGCCACCTTAATCAAATAAGAGTATTAGTATCTTCCTTATACTTATCAAAACCATAATTGTAAAATTAAATGAATAATTCTTATTTTTACTATTTTTTTTTATTCTGCAAGAATAATTTTGATATATTTTTCCATTTAGATAAGAAAGATTCACAAACAAAACTCTCACAATTATTTATTCCATTACTTACAGCATCTTCCATAGTGTGATTGGTTAAATAATCAAAGACAAATACATGATCATTTATATTAAATGATAGCAGCATCCTCAAGAGGTACAATCTTTTTTAAAAAAAGGTCATCAACGTGATAGTGTCTACCTCTTCGGGGCTGATGAGCTACAAATAGTGAACATACCTGCAAGTGCTTCAGATGAAGAGTGAGTGAGTGAGTGAGATGGTGTTTAACGTGTTTTGAACATTATTTCAGTTATTAAACACGTGGATGTTGCCATCCAAAAGAGAGTAGACAGATCAGAGAGAAAGGCATCGACAGGATGAGGGAAAAGACGGAAATAAAGGCATAGTAGGAGATAGAAAGCAGGTTTTAGAAGAACTCACATTTGGTCTGGCTTCTACCCGTCGAACTGTCCAGCTTGGGTGACCCTACTAGGAGCATTGAAGCTCCAGCTGGCATAGCTCTCGGGGTCGCAGAAGCACACAAACCACCACACCATGATAAGGTAATGAGTCCAGTGGTGGCTTCAGATGAAGAGCGGCCATTTTCCCGTTTTATTTCTGGCACTTCTGTAAAAAGACATTACAACACATTCCCCATCATTAACAAGTATTTTTTCAATCAATTAAGGACACAATCTACATGTATTACACATACAGGAATTTTTCCTCATGGTGAAATTGTTTGGTGAAAAATTCCTGTATCTACATTGGAGTCAAGATTTGTCAGCTCAGTTCATTTATATCCTCAAGAGGTAAAATCTTTTTGACACTTTTGAAAATCAGTTTTATATTGTATAGTGATTGTTTATTTTATTATAATATTGACTTTAATTGATTTATTGACATTGAAAAACAGAATAGCTCATAATGTCAGAATAATGTTTCACAATATACGGTACATACCAAACACAAAAACGTTCGGATTAATATAACCGGACGACTCGCTACCTGGATGGTTTTCACTTGAAACCAAAAACATCCATATAAACAAGGTTTGACTGCAATAACATATGCTTGATAACCGACCAGAAAACTTACCTCCTTTTGCCGGTGATGGCTCAATTTTCCTTCTTTTGATGTTGTTCGGCATTTCTGTAAAACATCAAACAAAAAATATAGCCATGGGCTCTGTAGCTCATGCAGCTTTACATTTGAGTTTGCTTTAGGGTGTGGCCAATGTGGTTCCCCCCTTAGTAGGAACCACAGGGTCACAAACAAGGCAAAAGTGAGCACAGCTCACATACCCCCGCCTGTAGTTTGACCGCCTTTCTTTGACAAAAATAGTGAAAAGTCATATGTTCTGATAAGTCCTAGGATTGTTATCGTATTTTGAACTTGAAGGCAAAACAGTCATGTTTACAATGTTTATACCGTTTGTGTTTTTCATTAGGAAATATATTTACAAGCTAAATCCCATTCTCTCCCCACAGAGGCAGATCAAGTCATGTTGATTTAGCCTCTGTTCTATTACGCTGACTTTGTGGGATAGAATGGGTGATGCCTGATTGGAGGCAATCAAAGTTAGTTGTGCAATCAGCGACGCTGTTCTTAAATCATCATTTCTGCTACTGTAACAAGGCAAAGGCATTGTGATATGAACCACCTTTTCCATGCCAGAAGCCTTGTTATTTGATAAAAAAGTTCTTTGTTTTGTGATGAAAGTTTTTTCCCGGCAACTGCCGGAACCCAGTGATTTCGGCGTAATAGAACAGAGGCTTAATCAACATGACTTGATTAGCCTCTGTGGGGAGAGAATGGCTAAATCCTCAACTTCTTGTTTTCGGCCTGTTTTGCAATACCAAATTTGAAGTTTCCAAGTGGTATAGTTTTTTATATAATTATACTCCGGAAAGGAGACAAAGTCCAGAAATCGGACGGTTTTTGGTCAAAATTTCAAAAATTATTTGAACCATTGAGATGAAACCCCTAAAAGGCACAACAGCATCATATAGGCTACTGCCATCAAATTTGAACTTTGTAAGTGGTATAGTTTTAGAGTAATGCTCCGGAAACCATTTCGGACGGACGGGCAGAGCGCTATATACCCCTGACTACTTCGTAGCGGCTATATACCCCTGACTACTTCGTAGCGGGGGTATAATAAAGCCTCACTAGCCTGTACACAAAGTTTCAGCTTTCTAGGCCTTACACTTCTGGAGAAGATGGAAATAGGTTTTTAGGATGTGACCCCTGTGGCCCTTATTTGGGGCCACAGGTTCACCAAAGCTACAATTTTTAACCCTCACGGGCCAAGGAGTCTGTACACCAAGTTTCAGCTTTCCAAGTGTTATGGTTCTGGAGGAGAAGACGAAATTCCACAAAGTTTACGAAGCGACGGAAGTCCGGACACCATGCCAGGCCATAAACCCATCAGGCAATACAGGCTATTTGACAAAATGGATGTTTTTTTTTATCTCCATGATGATCATTTAAAAACTGCAATAGAACATATGATCAATAAATTACACATGTTTGTTCAATCTATTAAATATAAGTTCTGAGCCGGAATGATTCAGATGCAGTCAAATAATTCAAATGTATTTGTTGGTCAGGACCCGATATACAAACAGACGGCTAAAAGACACGACAGGCTAATAAGCTTCTTTGAGAGGCATTTTAGAAGTTGGAATGACAATAATTCTGAGGAATATATGGATGACAACTTTTTTGTTCATTGTATGCGACGTTTCGACACAGATTCTTGTGTCGTTATCTGCTTGATTACGACACAAGAATCTGTGTCGAAACGTCGCATACAATGAACAAAGAAGTTGTCATCCATATATTTCTCAGCATTAAAGGCTAATAAGCTGACATTACAAATTAACTGAACAATAAATGTAATACCTTCCACAGATTATCTGTTGTTAGTGCTCACCATCCCACAAAAGCAATCAAGCAACTGCTGCTTTACTGCCTGTGGGATGGTGGATCTCTTTCGCTCCCCTTTGGCAGGCCGATACCATAAGAGGAGGGAATGGTAGCCACCAGGTCCTCCTTCCAGTTTTAACATCTGCAATCATTAGACAGGTTCTAACATGTTCATCTGTTAAAAGTCACCAGAACATAACATGTACTATCAGACATTAAGATTTCTGAATCTATCTGATGATATATGATAATAATGCCATGATAAAAAATACAATTATCAATTATTTTTTACATTGTATTTTGAAGGCTCAAATAACTGTCAGCCTTGTTTGTTTTAGGTTAACTAAGGGTCTCCCCTTTTCTTAGCAAATCAGAAAATCGAATACAAAGTCAAAGACGTGCATACTTATTACATAGCGTAGCATTACCGGGGATATATAAATTGTTGCCTTAATAAAAAAAACGAATACATTGATTTCACATCATACATCAAGAAATTAAGTTATAGGGGCACAGTTCATATTATATATCTTCATTCATATTTAAAAATAGAGCCGTGGGCTCTGTAGCTCATCAGACTTTTAATGGAAATAGGTTTTTAAGATTTTGAACCCTCTGACCCCATTTGGGGTCATGGGGTCACCAAACCTAAAATTTAGAATCCTCATTGGCCAAGGAGTCTACACACAACCTTTCAGCTCTCTAGACCTTTTAGAACTGGAGGATAAGAAGAAAATAGGTTTTTAAGGTTAAAACCCATGTGATCCCATTTGGGGTCATGGGCCGGGCCACCTAATCTACCATTTAGAATCTTCATTGGCCAATGAGTCGACACACATCTTTTCAGCTCTCTAGACCTTTTAGAACTGGAGGAAAAGATGAAAATAGGTTTTCAAGGTTTTGACCCCTGTGACCTCATTTGGGGTCATGGGGTCACCAAATCTACAATCTAGAATCCACATTGGCCAAGCAGTCTACTCACAACTTTTCAGCTCTCTTAGAGCTTTTGGAACTGAGAAGCAGATCCTGTAAAACAGGCTTCTTTATTGCTATCGCTCCACTACGAAATATACCCTGTAGCCATATCCTTTATTTTCTCCGACACGGCAGCTACCAATCATAGTAAAGTCTATGGCTTATCTATAGATCCGATCAACGCTTTCCTTGTATAGTCGTGTGACGCCCCGTTTCGAATAAACTTACTCTCATTACTGATTAATCAACCTTTTCCCTGCTCGTTGTTAATGTATGTTTTTAACACAAATATGTCGACATTTGTTTTCATAATGGTTCAGTCCTGAATTTAATTTTGACCATTGTACATTTGTTTTATGCAAATGATTTAAAATGCACGAATGTTTGTCCTTGAAAATACAAGACTTAGAATTAAGCGGTTTACTGAAGATACCAAAATCGCAGCATGAGAGTAATGTCACTGTACGATAAGGATGAAGAGGCCCAATGAAGAATATGAATTGTACTTCAATTAGTCATGTAAATCATTCGGAATACACCGGAGACACATTTATTAAAGACTCAACTTCAGGTCATACTTATCACACAATCAATATTTCAATAAGATAACATCGATTTACTAGATAATACACATAGTAAATAAAGTATAGACAAAAATTCTCGAATCGGAGTAAGTTATTGCACCGTGCATAACCTCCAGTTAGTTGCTCAGTGCATCTAAATGAGACGCGTTTCTTGATTGGTGTACTATTAATAGAAAATGGACTTTCTATTTTGCTGAATCGGCGGATATAAAGGGTATGGCTACAGGGTCTATTTCGTAGTGAAGCGATAGAAATAAAGAAGCCTGTTTTACAGGATGAGAAGCAGATGAAAATAGGTTTTAAAGGTTTCGACCCCGGTGATCCCATTTTGGGTCAAGGGGTCACCAAAACTAAAATTTAGAATCCTCATTGGTCAAGGAGTCTACACACAACTTTTCAGCTCTCTAGACCTTTTAGAACTGAAGGAAAAGAAAAAAATAGAGCCATTGGCTCTGTAGCTCATCAGGCTTCATCATCAATTACAATATATGCTGTAGAGTGTGACCAATGTGATTCCCCCTTTGTAGAGGCCAAAGGGTCACCAATCATAAAATTAAGTATAAAGGCGACAAGTTTCAGTTTTCTTGGCCTTGGTACTTCAGGAGAATAAGATGAAAATATATTTGAAGGACGTTCCTGTTGCCTTTATTGGAGCAACAGGGCCACCAAAGCTACAATTTATAATCCTCACTAGCCAAGGAGTCTGTACACAAAGTTTCAGCTTTCTAGGCCTTATGGTTCTAGAGAAGAAGATGAAAATAGATCTTAAGGGTGTGGCTCCTGTGGCCCTTATTAGGGGTCCCAGGGCGACCAAAGCTACACTTTATAATCCTCACTAGCCAAGGAGTCTGAACACAAAGTTTCAGCTTTCTGAGCCTTATGCTTCTGGAGAAGAAGATTAAAATAGGTTTTTAGGGCGTGGCCCCTGTGGCCCTTATTAGGGGTCACAGGGCCACCAAAGCTACAATTTATAATCCTCACTAGCCAAGGAGTCTGTACACAAAGTTTCAGCTTTCTAGGCCCTATGGTTCTAGAGAAGAAGATGAAAATAGATCTTAAGGGTGTGGCTCCTGTGGCCCTTATTAGGGGTCCCAGGGCGACCAAAGCTACACTTTATAATCCTCACTAGCCAAGGAGTCTGAACACAAAGTTTCAGCTTTCTGAGCCTTATGCTTCTGGAGAAGAAGATTAAAATAGGTTTTTAGGGCGTGGCCCCTGTGGCCCTTATTAGGGGTCACAGGGCCACCAAAGCTACAATTTATAATCCTCACTAGCCAAGGAGTCTGTACACAAAGTTTCAGCTTTCTAGGCCCTATGGTTCTGGAGAAGGAGATGAAAATAGGCCTTAAGGGTGTGGCTCCTGTGGCCCTTATTAAGGGTCACAGGGCCACCAAAGCTACAATTTATAATCCTCACTAGCCAAGGAGTCTGTACACAAAGTTTCAGCTTTCTAGGCCTTATGGTTCTGGAGAAGAAGATTAAAATAGGTTTTTAGGGCGTGGCCCCTATGGCCCTTATTAGGGGTCACAGGGCCACCAAAGCTACAAGTTATAATCCTCACTAGCCAAGGAGTCTGTACACAAAGTTTCAGCTTTCTAGGCCCTATGGTTCTAGAGAGGAAGATGAAAATAGATCTTAAGGGTGTGGCTCCTGTGGCCCTTATTAGGGGTCCCAGGGCGACCAAAGCTACACTTTATAATCCTCACTAGCCAAGGAGTCTGAACACAAAGTTTCAGCTTTCTGAGCCTTATGCTTCTGGAGAAGAAGATTAAAATAGGTTTTTAGGGCGTGGCCCCTGTGGCCCTTATTAGGGGTCACAGGGCCACCAAAGCTACAATTTATAATCCTCACTAGCCAAGGAGTCTGTACACAAAGTTTCAGCTTTCTAGGCCCTATGGTTCTGGAGAAGGAGATGAAAATAGGCCTTAAGGGTGTGGCTCCTGTGGCCCTTATTAAGGGTCACAGGGCCACCAAAGCTACATTTCATAATCCTCACTTGTCAAAGAGTCTGTACACAAAGTTTCAGCTTTCTAGGCCTTATGGTTCTGGAGAAGAAGATTAAAATAGGTTTTTAGGGCAAGGCCCCTGTGGCCCTTATTAGGGGTCACAGGGCCACCAAAGCTACAAGTTATAATCCTCACTAGCCAAGGAGTCTGTACACAAAGTTTCAGCTTTCTAGGCCCTATGGTTCTAGAGAGGAAGATGAAAATAGATCTTAAGGGTGTGGCTCCTGTGGCCCTTATTAGGGGTCCCAGGGCGACCAAAGCTACACTTTATAATCCTCACTAGCCAAGGAGTCTGAACACAAAGTTTCAGCTTTCTGGCAAGAACTTCATGTAAGACGACACGAAATTTTCAAGGATCGTGTACATATGTTTATTAAAATAAAACCTACAAAGGTATTATGTATGTACTGTGTCTGAATATGCTATTTAATAGAATAAACATCTTATACAGTTTAAATTTATCGTTACATTCACACATATATTCCAACATGTTAATTGACTATTTGACTAAAATTGAATTCTCTATATAAAGTTATTTGTTGGTGTAGCCTGGGCAAGTGGCCGACAGCCGACAACCGACGATACAGTTCTATATATAGCAATATATTTGTTGGTGTAGCCCGGGCAAGTGGCCGACAGCCGACAACCGACGATACAGTTCTATATATAGCAATATATTTGTTGTGTATAGTCTGAGCATGTGGCCGACAGCCGACAGCCGACGATCCGATAAAGCTCTATGAATGGCAATACATCTGTTGTGTAAAGTCTAGGCGTAAAGCCGACAGTCGAAAGCCGACAATACACTTCCAAATATAACAAAACATTTATTCTATATAGTCTGTGCAATTTTATATATTAATTAATTTGATTAGCTGTGTTTTATATTTGACAATGTTCCAGTTTTGACGTTTGGAGTTATCTGCCCTTGACCGTCACGTTTGGCGTCAATGGGATTGTAGTGCAGTTACTTTGCGTTCTGGTGTTGTAGAGCACTGGGAGAAAGCATTTGATTTGAAAGAAAGTAGAGAATGATAAACAATATTGATATATAAAATTTGCCGAATTAAATGTGTCTTTATGCCATGAAGAAAATCACATCTTTTGGCCAGCGTACGGCTGTGCGAAGGCCTATTATGTTTGAGTGAATGAGCGAATTGAACAATATTTCAGCTATTATACACGTGGCAATTAGCCATCAAAAAGAGAGTAGATAGATCAGGTATCAAAAGGATGAAGAAAAATACGAAAATATCGATATATATTTAAGATTTTAGGTGTACCAGCGGAGTAAATTGTATGAATAATTTGTAAGCAGAATTATTAAGTAAGATTTTGAGGTAACAGAACCATGACAATATTTATAAATCTAAAATTTTAATATACGTTTGTTCAGTATATGTGTTAATTATACAAAAAGATGGCTTCTAATTAGGCTTATAAATCATATTCTGGACCTAATGATTTATTTTGCGAATATCATGAGAGTCAGTTGTCTCTCGGTCTATGCGTCATTTATTGTTCGAAAATATGTATTACTAAAACCTAATCTTTGACAGGATCTGCCATTCCCCGTCACGAGTTGGTTATTGTTTATAATAATAATAATGGGTATTTATTAGGCGCACATTTCCATACACTAGTGCATGCTCAAGGTGCGACCAACTTTATAACCCTGGTCTAACCCGAGCTGACATATTTGTCGCTAGAAGGTAACCAACTACACAACTCTTTTCCAGGTACCCATTTCCTGCTAGACCCATATAATTCATAAAGTATAAACTAAGATCCTTGAAAAATAGTTTGTTCAGGTTTTCACAAGGAGTCAATCTTTAAATTCATACGCGTTTGCCGTTACTTTACTCCCGATATGCCTACGCACGGCTAATTATCCCTAGCGAAATGTCATATAAAATCGAACTTAAGTCAAGTTGGTGTTTTCCTTTTTGTCTAGTCGTCTTTTCAAGTTAATACTTGATTTGAAGTGACCGGCCATGTCCTACGGTAACCAAATACAAATCGGCGCAAACTGAAATTCCTATGACGTCGCCGTAGGCTCTGTGACGTCATAGCCGCTCGTGACTATGACGTCATCACAATTGAACGAAAACTCGTCACATTCTACACGGCCGAAAGTTTTACGCGACGACAAAGTCATTGTTGATCGATAATTTCTATACTTTCGGACAATTTGACTTCCTCATCAAACATTATTTGCATCGCCACATATGAAAATTTGCAGATAATAACAACATGGAATAAATTGAACATGTTTATAATTAAAATCAGGGGAAACAACTTTTCAGTTGAATATAAGTTCATAAATGAATGAAATAGTCCCGGCACAACGTTTAATTTGATTGGTTCACAACAACCAATCAAAAGACAGGAAAAGGTGTAACTCCCTAGGGACTAGAGCCGTGCTTTTCCGTACACCCGGGGAAAGGAACACTTGTGTCGTTATTGCAAATTATATTAACCTTAGTATTTATAGAGTTAACAAAGCTGAATGTTCTAAAAATTAGATTCTGCTTTTAGTTTTAACCTGCGGCTTAATGTAATTTTTGTATCAAAAAATATATTAGATAGCATGTAATAAATCACTGTTCGAAAATTCCGCACACTTGGCTGGTAATTCCGTACACGACAGCTGCCTATTCCGTACGCCTGTCGAAATATGTGATAATTTTATTTAAAAAACATAGATTGTTAAAGATAACTGATCTAAACAAATCTTGAAGATGTATTTAACAATGTTTTGGTTTTTAAATATCTGACGAAACAGCAACGTTGTCTCAAACACATTTGTAAGATACTGTAAAGTATACCAACAGTGATGATTTATCACGTTTTCGTGATAACTGTAAACATAGAACGTCAGTGGCAATTTTTTGAAGCCACCCTTACTTAAAGTTTGACTATATTTGCGCTGCGAACAGAATCCCCATATATCACAAGCAACTAAAGAACATTTTTGCATCTTTGACAATCTCAACGCTTTATTTGTACGAGAACAATTCAATCTGGACTAGGCTCTCAGACTAATAGATTGTTATTGACCTTTGTTTATTGCAGTTTTTATAAATATATCTTCAATTTAAATAATCATATTAGCAATATACACGAACAAGATCTATGCTATAAATTATTTCTTTCGGAATTGATACGAAAAGGCTAAAAAGGGAAACGTCATACATTTCGCATTTTTCTTTTAATATCCTGTCTTTATTTTTTGTTGAAAAGCAAACAAAACTAATTCAAGGGGCAAAATTGGTTATAACATTTTAAAATGGAAGTTTTAAAAGTTTTATGGGTGAAATCATTTTCTGCTCGGTGGCAGTGAGAGGGTTAAACCGAAAATCGGTGTACAGAATAACAAGGACCCTGAAAATTAACGCAGTAAATTAAGCTGCGTGCTATTCCGTGCACTTTTGTTAGGTCTTATTTCGTTTTTAAAATACAGTGTTTTGATTCAGGTAGGACTTTAGAATGTTTATCAAGTTCCAATCATACTATCCAAATGATTTTATTCTATATACAATTTCCTATTGATTAAGGAATGGTCCGAATAGCGTAAAGCTATGAATGACCTTGACTTACAATAACTATGAAGGTCAGGGTAAAAAATGGGCGTGTCCAACCTTATTCAACCAATCAACATTTTTATTAAATGTCTGACAGAAAATAAAAACCTAAGTAGGCATGTTTTCAAAAGTGTTTTGGCTTGGACGCGAATTATAGATATGATATAATTAACCAATGGAAACTTATTTGCATCTCTGATGAAATGACGCTCTTAAGATTCTTAATTTCATTTATATCAGCAATTTTGATTAAATTTTAAATAAGTTTGAAGACTTGTTCTTGATTTTAGTTTCATTTTGTTATATGCAAAAGTGCATTTATATTCAAAATATTGGTAAAACTAGGAGAAGCGGCAGTACGCGGTTATTGAACGTTCAAGATTTATGAGGGAGGAGGAGATGGTTTCACGAGGCGAAATTTTGTCGGGCTTTTAGTTTATCCTGAGTTTTGCAAGAGTATCCCACAACAATTCTTAATTACAACATAGAAATATTAAATTGATTTAATTCAACATAACACGTTTTCGTCATTCCTTATGTGTAACCTGATCCAACGGTTTAGAAAAGTTCATCATGAAATACTTCTGAATGTCTTAGTGTTATATTTTAGATATATTCTCTATCTAAAGTAACTTTATATGTAAAAGATCAAAACCGAGCAAAATGTTTTGTTTGGGCAAAGATACGTGGGCATACTTTCTCAAACAAAACCGAGGGGAGGTTTTGATGTAACATATAAAACGAAGTCAAAAGTCTTGACATATATAAGCACTGATAGTATCGCACATTGGCAGCTAGTTATTGTGAGCTGCCTGCACGTTGCTCGCAATACACACAATCACAAACCCCCGACATGACAGAACAAAATTACGATCAGTTTAGCTGCATCCTCGGTGGCTCAAGCGATAAAGGCGCTGCGTCTCAACATAGAGGTACCCGGTTCGAATCCCACTCGAATCATACATCGATAATTTGTTCAAAAGTCACAATTTTACAGGTCCATTTGTATATTTCGAGAATTTCTATTTACAAGGCCAAGTGGGGAGAATTGTATAAGTTGTCCCCTGGATATTCACAAGGAACAGGGGCATTCTTTTGAAAATTCCAGGGATTTCCATAGAATATGCCCGGGATTTCCATAGAATGTCCCTTTGATATTGGGTATGGCCCTAAAAGACTTACCCGAAAAATGAATAACCTTCAACAACAACACAAATGGGTACGGGATAACTCAGTCGGCAAGAGCGCCGGTCTCACGTCGCTGAGGTCGGGGGTTGAATTCCATCCAGGCCAAGGTGTAAAAACCTAGAGTTCTCCTCTGTTAAGTGTCACCCTGGAGCCCTCGTGTGTTGTGCAACAAAAATTGCTCACTTAAAAGACCCCACGAATTCATGTCAGTGGCTGAATTGTGGATACACGAACATGTGCATACATACGACGAGCTGTCGGTTATCAGCGTTCAGCAGTGTTAGACAAACTGCTGTGTCTATGTGTCTCAGTTCACCCAGCTGTGAATGGGTACCCTGTGAGACATAGAATGGTCCCTAACCTGAGCGCCACATACAGATGCCGGTTAAATACTCCCCAGGGAGTTGAATTGCAAAAATGATCGGACGGTGAAAGAATGACATTGACCAGGGGAAAGAACAAGCGCCTTCAGCATATATAATATTCATATATATTAACAACAAATGGCGCCGGAGATTTTTATGATTTCCACTCGTATGAAACCTGTTGAAACGCAATTGTTCTACAGAAAAAAAATGCTTTATGAAATACGACTTTCATTTGTGTGGACTTTAATTTGTTCTTTTCAATATAAAAAGGCGTGACAAAATTAATCTGTAATTGATCTCCACTTGTGTAAAGAAAACTCAAGTGTTAGATGCACAGGTATGTAAATGTGAACAAACGTTCGGTAGGCTACTGTAATAATGAATGAATACAATTCCTTCCAATTTCTCATGTCTGATAACCACAGGGGGTACTCGACTGTACAGGTAAAGCGGAAGTTGCACCTCTGCAACGTCCAATTCCTCACTGTACAGTGAAAACAAAACAACCCCGACTCCACGTTCACGGTAAGTTCTAGTAATATTCACCTTCTAAGAGTTGAAACGTGTAAAATATGAAACTTTTAAGTATTTCTCTACCTATTTATAAAGGAATAATTACGATAATGTTTCAATTCTTGTCATACTTGCCCATTTCAAGTGACTGCCCGTTCGAAGCTAATGTAGTGATCGCGAAATTGACTGTTTAACTCATGTTGCGGACTATGTAGAGGTCATTTGATGATTGTTGTAACTTATACAGTAAAATAATGCGTATTCAAAGGCCCATGTGGTGTATCAATGCTTATTGCATTACATCTAAAGAGAAACAAGACAAAATATAGACTGTACGCCCTGATGGACGTTGCACCGGCACTGTACGGGGAGTTACATATAAATAACAGTTATACTGTACGGGGAGTTGGTACGTTATGATACATGTCCCCAATAAATTAAGGCGCTTGCAAAATCCCCCCCCCCCCCCCCCCCCCCCCCAACTTTTGAACCGCTCCTACGCCTGAGAGCTAGTTTTACTAAATCGCAAACGAATATAATTTGTAAATTTTGATCCAAACAATTGATGTTGTCGTGCTAACTAGCTAATAGGCTACTATATTATACTGGTTTTATTCAGTATTTTTGCTTTCTCACATTTTTCTATATGTACTACTATAACAAATAACACACTGCCTCAGACCTTGGTTAGTTTGTCCTCTACACTCTTGGTGTGAACTTTAACTAGGCAGATCTACCGCACTAAAATGAAGCATTAAAACTGACTATCTTTAAATTGATTGCATTTTTACATGCGCTATTCCAAGCACAACCTTTGCTATGTTGCACTTTATCATGAAAATGTTGATAATTAAGGAGCTAGAGGGATCAACATGAAGTAGGGGTCTAAAACTAATCAAATTTCAGTGTTTTCAACAAAGTTCCAAAGTTCATTACTCCATTACTATTTAAGTTATCAAAAAAAAACATACATCACCCGAAACTATTATGCATGTAAGTTCTGAACAGTGATTGATTGATTGCGTTGGTGTTTAGTGCCGCTTGAGCAATATTACAGCCATTAGTGGCGTGTGGATTTAAATGCAATCCTTATTTTATAAACATATGACAGTTCTCGGTTACTCTGTAAATGCGCAACTTCCCGTACAGCCAGCATCTGAGACAGTCGCAAGGTCCCTTCAGCGTACAGTTTAATTTTATTCGAAATATTTGGCCGAAACAGTCAGAAATACTTGATTGGGCATTTATATAACGATATCCACATTCTATCAACATATGAAAGGTTAATTTGAATGACTCCGTTCATCTAAATTGCTGTGATTGGCAAATTTAGACATATTTTCGTTAGGCTTTCGAGCGCGATCTCAAGGACAGCTGAAAATCATCATTATGCAGAGACCGAAGTTATGTTACATTATAAATGCAGTAGTTTACAAAGCAGTAAAGCTTCATCGGTCCACCAAGACAGTTTAAATCTGTTATAAACAACGTATTAACTAGAACTAACCGTGAACGTGGAGTCGGGGTTGTTTTGTTTTCACTGTACAGTGAGGAATTGGACGTTGCAGAGGTGAAACTTCCGCTTTACCTGTACAGTCGAGTACCCCCTGTGATAACATGTGTACAAACCTGTAACCTGTTGGTTTCAAGCCAAGTGAGCGAATCATCAGACCACGGAGCGAGTTGCTAGGATGATGTTATCCATGACCTTATGAATAAAGTTATTTAATCCTGAGTAGAAACATTACTCTGCATTATACTTTATATCATATTGACCATTTAAAAAATCATTGGTGCCAAATGTATATTGTGTTATTAAAGTTGTGTTTTCTGTTATCTGTGGTCACATCAACAATGTCCATGCAATCTAGACTATTGTGGTCTGGCTTGGAAATGTCAGCGGGATACACGTGCAGCACGAGCGGCTAAGGCCAATGTTGGGTACCCGAAATATTCCTTGTTTCTCAAATTTGATTCAATAGAAATTACACACCTCAGTTGGATTTATCATTTTTTTTAATATTTCACTTTCAAATATTTATTTTTTCACAGCTTACATTAAAACTGACAAGTGCGGGAGATACTTCATCATTCAAATTAGAGATTTGCCTCAGTCACACGTTAGTTTTTACTACGTTCTACCCTGTTTTATAGGGGCAGTGGCACGTTTTTCGATAATTTTATATTTTGAATATTTCACTTATAATTGTAAGTTATTGCTGAATGCTTTACATTGACCGTGTCAACAACCTCATTACACAAGTCAATCACCCACAGTCAGTGGATAAAATATGAGGATTCAGATAAAATCCATTTGGCGGCCATTTTTTCTGAACATCTTGAATTGAAACGGTCAAAGTGCGGCAATTCTGTTCGAGGTACGGTAATCCCGTTTAAAGTACGTTGGTCCTATACGTCCAAATTTAGAACGGGGAGGACATTGGACATTTCAAACGTCCTGGAACACCCTTCCGTTTTAGGAGAGATGGGGTGAACAAAAACGAACAATTAAGAATTTCTTCATATTTTCAAAATAACAAGTTTATAATGTCTTGTTTTAAAACGTTTACGAAAACATGGGATCACCGAACGATTTTTAAAGTTATCGACGTTAATAATATTACGGCAAATCATGCCGTTTCTAACCAATTTTGAGTACCGCGCTTTCCATGAATAAGGTAACTATGATATAAAAGACAATTCAAATACGTACAGGGATGTCCAAGGAACTTATATTGAAATTCAAATACGTACAGGGATGTCCAAGGAACATATATTGAAAATGAAAATGACTTAATATTAGGCACTTTTTAAAAACAAGGGCATTTTTGTTATCGTTTTTGGCGTATTCGACAGGATTTTAAAGTGATACACATATTTTAGATATTGCTAGTAATTAATAAGTGTACATTTAAATAACCAAACAAATCCAATAATAATAATAATAGTAGGGGGTCACCGAATGTTTTGCGACGCTAAAACATCATTTTAAACTAGATAAAAATGCTTAAAAACTTGACGTCACGGCAGTTTTAATCATATTAAGTACATTGTTGTCGACCTACCATTTAATAATTATCAACAGCACTTCCTGTCTATAAACTTCGTAAACAGTTGTCACAAGGTCCATTCCGTTCTCCCACAGTTCGAGCCCACTCTTCTTTAAACATTCCATTGAACTCCATTGAACACAGACATTTTAATACACACAAAACCAAACATCAATATTGTCTATGAAACTACTGCAGATATATGTTATTATAACTATAAGGTTACCAAATGCGTCACATTTCGTTTAGATATTGAAATAGCTGTGGCCCACATACTTCTGTTGTACTTCAGTTTATTGAAGAAAAATGTTGATGTGTAGATTGAACGAAATTTTAATTTTAATTTGGATGTATATAGTGTTGAGCTAGTGTCTGAAGAAGTTACCTACCTCTACCTCAGTTTCAAATTAGACGAACCCTCACGCACGTGAATCAAACTTGAACACCCCGGCTTCAGTCGGTAACTATTCCATATCATTTTATGACATTGAATATCCTTTGAAATGGTGTCAAAGAAAGCATCGGAGGTGTTATAGCTCCTAATTGAGAAGAGATGAAACTGCCAAATACTGTTTTTTAAATTCGTTTATATCTTTTTAAAAAAGAGGTTATGGTTACCAGTATTCAAATTTGTAATCTAAACTACGAGCGGTTTTCAGAGTTATCTGTTAAAAACTGCCGTCAACAAATCGGCAAATTATGCTACTGCCTACCATTTTCGCGTACTTTAATAAAACCGCGCTTTCCGCGAATAAATTTACATTTCAAATAGGGGAGACCAGGGCAAAGCGCGCCGTCGGGGCAAAGTGACCAAGGGTTATTTCTCCTTAACGATCGACAGATGGCGTGGTTTGTCATTATCAACCAATGCAAACAAACGTCAAGAAACGTTGTGATCGACGTTTGCATCGTTAGTTTGAGTTGGAGACATACCATTGCAAAAAGTTCAAAAAACGGCAATTTTCTTAAACGAAAGAATATATCCGAATTCCAATATTTCACATAATCATAAAACACAACATTAAACTCTAGGGCACCAGTTACACACAAATATATCATCTATTCATTGAATAAGGAAATTTGCAATTCGTTGGTTTAGTTATTTTCTATGATGCAAAAATCGAATGCTACCCTCAAAGGCATTGCCCCGAGTGATCTAAAATATTTACTTATGGTCAACACATTATTGTTTCAGAGTTATCAATTAATTCTGGAAGCAAATATAGTAAAATAGAATTGGTATTTTCATTCTATTATTTTCCTATATTCCTAAAAAAATTGTATTGAAATGAAGTATAATAATATATTATAGGGTTTTTGTTTCATTTAAAAACACATATATCTTCTTTGAATTTTTTATATTAGTTTGATATTCATCATATATTTTGTTTTATCCCTAAACAATTAAGAAGAAAGGGCATATGGGCAAGTCCGACAGAGATTAGATGTTTGTAAAATGTTAAATTTGTCTTTCAAACCAATAAAAAAAATGTTCTTTCATATATTTGCTGGTTTCTTATAATAAATGAGTTGAATTGTCAAGACTCCCATAGTTAATAGAATTCGTATATTGTATTCATGTAAGTTTTTGGATAAAAACTTCGAAAATATATGCCCATGACATATAAAAACATATTGTGAATACTGAGCTTAGATTTTTATTATTTGTTTAGTTTTCATAAGTGTGCCTGTGAGCTGCATGGCACTTTTAAAAAACTTTTTTGTATGGTAATGGCTTATTATAGGTGTTTGACATATCACAAATTTGTGTCTTTTCGCATGGGGCACTTTGCCCCAAACTACGGGGCAAAGTGCACAGCCTTTGTCGAAATACATTTTCGTTAATATCTCTTATGCAGGCATGGTAGGTGAAAAAGCATTTGTCATACACTAGTTTGTCTGATTAGAATTAGAGACATGCTGCAAGTTGCATTCTAAACATGTAAATATGCCCAGAAAACACGTTTATATGTTAGGGGGCGCGCTTTGCCCTGGTCTCCCCTACATTAAAGTGGTTGTTGCGAGTTCATATATTGACAAATAGTGACAATATTAGCGGAAACCAAAAGAAATTAATACGGGATAACCAAATGGTGTTTTAAACCGTAACGACATTTATTAATATACCGTCACAGCAGTTTTCATTTCAAATACCGGTACATCTTTGACGGCCTACCGTATAATTATAAACAACAACACTGCTAAACTAAGACTACAGATTACACAAGTAAGGTACTTACATGCTGTTTAAATAGTAAACAATATATATGAACTCGTTAATAAACCTTATTTTCTCAATTAGACGCCGGGTCTCGAATAGAGGCCGGGGGTATGGCTGTTTGGTGTAAATACACGCCGGGTTTCGAATAGACGCCGGGCCTCAAATAAACGCCGGGTGATAAGTTGATTGATTGCTGCTCCCGTAGTTGAATGCATATACCGTATTTCCTTAATTACACGCCTGCCTTGAATATACACCTGCCTCGAATAGACGCCCTTGCATAAGACTTTCTGAAAATAATAAACGCCTGCCTTAATTAAACGCCGCGTAAACCAAGTTTAATATATAAAAACGCTTCTTTTTGGTTAAATTATCTGATTTTTTTCAGAATAGTCTAAACGGTTTCGCTTTTTACGAAATAGACGCCTGCCTTGAATAGAAGCCTGCCTCAAATAGACGCCTATGATGTAGACCCTTTAATAATAGACGCCCGGCGTGTAATCAAGGAAATACGGTAAAGTCTTCTGCCTGTGCGGGATACATGACGAAATTTTATTCTTATAATGAATAGACGCCTGCCTCAAATACACGCCCAGTCTCAAATACACGCCGGGGGTGAAATGGGGTCTGAAAAAATGACGCTTGGGCCGTCTATTCGAGGAAATACGGCAGATGATGTGTGGCCTTACGACATGTCGTAAAATGACCGTTAAAAAGGCGTAACGTTAAGTTGAGCAGTTTGCGTATAAGCCTTTGCCGCAGTTTTTGTAATGATGTATTAGTGTACACTTTCGTATTTTGTACAACAAAATGTTGTCGCAAAATCTTGCCGTAGCTTAGAAGAAATACTGGGACCTATTTCTCCTAAATACATTGCAAAATACTAACATACCTAAAGTTGTTTTATGTACAACATTGTTGCAACGCCATTATATAACATGGGCAGTAATGTAACTTTTAGGAAAAGATCACAATGTTGTCAATAACTGATCCGATAACGAAAGAATTTACGCAAGAAAGTTGACCCAGATAATAAAGTAAAAATGCCAACATTAATGCATAAAAATATGTGATGACAGGCATTCTAAATTTGGACAAAATAGATCGAACTTATTTTATGAATATTTACAATGATAAAGAGCCTATTTTCGACAAATTCTAAAATTGCATTAGGGAAAATAAATCGAATACAGATATATAAAGTGAAAAATGGTTAAGTGCAGACTCATCTATTTCTTGTGATTCAATGGAAATGAATTTTAGGTTGTCGGCCACTGTTAATGACTATTTACAGAAGTACAAGTATGTTACAATGAATGAAGATGCATTGTCGGCTGTCGGCTGTCGGTCACCGTCACTGACTACACACTACACAAGTATGTTACTATAAATAGATATGCATCGTCGGCTGTCGGCTGTCGGCCACTCTTCCAGAGTATACACGAATATCTTATCATAAATTGAAATAAGTTGTCGGCTGTCGGCTGTCGGCTGTCGGTCACTCCATCTGACTATACACTAAACATCACTCATACATATACACTGACAGTATTATGAACACATCGACCCTGCCATTATTTACATGTTTAAAGAACGTATCTTTACATATTAAAGGTAGACATCTAAGTAAAGTGTGTGGTTACTTTATTTACTTTCAGCGAATGTTGCAAGTTTTGTTATAAAAATACATACACATCCTTTGTAGGTTTTGTATCATAAATATATGTACACGGACCTTGAAAATTTCGTGTCGTCTTACATGAAGTTCTTGCCAGCTTTCTGAGCCTTATGCTTCTGGAGAAGAAGATTAAAATAGGTTTTTAGGGCGTGGCCCCTGTGGCCCTTATTAGGGGTCACAGGGCCACCAAAGCTACAATTTATAATCCTCACTAGCCAAGGAGTCTGTACACAAAGTTTCAGCTTTCTAGGCCCTATGGTTCTGGAGAAGGAGATGAAAATAGGCCTTAAGGGTGTGGCTCCTGTGGCCCTTATTAAGGGTCACAGGGCCACCAAAGCTACAATTTATAATCCTCACTAGCCAAGGAGTCTGTACACAAAGTTTCAGCTTTCTGGGCCCTATGGTTCTAGAGAAGAAGATGAAAATAGGTTTTTAGGGCGTGGCCCCTATGGCCCTTATTAGGGGTCACAGGGTCACCAAACCTACATTTCATAATCCTCACTTGTCAAAGAGTCTGTACACAAAGTTTCAGCTTTCTAGGCCTTATGGTTCTGGAGAAGAAGATTAAAATAGGTTTTTAGGGCGAGGCCCCTGTGGCCCTTATTAGGGGTCACAGGGCCACCAAAGCTACAATTTATAATCCTCACTAGCCAAGGAGTCTGTACACAAAGTTTCAGCTTTCTAGGCCCTATGGTTCTAGAGAAGAAGATGAAAATAGATCTTAAGGGTGTGGCTCCTGTGGCCCTTATTAGGGGTCCCAGGGCGACCAAAGCTACAATTTATAATCCTCACTAGCCAAGGAGTCTGTACACAAAGTTTCAGCTTTCTAGGCCCTATGGTTCTGGAGAAGAAGATGAAAATAGGCCTTAAGGGTGTGGCTCCTGTGGCCCTTATTAAGGGTCACAGGGCCACCAAAGCTACAATTTATAATCCTCACTAGCCAAGGAGTCTGTACACAAAGTTTCAGCTTTCTGGGCCCTATGGTTCTAGAGAAGAAGATGAAAATAGGTTTTTAGGGCGTGGCCCCTATGGCCCTTATTAGGGGTCACAGGGTCACCAAACCTACATTTCATAATCCTCACTTGTCAAAGAGTCTGTACACAAAGTTTCAGCTTTCTAGGCCTTATGGTTCTGGAGAAGAAGATTAAAATAGGTTTTTAGGGCGAGGCCCCTGTGGCCCTTATTAGGGGTCACAGGGCCACCAAAGCTACAATTTATAATCCTCACTAGCCAAGGAGTCTGTACACAAAGTTTCAGCTTTCTAGGCCCTATGGTTCTAGAGAAGAAGATGAAAATAGATCTTAAGGGTGTGGCTCCTGTGGCCCTTATTAGGGGTCCCAGGGCGACCAAAGCTACACTTTATAATCCTCACTAGCCAAGGAGTCTGAACACAAAGTTTCAGCTTTCTGAGCCTTATGCTTCTGGAGAAGAAGATTAAAATAGGTTTTTAGGGCGTGGCCCCTGTGGCCCTTATTAGGGGTCACAGGGCCACCAAAGCTACAATTTATAATCCTCACTAGCCAAGGAGTCTGTACACAAAGTTTCAGCTTTCTAGGCCCTATGGTTCTGGAGAAGAAGATGAAAATAGGCCTTAAGGGTGTGGCTCCTGTGGCCCTTATTAAGGGTCACAGGGCCACCAAAGCTACAATTTATAATCCTCACTAGCCAATGAGTCTGTACACAAAGTTTCAGCTTTCTGGGCCCTATGGTTCAAGAGAAGAAGATGAAAATAGGTTTTTAGGGCGTGGCCCCTATGGCCCTTATTAGGGGTCACAGGGCCACCAAACCTACATTTCATAATCCTCACTTGTCAAAGAGTCTGTACACAAAGTTTCAGCTTTCTAGGCCTTATGGTTCTGGAGAAGAAGATTAAAATAGGTTTTTAGGGCAAGGCCCCTGTGGCCCTTATTAGGGGTCACAGGGCCACCAAAGCTACAAGTTATAATCCTCACTAGCCAAGGAGTCTGTACACAAAGTTTCAGCTTTCTAGGCCCTATGGTTCTAGAGAGGAAGATGAAAATAGATCTTAAGGGTGTGGCTCCTGTGGCCCTTATTAGGGGTCCCAGGGCGACCAAAGCTACACTTTATAATCCTCACTAGCCAAGGAGTCTGAACACAAAGTTTCAGCTTTCTGAGCCTTATGCTTCTGGAGAAGAAGATTAAAATAGGTTTTTAGGGCGTGGCCCCTGTGGCCCTTATTAGGGGTCACAGGGCCACCAAAGCTACAATTTATAATCCTCACTAGCCAAGGAGTCTGTACACAAAGTTTCAGCTTTCTAGGCCCTATGGTTCTGGAGAAGAAGATGAAAATAGGCCTTAAGGGTGTGGCTCCTGTGGCCCTTATTAAGGGTCACAGGGCCACCAAAGCTACAATTTATAATCCTCACTAGCCAAGGAGTCTGTACACAAAGTTTCAGCTTTCTGGGCCCTATGGTTCTAGAGAAGAAGATGAAAATAGGTTTTTAGGGCGTGGCCCCTATGGCCCTTATTAGGGGTCACAGGGTCACCAAACCTACATTTCATAATCCTCACTTGTCAAAGAGTCTGTACACAAAGTTTCAGCTTTCTAGGCCTTATGGTTCTGGAGAAGAAGATTAAAATAGGTTTTTAGGGCGAGGCCCCTGTGGCCCTTATTAGGGGTCACAGGGCCACCAAAGCTACAAGTTATAATCCTCACTAGCCAAGGAGACTGTACACAAAGTTTCAGCTTTCTAGGCCCTATGGTTCTAGAGAAGAAGATGAAAATAGATCTTAAGGGTGTGGCTCCTGTGGCCCTTATTAGGGGTCCCAGGGCGACCAAAGCTACACTTTATAATCCTCACTAGCCAAGGAGTCTGAACACAAAGTTTCAGCTTTCTGAGCCTTATGCTTCTGGAGAAGAAGATTAAAATAGGTTTTTAGGGCGTGGCCCCTGTGGCCCTTATTAGGGGTCACAGGGCCACCAAAGCTACAATTTATAATCCTCACTAGCCAAGGAGTCTGTACACAAAGTTTCAGCTTTCTAGGCCCTATGGTTCTGGAGAAGAAGATGAAAATAGGCCTTAAGGGTGTGGCTCCTGTGGCCCTTATTAAGGGTCACAGGGCCACCAAAGCTACAATTAATAATCCTCACTAGCCAAGGAGTCTGTACACAAAGTTTCAGCTTTCTGGGCCCTATGGTTCTAGAGAAGAAGATGAAAATAGGTTTTTAGGGCGTGGCCCCTATGGCCCTTATTAGGGGTCACAGGGCCACCAAACCTACATTTCATAATCCTCACTTGTCAAAGAGTCTGTACACAAAGTTTCAGCTTTCTAGGCCTTATGGTTCTGGAGAAGAAGATTAAAATAGGTTTTTAGGGCGAGGCCCCTGTGGCCCTTATTAGGGGTCACAGGGCCACCAAAGCTACAATTTATAATCCTCACTAGCCAAGGAGTCTGTACACAAAGTTTCAGCTTTCTAGGCCCTATAGTTCTAGAGAAGAAGATGAAAATAGATCTTAAGGGTGTGGCTCCTGTGGCCATTATTAGGGGTCCCAGGGCGACCAAAGCTACACTTTATAATCCTCACTAGCCAAGGAGTCTGAACACAAAGTTTCAGCTTTCTGAGCCTTATGCTTCTGGAGAAGAAGATTAAAATAGGTTTTTAGGGCGTGGCCCCTGTGGCCCTTATTAGGGGTCACAGGGCCACCAAAGCTACAATTTATAATCCTCACTAGCCAAGAAGTCTGTACACAAAGTTTCAGCTTTCTAGGCCCTATGGTTCTGGAGAAGAAGATGAAAATAGGCCTTAAGGGTGTGGCTCCTGTGGCCCTTATTAAGGGTCACAGGGCCACCAAAGCTACAATTTATAATCCTCACTAGCCAAGGAGTCTGTACACAAAGTTTCAGCTTTCTAGGCCTTATGGTTCTGGAGAAGAAGATTAAAATAGGTTTTTAGGGCGTGGCCCCTATGGCCCTTATTAGGGGTCACAGGGCCACCAAACCTACATTTCATAATCCTCACTTGTCAAAGAGTCTGTACACAAAGTTTCAGCTTTCTAGGCCTTATGGTTCTGGAGAAGAAGATTAAAATAGGTTTTTAGGGCAAGGCCCCTGTGGCCCTTATTAGGGGTCACAGGGCCACCAAAGCTACAAGTTATAATCCTCACTAGCCAAGGAGTCTGTACACAAAGTTTCAGCTTTCTAGGCCCTATGGTTCTAGAGAGGAAGATGAAAATAGATCTTAAGGGTGTGGCTCCTGTGGCCCTTATTAGGGGTCCCAGGGCGACCAAAGCTACACTTTATAATCCTCACTAGCCAAGGAGTCTGAACACAAAGTTTCAGCTTTCTGAGCCTTATGCTTCTGGAGAAGAAGATTAAAATAGGTTTTTAGGGCGTGGCCCCTGTGGCCCTTATTAGGGGTCACAGGGCCACCAAAGCTACAATTTATAATCCTCACTAGCCAAGGAGTCTGTACACAAAGTTTCAGCTTTCTAGGCCCTATGGTTCTGGAGAAGAAGATGAAAATAGGCCTTAAGGGTGTGGCTCCTGTGGCCCTTATTAAGGGTCACAGGGCCACCAAAGCTACAATTTATAATCCTCACTAGCCAAGGAGTCTGTACACAAAGTTTCAGCTTTCTAGGCCTTATGGTTCTGGAGAAGAAGATTAAAATAGGTTTTTAGGGCGTGGCCCCTATGGCCCTTATTAGGGGTCACAGGGCCACCAAACCTACAATTCATAATCCTCACTTGTCAAAGAGTCTGTACACAAAGTTTCAGCTTTCTAGGCCTTATGGTTCTGGAGAAGAAGATTAAAATAGGTTTTTAGGGCAAGGCCCCTGTGGCCCTTATTAGGGGTCACAGGGCCACCAAAGCTACAAGTTATAATCCTCACTAGCCAAGGAGTCTGTACACAAAGTTTCAGCTTTCTAGGCCCTATGGTTCTAGAGAGGAAGATGAAAATAGATCTTAAGGGTGTGGCTCCTGTGGCCCTTATTAGGGGTCCCAGGGCGACCAAAGCTACACTTTATAATCCTCACTAGCCAAGGAGTCTGAACACAAAGTTTCAGCTTTCTGAGCCTTATGCTTCTGGAGAAGAAGATTAAAATAGGTTTTTAGGGCGTGGCCCCTGTGGCCCTTATTAGGGGTCACAGGGCCACCAAAGCTACAATTTATAATCCTCACTAGCCAAGGAGTCTGTACACAAAGTTTCAGCTTTCTAGGCCCTATGGTTCTGGAGAAGAAGATGAAAATAGGCCTTAAGGGTGTGGCTCCTGTGGCCCTTATTAAGGGTCACAGGGCCACCAAAGCTACAATTTATAATCCTCACTAGCCAAGGAGTCTGTACACAAAGTTTCAGCTTTCTGGGCCCTATGGTTCTAGAGAAGAAGATGAAAATAGGTTTTTAGGGCGTGGCCCCTATGGCCCTTATTAGGGGTCACAGGGTCACCAAACCTACATTTCATAATCCTCACTTGTCAAAGAGTCTGTACACAAAGTTTCAGCTTTCTAGGCCTTATGGTTCTGGAGAAGAAGATTAAAATAGGTTTTTAGGGCGAGGCCCCTGTGGCCCTTATTAGGGGTCACAGGGCCACCAAAGCTACAATTTATAATCCTCACTAGCCAAGGAGTCTGTACACAAAGTTTCAGCTTTCTAGGCCCTATGGTTCTAGAGAAGAAGATGAAAATAGATCTTAAGGGTGTGGCTCCTGTGGCCCTTATTAGGGGTCCCAGGGCGACCAAAGCTACACTTTATAATCCTCACTAGCCAAGGAGTCTGAACACAAAGTTTCAGCTTTCTGAGCCTTATGCTTCTGGAGAAGAAGATTAAAATAGGTTTTTAGGGCGTGGCCCCTGTGGCCCTTATTAGGGGTCACAGGGCCACCAAAGCTACAATTTATAATCCTCACTAGCCAAGGAGTCTGTACACAAAGTTTCAGCTTTCTAGGCCCTATGGTTCTGGAGAAGAAGATGAAAATAGGCCTTAAGGGTGTGGCTCCTGTGGCCCTTATTAAGGGTCACAGGGCCACCAAAGCTACAATTTATAATCCTCACTAGCCAAGGAGTCTGTACACAAAGTTTCAGCTTTCTGGGCCCTATGGTTCTAGAGAAGAAGATGAAAATAGGTTTTTAGGGCGTGGCCCCTATGGCCCTTATTAGGGGTCACAGGGCCACCAAACCTACATTTCATAATCCTCACTTGTCAAAGAGTCTGTACACAAAGTTTCAGCTTTCTAGGCCTTATGGTTCTGGAGAAGAAGATTAAAATAGGTTTTTAGGGCGAGGCCCCTGTGGCCCTTATTAGGGGTCACAGGGCCACCAAAGCTACAATTTATAATCCTCACTAGCCAAGGAGTCTGTACACAAAGTTTCAGCTTTCTAGGCCCTATGGTTCTAGAGAAGAAGATGAAAATAGATCTTAAGGGTGTGGCTCCTGTGGCCATTATTAGGGGTCCCAGGGCGACCAAAGCTACACTTTATAATCCTCACTAGCCAAGGAGTCTGAACACAAAGTTTCAGCTTTCTGAGCCTTATGCTTCTGGAGAAGAAGATTAAAATAGGTTTTTAGGGCGTGGCCCCTGTGGCCCTTATTAGGGGTCACAGGGCCACCAAAGCTACAATTTATAATCCTCACTAGCCAAGGAGTCTGTACACAAAGTTTCAGCTTTCTAGGCCCTATGGTTCTGGAGAAGAAGATGAAAATAGGCCTTAAGGGTGTGGCTCCTGTGGCCCTTATTAAGGGTCACAGGGCCACCAAAGCTACAATTTATAATCCTCACTAGCCAAGGAGTCTGTACACAAAGTTTCAGCTTTCTAGGCCTTATGGTTCTGGAGAAGAAGATTAAAATAGGTTTTTAGGGCGTGGCCCCTATGGCCCTTATTAGGGGTCACAGGGCCACCAAACCTACATTTCATAATCCTCACTTGTCAAAGAGTCTGTACACAAAGTTTCAGCTTTCTAGGCCTTATGGTTCTGGAGAAGAAGATTAAAATAGGTTTTTAGGGCAAGGCCCCTCTGGCCCTTATTAGGGGTCACAGGGCCACCAAAGCTACAAGTTATAATCCTCACTAGCCAAGGAGTCTGTACACAAAGTTTCAGCTTTCTAGGCCCTATGGTTCTAGAGAGGAAGATGAAAATAGATCTTAAGGGTGTGGCTCCTGTGGCCCTTATTAGGGGTCCCAGGGCGACCAAAGCTACACTTTATAATCCTCACTAGCCAAGGAGTCTGAACACAAAGTTTCAGCTTTCTGAGCCTTATGCTTCTGGAGAAGAAGATTAAAATAGGTTTTTAGGGCGTGGCCCCTGTGGCCCTTATTAGGGGTCACAGGGCCACCAAAGCTACAATTTATAATCCTCACTAGCCAAGGAGTCTGTACACAAAGTTTCAGCTTTCTAGGCCCTATGGTTCTGGAGAAGAAGATGAAAATAGGCCTTAAGGGTGTGGCTCCTGTGGCCCTTATTAAGGGTCACAGGGCCACCAAAGCTACAATTTATAATCCTCACTAGCCAAGGAGTCTGTACACAAAGTTTCAGCTTTCTGGGCCCTATGGTTCTAGAGAAGAAGATGAAAATAGGTTTTTAGGGCGTGGCCCCTATGGCCCTTATTAGGGGTCACAGGGTCACCAAACCTACATTTCATAATCCTCACTTGTCAAAGAGTCTGTACACAAAGTTTCAGCTTTCTAGGCCTTATGGTTCTGGAGAAGAAGATTAAAATAGGTTTTTAGGGCGAGGCCCCTGTGGCCCTTATTAGGGGTCACAGGGCCACCAAAGCTACAATTTATAATCCTCACTAGCCAAGGAGTCTGTACACAAAGTTTCAGCTTTCTAGGCCCTATGGTTCTAGAGAAGAAGATGAAAATAGATCTTAAGGGTGTGGCTCCTGTGGCCCTTATTAGGGGTCCCAGGGCGACCAAAGCTACACTTTATAATCCTCACTAGCCAAGGAGTCTGAACACAAAGTTTCAGCTTTCTGAGCCTTATGCTTCTGGAGAAGAAGATTAAAATAGGTTTTTAGGGCGTGGCCCCTGTGGCCCTTATTAGGGGTCACAGGGCCACCAAAGCTACAATTTATAATCCTCACTAGCCAAGGAGTCTGTACACAAAGTTTCAGCTTTCTAGGCCCTATGGTTCTGGAGAAGAAGATGAAAATAGGCCTTAAGGGTGTGGCTCCTGTGGCCCTTATTAAGGGTCACAGGGCCACCAAAGCTACAATTTATAATCCTCACTAGCCAAGGAGTCTGTACACAAAGTTTCAGCTTTCTGGGCCCTATGGTTCAAGAGAAGAAGATGAAAATAGGTTTTTAGGGCGTGGCCCCTATGGCCCTTATTAGGGGTCACAGGGCCACCAAACCTACATTTCATAATCCTCACTTGTCAAAGAGTCTGTACACAAAGTTTCAGCTTTCTAGGCCTTATGGTTCTGGAGAAGAAGATTAAAATAGGTTTTTAGGGCGAGGCCCCTGTGGCCCTTATTAGGGGTCACAGGGCCACCAAAGCTACAATTTATAATCCTCACTAGCCAAGGAGTCTGTACACAAAGTTTCAGCTTTCTAGGCCCTATGGTTCTAGAGAAGAAGATGAAAATAGATCTTAAGGGTGTGGCTCCTGTGGCCATTATTAGGGGTCCCAGGGCGACCAAAGCTACACTTTATAATCCTCACTAGCCAAGGAGTCTGAACACAAAGTTTCAGCTTTCTGAGCCTTATGCTTCTGGAGAAGAAGATTAAAATAGGTTTTTAGGGCGTGGCCCCTGTGGCCCTTATTAGGGGTCACAGGGCCACCAAAGCTACAATTTATAATCCTCACTAGCCAAGGAGTCTGTACACAAAGTTTCAGCTTTCTAGGCCCTATGGTTCTGGAGAAGAAGATGAAAATAGGCCTTAAGGGTGTGGCTCCTGTGGCCCTTATTAAGGGTCACAGGGCCACCAAAGCTACAATTTATAATCCTCACTAGCCAAGGAGTCTGTACACAAAGTTTCAGCTTTCTAGGCCTTATGGTTCTGGAGAAGAAGATTAAAATAGGTTTTTAGGGCGTGGCCCCTATGGCCCTTATTAGGGGTCACAGGGCCACCAAACCTACATTTCATAATCCTCACTTGTCAAAGAGTCTGTACACAAAGTTTCAGCTTTCTAGGCCTTATGGTTCTGGAGAAGAAGATTAAAATAGGTTTTTAGGGCAAGGCCCCTGTGGCCCTTATTAGGGGTCACAGGGCCACCAAAGCTACAATTTATAATCCTCACTAGCCAAGGAGTCTGTACACAAAGTTTCAGCTTTCTAGGCCCTATGGTTCTAGAGAAGAAGATGAAAATAGATCTTAAGGGTGTGGCTCCTGTGGCCCTTATTAGGGGTCCCAGGGCGACCAAAGCTACACTTTATAATCCTCACTAGCCAAGGAGTCTGAACACAAAGTTTCAGCTTTCTGAGCCTTATGCTTCTGGAGAAGAAGATTAAAATAGGTTTTTAGGGCGTGGCCCCTGTGGCCCTTATTAGGGGTCACAGGGCCACCAAAGCTACAATTTATAATCCTCACTAGCCAAGGAGTCTGTACACAAAGTTTCAGCTTTCTAGGCCCTATGGTTCTGGAGAAGAAGATGAAAATAGGCCTTAAGGGTGTGGCTCCTGTGGCCCTTATTAAGGGTCACAGGGCCACCAAAGCTACAATTTATAATCCTCACTAGCCAAGGAGTCTGTACACAAAGTTTCAGCTTTCTGGGCCCTATGGTTCTAGAGAAGAAGATGAAAATAGGTTTTTAGGGCGTGGCCCCTATGGCCCTTATTAGGGGTCACAGGGCCACCAAACCTACATTTCATAATCCTCACTTGTCAAAGAGTCTGTACACAAAGTTTCAGCTTTCTAGGCCTTATGGTTCTGGAGAAGAAGATTAAAATAGGTTTTTAGGGCGAGGCCCCTGTGGCCCTTATTAGGGGTCACAGGGCCACCAAAGCTACAATTTATAATCCTCACTAGCCAAGGAGTCTGTACACAAAGTTTCAGCTTTCTAGGCCCTATGGTTCTAGAGAAGAAGATGAAAATAGATCTTAAGGGTGTGGCTCCTCTGGCCCTTATTAGGGGTCCCAGGGCGACCAAAGCTACACTTTATAATCCTCACTAGCCAAGGAGTCTGAACACAAAGTTTCAAATATGAGTTGAAGTAGGTTTAACGTTTATCAACAAATATCTGTCAACTAGTTTATGCAATTTATTTATTTATTTATTTAATTCACGACGACCTATCTCATCAACGGCAATACTTTACCGGACACTCACAATTATTCACAAGATAAAGCGAAAAATAGAGCCATGGGCTCTGTAGCTCATCAGACTGTTGGTGGAAATAGGTTTTTAAGGTTTTAACCCCTGTGACCCATTTGGAGCCGGAGTCGTGGGAAAACCATTTGGGGTCATGGGGTCGGGAAATCTACAATTTAGAATCCTCATCTGCCAAGGAGTCTGCACATCAAATTTCAGCTCTCTAGAGTAATTGGTTCTGGAGAAGAAGTCAAAAATGTGAAAAGTTTACGGATGTACGGATGCCATGCCATGAGCTCATCAGGTCTCTCAGACCTGATGAGCTAAAAAATAAATATAACAGAATGAATAGGTAGTAAGTGAACAGTAGCTAGTAAAGATATAGAGGTGTAACGATACGGCAATACAATATCGTATCGTGATACATGGGCCACAATATATCGTATCGTATCGTGGGATGCGTATCGGGATACATAAAATAATAATAAATTCTCAATGTAGGTGCTCAAAACTGAGATACACATCAAGAAAATACTTCATTATGCACCCAAGAACCTCTTCTAAAATTGTTGTTAATCTATAAGATTGATTATTTTACATTTTGATATTTCTTACACAAGATTATCTGACTCCAAAAGTTTGTGAAAAGATCATTATGCCAGGAGATTATATGTATCGGGATACGTATCGTATCGTGACCCTCATATCGGGATACGTATCGTATCGTGACCCTCATATCGGGATACGTATCGTATCGCGACCCTCCTGTATCGTTTCACCTCTAGTAAAGAAAGTAATTTTAAGTGCAGAAACCACAATTAAAAATGATTCCAGCAAGTTTAACAAAAACTTGTCAAACTAGATTAGCGTTTGCGGGATACTGCAAAAGCAGAGCAGCCCCGGAACTTTGGGTTTCGCCTTACCCTGTTCCGCCTTTTACAGGCCTCACCAAATTGGGAATTTTCTCGTGACCTTGACCTTTGACACTCAAGGTCACACAATCAATGAACACATTTCATTGAGTATAACATTATTGTAATGAAATAAAGTGTTAAAAATTAAATTAATCCATTTTCTCCATATATGTTGACCTTGCTGTGACCTTGACCTTCGACAGTTAGTACCCAAAACTTTTTGAAAATGTTGTACTTCTCAAGAGATAATATATACAAAATCTAAACTTCATATCACAAAAACTTTTCAAGTTATTGTGTTTACAAGGAATTGCAATAACTCATATCTCATGACCTTGACCTTTGACCTTCAAGGTCACACAATAATTGAACACTTCTTATTGAAAAAAGATTTAGCTAGTAGTACGAGTGCGGCGGCGGCGGCGGCGGCGATGGAAACTTCACAAAAACTGATAGCAGCCCCGTCCTTAGACGGGGCTGCTAATTACTGCACTTGGCCTAATTTGTCGTCATCTCGACACACGGCCTGTCGCCAATTTGGTTTGTTGCTCTTTTGACTATAAGGCAATGAACCATAACGTTTTGGGGGTCCCCTTATTTAGTCATTATTGAGTCGCTCGTAAAAAGAGTGCAAGACTCAATTATTTCCAGCCGTCAGTTACTCAGTTGTTCCATTGTTAATGGATATCGATTGGTCTGTGACATTGAAGCTTTGAACTTAGTTAACAATAAAGTTAAAAGTGACAACTTCCTGCTCTTATTCTTGCACAGCCAGTCACTGATAATACCCTCAAGTAATCTTTTTCGTGGGACACCTATTTTCGTGGTATTTACAAATTATGTCATATCTCAGTAACTAAAATTTGTTCCTATCAAGTTAAGACTTATTTTTTTAGATCAGTTGATGCATATGCATCGACGTAAGCATTAGTTGAGTGAAGAAAACTGAACGATATTTCAAGCTTTTCAGGAAATTCTTTTTTGGAAAACTTTCTTGGTGCCTTATACAAAAAAATCCTTTCCAATTTTTTAAAAGACTATTATATTGCAAGGTAATGTAACCCAAATCCCAAATAAAATAGTTTTTGAGGGTTATCCCTGTTTTTTTAAAAGTATTTGGAATTACAGAAAGGGTATTTCTTGTATATTTTTGACTATTATGCAGAATTTTTCAGGGCAAAGAAAGTGATGCATTCCTATAACGCCAACATTATTTTTCGGATTCTGCAAATAGAATCTTTAGGTTCATGACTTGCAAGTAATTTGGCTTCTAAACCATTACCAAATAAATACCTTGTTGCAATTGATTTGTTTTATTTACCAAAATTTCAACATTTTGCTAAATATTTGTGACAGAACATTTCACATCTAAGTATAATTTAAATGCTATTCCATACCAGCCCCATACCTATACCTATGTTTCAAACACAATAGACCTTTTCATTGTGGCTTGGTTTGTACCATGAAAACAGGTGACATCCAAAACATTGGCACCTGTTAGGAAAGTGCCAATAAAAGTCAACAAAATACTAAAATAATTGTTAAATTAACATCAAATGTTGGGGAAATATGTCTCTTGTCAATTACAATGTTCACAATGTTTGTTGTTGTCAGTGCTCAAGTTTACTGAGATTTACTGCCTATTGCCACGGAAATAGGTAACACGAGGGTACAGAATTTCCAAAACATGTGTTCAGTTAGATGGATTATTGACATAACTTGAGGACTGTGTGAGACTCTCAGGTGAGATAATGAAAACCATTCACTATAACATGCCCAGTACCTATTCTCGTCAACAAGAAAAAAAAGAAATAATTACGAAAATCACACCTCGGTCTTTTTTCCCCGGCATTTTCCACATAAGAAAGCGGAAGTAACAAATGCGCATGGGTCACTATGTGATGACCGCTAACAAATAATTAGGTTTTAATATAGTAGCAATTTCACTATATAACGAGTTTTCTTCATAGTAGCTATTGCACTAAATAAGGATGAGTATGCCCTGTATATTTTCTTTGGACCCAAGATATTAGTTTTGGTTTTAAGTATCATAAAAATACACTTTATTGCCATTTAAACATTACCACCAACATGGATGCTGTCATAACTGTGATACTTAATCTCGGTCACTGTAGGGGTATGCCTCTTATAGCTCCTTCATCCACCGTTCCGACTAATTGAGTTTGGCGTAGGTAGGTCAATGAATTAGGTCAATTTACCAAATTGTGAAAGAAACAGGGTTTTCTTAGTCATTTTTCCAAGAGTTACGATGTTAAGAATTTTTCAAGTTATAATTATACAGTTCAAACCCTTTATGATTCTGTTATACATGCGGCACACAGCGCTGTATTAAAAAGGAAAAACTGTTAAATGGTTTGAACTATCCACCTTGTTTTGTGATACACTGGTACCGTCGCTACGTAATAACACATATCATAAGTATTGATAAACGATTTGAACTAAATAACTCAGTACATTAATTGAGTATGAAACTTTTTGTTGAGTATGTCAATCTCCAAACAAAATGGGTTAAAATATAAATGCACGTAGGATAATACATTTCTGAATAAATCGAAATATTCAAACTTAGGGCTAATAACTGATTAGAACTATGAAAACATAGTAGCTGAAATTTGTGTGTACAATTTATACAAAGTTTGAAATGTTGTGCTGATTTAATTTTTAGGTACATGTACATGTATCTAATATTTAAGCCTAAACACTTTTGAAACTATGAATAGGTTGATACACCTTCTGGAGGAGACCTTAAAGGGGCAGTAGCACGTATTTTGATAATTTTATATTTTAAAATTTTCACTGATAATCGTACGTTAATGCTAAATGTAATACTTTGATAGTGTCAAAAAGTTCATAACACAAACCAATTATCCATAGTCAGAGGACAAAGTATGAAGATTCACCTATAATCCATGGTCGGCCATTTTGTGTGAATACCTTTAATTCATTTTGTGTAAGAAAAAGGAATCGCATGGCTGAACTTTACATTTTATATTTGAATTATTACTGCTCCATTTAGTTTAATTCATTGTCTTTCAATTGGAACCATCAATTATCATTTTCCTGACATCACCTTATATTACCCCTAAAACGGGCTACTTCCCCTTTAACAGTAATCTGAATTCAACTTTCACAAGTCAGCAACACATGTTAGCGATCTTTTTTACACACCTGCATTTGTTTTAGCAGAATGACATTAATATCATTTCAATTAGTATCAGGTCGCCAACAATTATGAAAACTTGTCAAAGAAATTTAAAACACTCTGATTGATTTGTCCATGTAGGGCAATTTTTACAAACAATAGTTATTATCAACTGCAACATTGCTGCTACAAATAAATTCAAACAAATTACACAAATGTGTTTGGTTTAGTATGGCTATTGACACTATCCTGAAGACATGAACTAAAGATGTGATCAATTATTTTGGATGCAGACACTTTGGTCAAGTCACATGTGTTTCTGTTTTTCTGATCAGCAGGACATCACATGTAAACCTTATCATGTTCAGACAACACGCGTTTTGACATATTTCTCCTGATCAGATTGTCTTGATATATGTTAAGATAGTTAAAACGTAGTAAAGGCTCCATCCCTTTTAGGGGGAGAAGAAAACGAGTGAACGGGTATTCACTCTCTTGCTTTATGTAATTGCTTTGAGGGTTTAAACGAGATTCAAGTTTGCAAACCATATTGAGTTAAACTAAATGTAAGTACTAAATATACAACATGCGTAACCTTAAAAAGTGAGTAATTCTGACATTTGCTACTATGGCAAGTACAACTTATACGTACGAGCTCGTATATATAAATCCAATATAATAGTATTACATTTTCTATCTTATCCAAAATTGTACCAACGTTATTACGAGTGATCTTATCTCTTATCTCCATATTTGATCAAGTAAACCAGTTTGCACAAGTGCCCGTTTCGTGTGGCTTAGTATTTGTGGAGGACGTGAGGTTTACATATGAAGATTAATTATAACATGGAATCAAATTTCCCTATATAGCATGTTAGTTTTGGAATGATTAACTAATTAAAACATAGAAATAAACTCCGACTTGAAATCTAGCATAGATGCTGAAGGATACTGTTTCAAAAAAATCTTGTGATACAACCAACAATTGCTGGAGTCTTTTTAAGATAACGCTAGTTATGGTATCATCTACCTATCTGTAAATTCCAATGTCTAAATATGTATAAAATATCATAATGATAATCCCTCTTTCCTAATTATGATATCAAGTTATCTAAGAATATTTAAAATATACGTCGTTTTTCTCAAAACTGTCATTTTGTTTTACATTAACATTAGTTGTGTGAATGGCAATATCCTCAGTAAAAGTTATTTCCGTTATCCAACCTATTTGTTATACTTTGTAGACAATAAGTCTACCTCAGAGATTGAAAGGTTTTGCTCACAGTTATGTATATCATTGTAAGCACACATAAATGTTTTTGCTGTCTTCAAAGAGCAGAACGAATTGAGACTGTTGTTATTAAAGCAGTTGTGAAGGTAACTATGCAATGTTCTTCAGCTTATCGTTGTCTCTTGTTATCAACCAAAAACTAAGAGGGGAACTTTTTTTCTCTGTCATTGTAAACAATGTGTTTTTGGGACATTCCAGTCTAAGCTCCAAAGCGGTGTATGAATGGAGAACTACAATAATTGCTCATTTATATATCTTTTATACAATATGCATGTCTCACCTGGTCTTGTGCTTGTAGCTCTGTGCAAGACTATGGACTCGTGTCTAACTTTTGTTGTCTCATATGTTAAATCAGAAGGCGAAATGAACACAGTGCTAGTTTTACGTTCTCATAGAGATTGAGAAAGGATAGCTACAGCGATCACCTGGTTTAAATGGTCACATGGCAATTTAATGGTCACACAAAAACTAGAAATAATTTCAGAAAGCTATTAAGTCACTAATGTTTGAAATAGAATTGCATCTACTTCTCTGCCTTTATAGTTATGCATTCGGCTGTTATCATCACTACAAAAACTTCATGTGAATGGTTATAAACGAGAATATAAGTAAGTGGAACAGGACTAGGGTAATGTGCTATCCTATTTTTAACACTTTGAGATGGAGTTAAGGTAATAGAGAATGAAATTCTTCATAAGTATCTATACCAAATCCATCGTACAAACTAAACTCAAATCAGGAAAAACTTCTTTTGTCAAGGTTTAATGATAAAATTGGACAGTATTTATAAGTAATATGAAAATTCGTATGTATTTGAAAAAACCTACAAAGTTCTTTAATCCTAGATAAACAACTAAAGTTGGAAAATATATTTTGCTTGACGTTTCCTAGTGAACAAAATATAGTTAAACATTGCCTGTATCAATCCCTGAGGTAGAAATATGAACAGTAATCACAGATGGGACAATATTATTTGGGTTTTGTAAGGACATCACTTGAAGTGATTAAAGCCAACTAAAAAGGAAACAGACTAGCTGTCTATACCTCCCCTGAATCCCAGAAAAGCCATTGAATCCTTACATAACTCATGAAATAATTGTTCCCTATATTCACAAAATGTTATCTCTTTGAATGCAATTTGACAAGACTGATTAAATGATATTTTTCAAAGTACTTTTTTTTTTTTATCAATGTGCGGAATTAATTGGGAAAAGTAACCATGTAGCAACTGCTTTTCACTAATCCTGAGAATATAGTACATGATGATAATTTAGTCACTGTTAATAAAGATTAGAGCATGGTTTATTTTTTTTTAAAAACTGTTGAAACGGTGGGATGTTCCAATAATTAAAATAAGTCTGTTTAAGAACAGATTGTGTCAATCCTTTCCTTCCATATTTTCTCCAAGAGACATAAAGCTTGGTAAGAGGGTACTGAAATAAAAACCACATGTCAATTGTCAGTATTTAAAATGAGCGTTTGAAGCTAATGTTAAATCTTATTATGGTTTAATTACCACCAACTGACACTGTCTTGGTTAAAAATGTCTGGTGAGGACTTAGTATGCTTTCATGACAATTGGCCTTGCAGCAATTATAGAAGTACTTTACATTATATTTTTAGCGATGAATTGAATGTTTAAGCATGGTAGTTTTATAACAATGCATAGCCTATGGGTAATGAAAACTAGAATACAGAATTTGTTTTCTTATGTCAAAATCTCTTTCATTATGTCATTGTAATAATTGAAAATATCGCCAATCAACAAACATTTAGATATGTTTATAAATTTTAAATATTTAAGTAAATGTGATAAAATATTCATCAGTTCCAAGCATTTTAAGTATGAATATTGAGGTATTCGTTTAGCCTAGGTAGTTGCAAAAATATGTCATTTCAGTTATTAAGCCACTACGGGGAGGAAGGCAACAGACAAGGAATTTGTATAAAGTAACGTCTAGGCTGAGTAAATAACATTAAAGGTGATAAGCAAGTCATAATGTTTAATTTGCTTTTCCAATTGAATGCTCAATTTACGAGAGTTAAGATCCCATAATCCAGGTTGAGTATAAAGTTAACCTGTATGATGTTTACCCATTTTGATTAAATCATGATCTTATAAGCGTCTTATCACAATGTGCCATAAAAGTCAATATAGGTACATTAATTTATATGGCATAGGTACAGCATCTTCTTAATTAAAGTAGTCAAAACATTCCTGATTTATATAAATAGCATGATTGTTTAGTTTTCCATGAAGGTTACATAAAACTGCACTTGCTTTGCTTTTTTATCATTAAACCTTTCTATCAAAGTTAAAAAATAGTATTATTTATCTTAAATCTATAAAATATTTGAATGATCATTCCTATGTATTAAGACTTGTCTGTGTCACCCTCGAATCACCGTACCTATTTTCGTCACCTTGCAGACTCTAACCTTATTTTGGTATTTGTTTCATACTGTAGAGGCAGAAAATGAATCTCACAATATAAACAAAACTTCTTTGTGACTCCTGAGATCATAGCTGCCAGATAATGAGCATACAGTGTCAAAAATTATCCAATACTCTTTGACAAGCGATAGTTACCTACTGTAAGTGAAGTTTTGAAATGCAATAGATATCCACAGGACATGACAAAATAATAGATACGCACATTTTGTATTCTTTTTAATTTCTATTTTCACTTTCCAATGATATATAGTATTTGACTGATGAATTCAATCATTTTAACAACACATTATGATGTAGCGGTATGAAGTGATATTATGTCTTTTATTAATATCAACATTTAACCATCGACCACAGATTGTGGACATGCTCTAAGTTCAAGTCGTTGTACTGGCCATGGGTTGAATGCTATTAATTATCTTTCGAGGAGAACAAGTCTAATATGTCATTGTTGATTGTGGAATTCTTGTCTTGACTTCAAAGAGCATGATGGATATTGCACAACAGACGCTGTGAGGTTTTGTACATAGGGAATGTGGAGCAGATGCCACATGTTGTATTGTTGTTGACATGCAAACCAATTACTATGAGATGTAAAATTGTCTTGTTATTCCAAAGTTTTGTTTATTTGTTGAGAAAAAAAAATTACTTTTGATCCTCCGTCATTCTGGCAAAATATGGGTCAAACAGTGATTTCTTCCTATATAAATAAATGTTATCAAGGATAAGCTCACATTATAAATGGTTTATGGTGAGTCACTTACGTGACACTAACTGACATGGTTTGTAAATTCTTGTTGATTGTTCTGGTATCTCCTCCGATATATCTCGGAAAATGCTATTGTTCTATCCCCTTAGACATTTCTAGACAAGAAAGCAAAAATGAATGATTATCAAAATAACTGTGTCGTAGGAAAACTATGTTTCAGATGTTGAGAGCTCTCATTAACTATTCAAGCTTCTAGTGAGGGTTAACAGCGTGTCTGTGAATGGTTTTATTTCTAAGGATTTCATCTTTGTAGATATTGGAAAGTTTAACTGTAGTAACAAACACCCCTAATCAGCAAAGTGCACTGTTATTGCGAACATTCCTAAACAAACATCAAAGAGAAAGATTAATGTAGCCCAACAAGAACCGTATTGCTATAAGAAATATGCATTACATATAATGAAAAGGGACCAACATGCAGGGAGGCATTGTGCTTGGTGTACATAAACATAGTTGATAAATGTCCATTACAAGGATTTGACATAACAGGTACAGAAGTCAACTTTGTATGTTACTAATATAATTATACTATACTGTTTGTTTTATATTCGATAGGTTAAATGTTAATTCGTTTACCATAGTTTTGCTGGAGGATATCACATCAATATTTGTCCAAACATGTATTAATCGTATTCTTCAAGATTCATGACGGATATTAGTGAATCCGTGTTATATGCTTCTCTAAATGTTTTCATAATATTAAGTGATAGATATACGTCGTGGTGATGTGGTTATACAATAAGGAAACCAGAAAACAGGAAGTTTTGTGACTTTTCTAGGGTATTTTTTACAATCCTGCATATGTTGTATCAAAATAATAACCTGCCACATCTGGTTTGGTGAACTCTGGTATGCTTCTCGCCATTTTAGCAAACTACATATATTGTTTTCAATTCTAATTGTTTCACACATTTTGAATATCTACATTTAAACACGTTATGTTAATATTTTTAACATTCTTTATTTCCACTTTCCAATGATACCTTCGAATAATGTATGCATAACGGATATCATCATTTACTTAATTATATCATGAAGCAATAACTATTCTAATCTGATTGCATGAGTCAGTCAGCAACATTGATAACCTTGCATTCCTTGTAAGAAGATAACGTCATGGAATCCAAATGGTAAATCTGATATGATGAAATGATGACAGACACAGTAGGGGTTTTCCTTATCATCTGTTTTATTTCTGATATTGTTTGAAACATTTTAGATACCATGCATGCTTATGAAATATTTATATTCCATTAAATGCAACGTTTCAGTAGATTATCATGTTGATGTGTCATTATTTATTAAATCAAGGACAGCTTTCTAAACAAGTACTTAGCTGAACCAAACCATTTCATGTGATATTTATTCAAAAAATGATGTTAAAAATGTTGCTTTTATCAAAACCTTGGACTTGCTGAGTAAAAAAAAAAATCAAATTTTAAAAGTTCATTGAATTGTTTAAAAGGAGAGTTAGTTTTAGGCACTGTTTATGGCAAGTGTTGTCATATAAGATTTAAGAATATTAGTATCATATACTTTTTTTTAAGTCACAGGAGCCTGTTTAAACATTTGTGAACTTATTAGTTGTAATAAAACACCCCACTTCTCCAAAATAAACTTTAAACACATCATTTCTAAGGAGTATACGATCGTTGTACTGACTGTGTAAAGGGAAAGTATTTAGAGACTATAAGCTGTAGTCGAGAATTTGACCTGATCTTAAAGGATAATTATCCAATTGTACGACTGAAAACATGACTGAACTTGTTCACTTATTTAACATATTAGGCTTGTTATAAGAAAAGATGATGTAACTGAATCTCAAAACACTGACTCTTGATACATAACTTCAATATTATTTTATAGTTTCTATTACATATTATTAAGAGAAGTTCAAATAAGTGTTTTTCGGATGCTTGCACGGTTTCTTGCGTCACATGTAAAACATTTTACTTATTGACAATGTTTGGAATGATCTCATAAAAATAAAGATATGGGGTAGTCCCAAAATTCTAGAAAGCTTTCAACTTAGAGTAATTTGAAAGCAGTATCAGCCTTTCTTTATCATTATGAACTTATTATTGCTACACTTAACATCAAAGACTTCAAATAATGATGAAATATTTTGAAGAGAACATAAATAAGAGAGACAGCGGTGCTCCGGTTTTGGTGTATGGAAGTAATTATGTACTTGAATGTGTGAGACTCTTTAAATACTTGACGAATTAAGACATTATTGTTGGGTATTTTACATTGATTGCCCAACCAAAGTTTTATGTTTGCGCTACCAAAGTTAACAGCTGATACATAATCATAGATTATTGCATTATCTACCATAAATGCCATATTATGTACTTTAGTAACATATCAATTTTACAGATCCTTGTGAAACTTTTGAACTATTTATTAAGTTCCAACAGTCTCTCGTTTTAAAGTGATGTACATTACATCATAGGAGTGTTTGCTCTTTTTAGACTGCTGAATACAACTCCTTGCAACATGTTCTAAAATGCAATCTTAAGTTCTTAATTACTTATTGCTACCAAAGACCATGTTTTGTGTCATCTGAGAAATGTGAGTGACGAAGGTAACATCATATAGTTACAAATGTATACACTATGAATATCTCTAATGGTGTATATAAGGGTGTAACAAAAGTTGCTTTTACACAGTAGTTGTACTAATTGTTTCGTATAAAATGAGCCAGTGCTCGTTTTAATGGAATGTACAATGAACAGTTTCTATTTCAAGCGCACTATCAACAAAATGAGGCAAGTTATGGTATACGTGAGTCGTTTTTAATTTGTCTGTGTCAGTTATAATTAAACAATTTGATGTCTTGTATCTTGAAATATTTATTTATCGCTGTTTAAGGGAGTCTGTTTAGCCATTATGATGTTTATTTGCAGAATAGTTTTCAACAACAATATCTTGCAGTCTATTCAAAAAAAAATAAAAGAGATGTCCGGTTCATATAAGCATATCCACGAGAGCAATTTATCACAGATAAGATAAGCTGATATGCCCCAAACGATTAAGCAATTTATTTATTGATTTATTTTTGTCTTGACGATTTCGGCTGACTGCGAATGGACATTTTTGTGATGGTTGACACAGCCTAAGAACTTCTGAAATAGTTGAAAAACAAATGTAATTCGAAATGGTTTGATACAAAAAAATCAAATGTTCAATTCAGATGGTAGTCTAACGGCCATTCTCAGAAAAGAGCTTATTTTAGGAGTTACCCCTCCCCACCGTAGAACAAAGCAAAACCACTTTTTTCTTGAAGATATATATATGTTATGTTGGAAAAGGATGGTTGTCACATTTTCATTTGGTGGCAGGGGTATTTTTCAGCCTTGTTTCCATGGTAACCAAACATTTTCGGGTAAAAAATCAAAAATGCATATTATTGTGAATAACTTCACTATTTATTTACATAAATGAACATAACTGGTGTCATATTGTAGCTTATACATACATCTTTCATACTATGAACAGATTTGATAAAAATATAATATCATTATTTTTTTAATTAATGGGAAATTATTTTTTTTATGATTTTTTTACAAATTTGTCCAAACACTCGTCACTGAAGTGTCACAATGCCTTAAATTTGTTTATAATATACATGAAAATGTTCCTTAACTAATGTACATTTATTCTGATTCTTAATTACAATAAAAAATATCAATTTGTTGAATGTATTTGGTTTCCATGGCAACCAGGTCAAAATTCGCTAAATCGCCATTTCTTGACCATATTTCACAATATCTCAATTTTTTGTTGTCACAACTGAATAATATTGACATTACATTGAAAAACCTGTTAGGAATTCTTCATTCATCAATTTTTCAACTTAACACTTATTCTTGATAAAAATTAAAAATTATGAAAAATGTCAAATTTTAGTAAATTTGACCCAAAAACTCCTGACGAAAAATCCAGTTCATCCTGCTACATAATCCTATTCCTATCTACGAAGCTCATGCAATTCCCTGATATCCAACAAGGCAAATGGTCATTTATGGTCCTGCTTCATGACTGTGTATTAAATAGGAGCCGTTTATATAGTCTAGATCCTATTTCTGCAAGTCTAGATTGACTGAATACACATTTATGAAATGAAAAGCCCCAAGAAATAAAATAACATAAATGAAGGTACAGTAAATATTAAAAATATTTCATAGACTAAATTTTAGTCTAGGCTATTTATGGCATATCATTTCTTCAGCCAATGATATCTCATTATTCAAGGACCCTGGAGGAACATTAGTTATTATTACATTCTGTTACTGGCACTATTGCAAGATGAGAGATGATGTCATTGGTTAAATAGAGAGTGATAAGAGAAATTTGCTGTGACGGCTATCAGGATTTTTGTATGAGCTACGCGAATACACCCATTTAGCAGGTCATTTTGCATGGAAGATGCAGCAGGTTTATGGTATCATTATGGGTGTTATGAAGGTTTCAACTGTCGTCCAAAGCAAAACATTTAAGACTTGTCATTTTCCAAGAACAACCGTACATAAAGCATCCAATAACCTAGACCCTAGACCTGTCAACCTCATTGGTCTGTCAGTAACAAAGCCAACCCCTCAGTCATTGGTCAATGTTTTATCTCCATATAACTTACAACTTGTGTTACAATCATTGTTATTGGATTATTTCCTGTGTTTTTGTTTGTGAGTGAGTAAGTGCTTAACACCGCTTGGGCAATACATTGTATTTCAGCCATTAGCGGCGGGAATTTGTTTGTGACTAGCAAATTAATTACCTGATTTCGGCAGAAGACTTCATGGTCATTATGAATAGTGTAGATTGAAACTAACGTAAACATTATTTAATTAGGTGTTTGCTATTTTGTTTATTTACTTTATATTTTTTTTAATTGATAAACTATCAGATTATATACGTCCACAATTGTGGCATTGGATCAAACAGATGTTTCTGATATGACACTGTTTCATTTGTCATGCAAAAAGATTCTGAAAGTATGATTTACCATATTTTAAAATTTGAGGAAGCTGATTACCGATTTGAGAAGAAATGTCAACCCCACCATTATAAAAGTCTCAGTTCTGCAAAGCAAATTTTTATGCATGAAAGAAAAATAGTTAATCATTTGCATCAACACTTCCTCTGATATTGGAAACCATGAAACCTCAGCAATAACCTTTTGGCACAAATTATTAGGGATGTCATGATACACCGATGCATAGATGTGGTGCAGTTCACGATACAATACACGATACAGTCAACTGTATCCTGATACAAATTTTAGTGAATATCGATACATTTTTGGGTGAATATCGATGTATTTTTGTGTGAATATTGAATCAAGAAATCCAGAGTTGGTTAAATTCCTTGTTAAGATAGCATAAACATAGCATTAATTAAATGACTTTTTCATGAAGAAGTTGGCTTATTTTTGTCTTTATATGCTGGTTACTCAGATAAGTCTCTATAGGAAAATTAAATTTAGATCCCTGAATTTTTATCTCAACGTAATAATGTCGCATTTAGTGTATTGCGATATGTATCGTATTGTGACGTTTTGTATCGCAAGGTACATGTATCGTGGCATCTCTAAATATCATTGACCAAATTGAGTCTGACCCAAGTATAATGGTTGTTGTGGTAAATCAATCTGTGCAAAAAGACAAAGTAAGCTGTAGAGTGATACATTTAAAACATACTTTATTTGTACATATGTCAAAATAGATGTATAAACTATGTACAAACATATAAAGATGTAAACTTATAAGTGCAGAATCACACAAATAACTATCACTCATTTTCACATTTAAATATTTGTTAATTCAATAACTGGAATCACAAGACTTAATGCCAATGGTACCACAGGAACTGCGGTTGAATACTTAGTCTTTGTGCAGGATACAGAAGTATCAAAATCAAAATGATATATCAATATTAAATAAATATTCTTTCTGAAATAAATGTTCTTTAGCTCGTCAAGCTTTTTTATATTATATTGTGATATTATTTTCACACTAGAATAAAAAGTTTTCATTCAAACAAGAATTCATCTAACAGAAATGTTTTACCAAAATACATCAAAGTAAAATGCTTTTTTTCAACCTAGGTTAATGTTATATTTAATCTTCCCTACTTACAAAGACCTGATGACACCCTCTGAAAGGTAACAACTAAAATGTTGTAGCTACCATATTCGACGTAATAAGCGCCCTGCTCCAATAACAATTGACATCAAATAATTAAATAAATAATTTTTTCTCAGTTAGCCCATGGAACAAGAAATAAAATTTGACATGGAATAATCAATAGACTGTTCATGGCACATTCATTATAATAATTTAAGTGTGAAGAAAAATATTGATCAAAGTGATTCTATTAAAATATATTGCTCAGTTAGACCATACAGCAACAAATGACATTTGACAACAAATAATCAAAGCGACATTTGTAAAATAATAAATTGAGTGTGGAGAAAAATATGAGTAAATATATATATATTGGAAAGAGACTCTGAGAGTTGAGATTGATTTAAACCAACTTCACCTACAAGGCCCAACTTGTACCAGTCTTTATCATCAAGTAATCTCAGCCTTGCTGCATCATGCCACAATTTGTGGTAAGTAACCTGAAGACTTATCTAAAGACAACACTGACCAGAGACTGAGGTGAGTCAACTGCCCCTGCAAAGCGTAACTTGTACCAGTCTCCATCTAATCTCAGCCTTGCTGCATTGTGCCACAATTTGTTATTTGAGTGCAGAGCACTCATTGATGATGGGAAACAATGTTACTGGCATTTCAGATGGGACTCTTTAAAGTTCACATAACCACAAACATATTTCACTATTTTCTTTGGAATATAGAAAGTCTGATTACAATATTGTATAGTGCGTTAAAGGTCGCTACTGAAATATGTTTAGTTTGGTAATGAAAGTCGTTTTTGAAAACCACTTTTGATGGGCCGCTTAGACTGGTCACACACCCATTTTGTGATGTCATATACAGAATCATCCTCGTTATCTATACATCTATCGTAACAATACCACAGAAAAAAAACCCTAATAATTAACGATTTTCGGAAAATGTTTCCGCTCAGTTAGATAAATCATTTGATGACTTAACACTACTAAGCATTTGGTGTAAAAAAGATATCCACATCAATGGTAATTAAACAATTATTTAGGCGGTATTTTAGTTGAAATAATGATGCGCTACTCTGTATATTCTGTTTATTACGTCACACCCGCGCGAGTTTTATGGCCCCTAACCCAGGTGGGGTTTTCACAGCCGATAATTACGCTGTCTAAATGAAAGGTTAATAAAAGGTGTTTATTGGACAAATTAAATTTTTCATAATTTTTAATTTTTATCAAGAATAAGTGTTAAGTTGAAAAATTGATGAATGAAGAATTCCTAACAGGTTTTTCAATGTAATGTCAATATTATTCAGTTGTGACAACAAAAAATTTAGATATTGTGAAATATGGTCAAGAAATGGCGATTTAGCGAATTTTGACCTGGTTGCCATGGAAACCACATACATTCAACAAATTGATATTTTTTATTGTAATTAAGAATCAGAATAAATGTACATTAGTTAAGGAACATTTTCATGTATATTATAAACAAATTTAAGGCATTGTGACACTTCAGTGACGAGTGTTTGGACAAATTTGTAAAAAAATCATAAAAAAAATAATTTCCCATTAATTAAAAAAAATAATGATATTATATTTTTATCGAATGTTTTCATAGTATGAAAGATGTATGTATAAGCTACAATATGACACCAGTTATGTTCATTTATGTAAATAAATAGTGAAGTTATTCACAATAATATGCATTTTTGATTTTTTACCCGAAAATGTTTGGTTGCCATGGAAACAAGGCTGAAAAATACCCCTGCCACCAAATGAAAATGTGACAACCATCCTTTTCAAACACAACATATATATATCTTCAAGAAAAAAGTGGTTTGGCTTTGTTCTACGGTGGGGAGGGGTACCCGACCAGTTTTGTGCTTTGGCCCTTAGACTATGGGTAAACATCAAATGATACAGCCTATAATAGCCCTCAGCAGTGAAGCAATCAGAGTGTAGCTTCGTTTCAGGAATAAAATTGCTAGTTTGGATGTAAAACTGTTTTCGAATGTGCATACATCATATTAGAAAATGATATATGAACTTCAACGAATCATATGTGTTCATCGTCTCTATCATACATAAACAAGTTTCAAAATTACAAATGCTTACTGTCTCCTTAAAAGATTTGAAACGAAAGTTGGTGCTTCCCTGCCATTTAAGGATTGTTTTACATGTTTTGTGCCTCTATCGATGTATAACAGCAACAAATTGTATAAAATCGCGTAGCGTAGCGAAGCGATTTTATACAAAATTTGTTGCTGTTATACATCGATAGAGGCACAAAACATGTAAAACAATCCTTATAATTACAAAATTAACATTTTAACAAAGTTTTTCCTAATTATTTTCAAAAAATCTGTCATCAATGTCGTAATATTGTGGTTTGTTACACGAAACAATACAAAGTTGAATCAAAATTGAGAACTGCATAAACTAAAACGGCCGAAGATTTAATTTCGTTTTCGCAACCATTGACACCCATGCAATCACAATTCGTCTTAACCGGAATCCGCATTTTCGGAATAACCCTAATTAGCATATCACACGTCGTTCAAAATGTCCGCCGTTTGCGAGACGCTCGGAGCGAACAAGCTTGAGGACTCGTAGTTATTAAAATGCAGTCTTTCCGGTGAATGTATGGATTGGGTTAGGGAGACGAATGTATTTACTTGTTACAAACGCAGGTGGGAAGTGATAAGATATGTTTTATCTGTCTTTGCAACAGAACGTAACTCGCAACTGTCAAAACCGGACTATTGCGTCAGGTGATTGTGACGTCACAAGGAATGAATGCACATGGTATGGTTGCAAATTTTTCTGCATTCATCGAGAAATGGCAGCAGGTTTTTGAGCGCTCTCGTCCAATCAGAATCGCGGAAATTAGTGTAACAAAACCATTTTGTAATTATTTCAATATGGTTATTTATCTACACTCAAATGACCAGTTAAATGGTACACTTCATGTAAGCAAAGGCGAGGTCGAGGTAAAACATTGTTTGGGAATATTAAAGTGACTAGTATTTACTTTTCTTCGTAAATGTTGGTAAACATAAAAGAGATAGTCCTAAATTTAATTCTACCAAATTTCTTGTTTGTTGTTGAAGAAAGAATCTCTCTTTTTTGGAATATGCATAAGCTTATACAACTGATCTCGTTTGATTAAATGTACACATGCATTTGATTCAATGATAATATGGATACTTATATGGAGTTTTCGTAAGACATGGCCAAAGAGCTACCTACATCATAACCTGAAGGGCTGTCCTGAGCAGCTGCTACTTAACGGTATTACTGACTATGTAGGTCAGTACCTCCTGTTTTCAGGTATCCATTAGAACAGCTGAGTAGTCTGAATGCAATATTGATGTAGTGCATTGTCCGGGGAAACAACACAGGATGAGACAGGTCAAATGTTTTCAGTCTCTGATGCAGTAGAGAGGCATCACGAAACTACTGGCATAATGCAAAAGAACTATTAAGTTAATCAGACAGACATACATAATCCACCAAAGTGTTTTTAAAAATACTTTTTCTTTTAAAAATAATGTTTTAAATTACTATATAATTTTTTTTTGAAAATCCCAATTCATTTGGATGTCATCGATCCAAACGGTCTTAAGAAACTATTCCCCTAACAGCTGCAGTTTGGAAAGCCCCTATCAGGTCCGACAGGAGTCATCTACCTTTAAATCACCTGTTGGTTTCATCAGCAATTACCATACACATGATACTACTAGCACAGTTGCCAAATTCCTGGCTCGTTAGCAGAACATGTTCAGATGCTGAGAGCTCTCAATATTGCACTCATGCCTGACAAATAACCATTCAAGTTTCTAGTGAGGGTTAATGCGTGTGACGTGAATGAAACAAGTTTTGGATAAAACGGAGGTCACAGACACACTTTTCAAGATGATATTGTTGTAATACTAAAGCGCACAAACCGTAAATGTATAATTCCTAATGTATTTGCTGTAATTTACATATTTATACTTTTATAGATGACGATTGTGGCATACTTGTGACACTGACAACTAGGACATTCTGCAGCTTATTGCGGACGTTAGTTTTTAACAAACAAATGCACACATCATTTATCGGTTAATGGTACTTGTACACACCCTAAGCAGCATGTGCCACTGTCAATGAGGACATTCTGGAGCTTGCATCAAAGAGAAAGATAAATGTAGCTCAACAAGCACTGTGAGGTTTGTTATGAAAAGAATGTACATCCTACAAATCAGTGAGGTAACATGTCAGAAGCATTGCGATGGAGTACAGAAACATGGCTGATCTAACGTTGATAACGCGTTATCGGTGTAGCACAGAACAACAAATGTCACATGTATTGCGAAAGAATTTCAAAGTTTTGTCCATATTTGACTGCAGTTGATGTTTGATACATTTTTTTTAATTCGTTCATAAGAGGAACAAACGATTATGTAACATTATCTGTTTTCAATTCATGTATCATTTCTATCCATTAGGAGTCGTTGCGTATGAGTGTTAGTATCATAGTCAAAGCCTTTATACCAAATTAGCTTTCTACTCTGCCAGTTGCTACAGTCGCTGCATTGGAGTGTTGTTCATACGACTGTTGATTTTCAGTAATGTGGTATAGAGATGCATTTGATGCATATGTCTTTTGAGTTTATCAAGAATAACTTTAAATTGTTTTATGGGTTTGTTTTCTTTTCTTTGAAACTTTTCTCGTGCAATAATTTGATGCAAGTCATTAATTATTATAGACGTTTGCCGTTTATGTTCAAGAATTTAGTTGTAGTAGTCATTAAGTCTATTTTGTTTTCTACCAAATGTTTACAATCCCAAGTCATCACTTGATTGAGAAATGCGTCACTAATTTCATGATTTTGAAGGACTCTTCACTCGTCTGATTTGCCGTCATTAGGCAATTGAAATGATCTTTATTTCCTACAAATCACGAGGCAAAGAATATATTTCATCCTCAGACCATCAACAGAATTTTTTTCATTTTAATGAAAGATTTATTTTCATAAAATAGGACATATATTTAGTACACGTGATAAGTTATTGTTGTAGTAAAATAGCTCGTCATCACTAAAGTTTTCACAGGCAAATAAGGAATGTAAAATTTGTAAATGCAGTATATCCTTTAAATAATACAATGAGTCTTCAAAGAAACAAACAATGTTCAAGAAAGCTTCAACGTCCAATGTTCCTTACGGAAGTGATATAAAGACGCTTTATCTGAAATGATCTGACTGGCAGTAAGTATGCTTGATATTTGAAAACATATGTGTTGAAAAATAAATTGTTTTGCGATACAAAGACAATAAATTTGACATTAACATATATTGCCTTGACACACATTCTTTTATCTTTTCAGGAATTTATATTTATATCACTATACATAATGTTTTTTTTCATTGTAAAGTTTGTGGTGACGCTTCACTTGTAAAATGTGTTAGAAGGTTTGTTAACGTGACATCTTGTTTTCTCTGCTTTCACAGTCACTAATAAATTCTCAGGAATAGTGTTCAAACTGTCTAGATGATGATAGATAAAGTTACACTTGTACTATATATTTGACACAAGTACAACACGAAACAGATTATGTAGTTATCTGCATCAACACTTTTTTGCTAAAGCTTGCATCACTCGTTTGGTTGCTCGTTCGTTGGTTAGCAGCTAGGTAAGAACACTGACAACAAACAAACAAAACATTGCTTACATAACACATGTTTCTGAGAAACATCCCCTTTCAAATCACCAAAAGATCTATAAGTCACGATGAAATTTACGAGGCACTTCATCACCATTGCACTCAATCCACTCAACTGTTCAAACGGAAACTTGAGTACATGATGCATGAACTCACTTTGTAGTGGCTTTGAAGCTCTTTCATCATAAACATTGAAGAATGAAGGATCACATAACACATATGACATATCTATATTTACAAATTACAAGGTAATCTTAAAGAAAAAGCAGGATCCAATTGACACCTTCAGTGTCTAAAGAACAATATAATATAGAAAATTAATAACAAGAGATGCATTCAACTACAACAGTAACATTTTTATGTTGGGGATCACACTAACTGCATTAATGCAAACCCGTGTACTTTTAAGAACGGGTCCCCTGCCGGATTCGACTTTTAAACTTATAATTCTTTAATGCACTTGGCGCTATATTGCACAACGTATTTAATCTATACATCAATATATATATAAATATTAAAGATGAATCTGAGAAAGGTAAATAGTTCAAGTGTACTGATTGAAGTTTGCTTTGCCTCAATAATGATTTTGTCTCATAAGCCTTGTTGCATTATTTTGATAAAAGGCAATTCTTTATCAAGGTGAGCTTGTCTGCTACCATGAAATGAATTGAATTAAGTCCTGCAATCAATCATATTGATTAGGGTATAACCTAGGAGTTATCTTTATGATGCTTATCAGAACAAGGCTGTAATAACATGCTTTGAATGGATAAATAGCCAACGATAAAAAGTGATGCATTTCAGATATCACATGCGCAAATATTTAAAATGGGCATATTATTTGTGAATATAATTTCGTTTGTAAAAAAACCATATTCACAATTGTTAACTTGTCTTTTATCACGTAACCAGTTTGCATTTTGGGTTTATCATAGAACTGAGATAGCATCACCTTCTGTGCCTCGTTAGATACTTTGAACATCACATGACAAAATATGGATTTGTTGACAAAGCATTTATTTTCGCATTAAGTATATCTATTGAGGGTTATATGAGGCGGCAATATGTGAAAATAATACGAGAAATATAACACACAACCTGTTCAATATTATGTCAGTTGCAATGTTAGTAGAAAATACATTCTCAATAGACAGCCTTATGAGCTGATAAGAAAAAGAGTAGGAGTATTTATCAGTATACTACTGTCATTCTCTTTGACATAAACGTAAATGCTTCTTTCTTATATGGTATACATCTATACTTTTAACTATCATATCATAAATTTGAGTAAACAATTTGGTTGGCAGTAGGGAAGTGAATAAATATACACCATTTTGTTTTTAAGTCTCCGCATTATTTTTGCAGTAAGAGTGTTTTCCGTTAACTAACGTGTTTGCACCCGTTTGCACACAATTAATCTTCTTCTGTGCTGAATTATTTTCCTCAAAAGAAATTTGTAATTGTCAGCATATGTTCCCGGCATGTCTGCAGAGAGCGGGTTAGATGCTACTTGTTGCGAAAATGTAGATCTTTCTACGATTGTATAAGTAATTGTTTCCTTTATGTAGGCAAGTAGTAGGCAGGTAACAATGCACTGTCATTCAAGTTATGGCTGTCTCCTTTATCAAGAACGGAGTATGTTTTCTAAAAATGATTAGTCATTATTTACATGGCTGATTTTAAGCATATAGATGAAAGAGTGTGAGAACTTCTACACAGAGAATGTAGTGCAGGCAGAGTGGCAGAGGAAGTGTCAAGGCGTTATGTTTACAGAGATTGTTCAGTAAATTATTCAAATACCATGATATTTTCGATTTAACTTAGCCGTGAATTTAATATCTTCCGCTTAAACGACAAAATATCAACCTTAATGATTTATTAAAAAATGCAAGTTTTCGGATTGAATTTTATGAATTTGTCCTTTGTATATCTATTGCAAGAAAATAATTCAGCTCAGATTCATTATCCCAGTGCGTTATTGGCCATTTGTGCGTTAACAACGTTATGATCTTTTTTTTGAGTGTTTGTTTACACATGAATCTGCAGTATTATAACCATATTTGGAAAATATATATATTGTTTTTAAGTAAATTTTATTATGAGTGCCTTTTTCTGATATCTGTAAGAATGAACACGCGTTTCTAGTGGTTTACTTTCATGACAATTGAGTATTGTTTTGTAAGAATTATAGCAAGAAATTGCTATCGTGGTTTTATAAATGGAATTGTGTTGGAATAGTTCTCTGTGACCTCATTAACAAAAACCATAAATATAATGGTTATACTAACTTGATGAGATTTTCCTTCAATTAAGTTTGTTTACATTTGTGTAGATGGTGTAGCGATTGTGTCAATTTATGGAATTTATTGACAAGGTCATTACAATATTTTTCAATTCCATGATTTAGACATATCCCAGGATGAATTCAGTGCAGACAGGGAACATACATCTGTTTATGTCAGCGTCGTTTTGTAATATCAACGTTGAGGTTTATGATTTAGACATGTTTTGAGTTTGCTTTTTTTGCTTTTTGTTATCTGCTAAAAAATGTTCTTCTCCCTATCCAGGTAAAAGGTTGTTTAAACTTGCATATATGCTCAAAATCAAGTTATATTTAAACATACCACGGTGGTATTCACTTTATGCTATCTTCTGATTGAAGATAACAAATGAAATTCACCTCATTTCCTGAATATGGAATTACTTCTTTATCAAGTGGGATGTTGGGAGGATAACAAATATGGATACATTTTGCGCGTTTTTTGATAATTTTATATTTTAGATTTGTCACTGATAATTGTACGTTAATGCTTAATGTATTATTTTGATAATGTCAAACATCTTATTACACAAGCCAATTATCCGTAGTCAGAGGGCAAAGTATGAAGATTCACATAAAATCCATTGGCGGCCATTTTGTGTGAACACCTTTAATTCATTTTGTGTCAGAAAAAAGAATCGCATGGCTAAACTTTACATTATATATTTGAATTATTACTGCTCCATTTAGTTTAAATACACTGTCTTTCAATTGGAACCATATTCATTTATTTTCATATTCCTGACATCACCTTATATTCCCCCTAAAAACGTGCTACTGTCCCTTTAATACTTAGCAAAGAAAACCTGTAAACGAAAAAATTAATCTGAAAGAGATTAGATAAATAGGAATTTGAATATCAGGGTAAAAAGCTTGGCCTTAATAAGGTTCAAGAACACTATAAGAGATTATTGGACAGTCTATTATAACTTCACCTCACCAAAAATGTCTATGTGTTTGTTGCGATTTAGTTAATTTCTTGCAAAATGCAGTTTTTAACTGACACACGTTTTAAGAAAATATTCCTACTGCATGAGGATACATAAATAAAAAGCAAGCAGTAAATTTTCATGTTATTTCTCTTCATCATTAGAAGGTACTTGTAGTCACACTACACAGCATGTGATACTGTTATGGCGGACATTTTGGAATTTGCATCAAAGAGAAAGATAAATGTAGCTCAGCAAGTACTGTGAGGTTTGTTATGAGAAGAATGTTTATCGTACATATCAGTGGGGTTACTTGTAGGAGGCATTATGATGGGGTAAACAAACAGAGCTGAATAGCTTTGGTCTTTAGAATCCGGCCATTGTTTAGCTAATTTGAATCATTAATCATAAATCTTACTGAGTAGTACATCAATTAGAAAACATGTAGGAGGACTGTTTTAACTTTTACCCTTAAGTTTACAACATCCATCATGAAAATCTCTACTTTTGTTTGCAAAATAACGACTCAAAGTATATAGAAACATCCTTCAAAGTGCAAACCTACTCGTTCTAAAATAAATTATGACAATTTATTTAAATATAAACCTACAAAACATGATTGATGCAAATATGACAACTCATTATTTCACTCAAGGGTGAGTTTCGTCCAAATCATGATGAATAAGTATGATGTGTAAGTTATTTAAACTTAAGTCGCGTTACTGAGATAAAAACTCAAACAGAAACCTGAGGGCTAATCGAAGAGTGAGACTAGATAATGTAAACATCATCTCAATAAAGTTGTGTCTAGCCTTGATGAACAATTTCGCACATAATTATATGAAAAGAAGCCCTTAAAGGGACAGTAGCACGTTTTAAGGGGGAATATAAGGTGATGTCAGGAAAATGAAAATTAATGGTTCCAATTGAAAGACAAAGTATTTTAACTAAATGGAGCAGTCATAATTCAATTATATAACGTTAAGTTTAGCCATGCGATTGCTTTTTCTTACACAAAATGATTTAAAGGTGTTCACAAAAAATGGCCGCCAATTGATTTTGTATGAATCTTTATACTTTGTCCTCTGATTATGGATTATTGGCTTGTGTAGTGAGATTTTTGATATTGTCAAAATATTACATCTAGCATTAACTTACAGTTATCAGTGGAAATTTTAAAATATAAAATTATAAAAAAACGTGCTACTGCCCCTTTAAGCACTTTGAGTTCTATATTACTTTATTATGTGTGTATGGTAAGTAGTTGCTTTTCTTTAATACTCCATTGCCATGTAGTGATCGTATGATCTTTTTAAATGATGTTATCGTAACTGCTGAATGAGCAGTAACATTCGCAAATTCACCCTGCATTTAAATAATTCACCGAAAAAAGTGTAACTGACCCTTTGATCAACAAAGTTTTACACATAATTTGAACCACATGTTCACCGGCAGTTTGTTAAATATGCGCTGAACGGTTCTAATTAGTACTGATAGAGGTAAAGTATAACATACTTAACGTCAACTAACTCTTTCATGAGTTAATATAGTACTGAAGAGAATTTAATTGGTGTTCAAGTCAATTGCACCTTTAGCGTGCTTATGTTAATGATATTGAATAATCAAATTATTTTACATGACAGGAATTCTTTAGGAAATACTTTTATTATGTTGTAAAATTCATATTTCACATGCCTACTACTTGAAATGAATTACTTATTTAACTATGTAAACTAAGATTTTCAACATGTTAGGTTCTGATTATTTCTAGAAAAAAACGGATTAGCAGATATATCAATATTGCTCATCCAAATTTACTGAGCAAAAGTAAATGCATATAAATGTTCATTTTTTTTGTTCAAAATGGTTACAGTTACTGTATTTTAAGTTTTCTTAACAATTCCTTCACAGCAATGTGCAGAAAGTGCTGAAATAGAAAAAAATATGCTTAAATGTGGAAGGACAGCATTAACGTTTCTGAACAAGAGTTAACTTCCTTTTTTTAGGTTAAAACTTCAGAATCTAGGCTTTGTTCAAAGAAACGTGCATCAAATCTTTTTTATTTCGTTAAAATCTGGTATATGATGAATCATCCGACATCCGAGGAATGAAATTATTTGTATGTGTAAACATCCGATGATAATGGGAATATGGACACTAATATAGACTACTAATAATTGAACAAAATGTTTTTGGCGAATATAATTTTATCTCATCGTGTGGGGTGAGAAAGTGATATTTCATGAGATGAGAAAGAGATGATATTCGGCTAAAACAATGGAATAGTCAATTTATTATATACTTTTTAGCATCATAAAATGCAGTTTTTAGAGATTGAAAGGCTAGTCACGATTGTAAAAAATCCGCTTTTTTGCATCTCGCTTAATGCTTTTGCAGTGACAAAAACGTTTTATATCGTAACAGGACAGTGATAAAGGACCCTTTTTGCTTTTTGGAAAGTCAGCTTGCCTCGACCTGATACAGTGAGTGAAGGTGCTATGTATACCAAAGATCTTTCGCTTAGTAAAGTATTTTTATCGAAACATTAAATAACTATTTATTACAGCAACAAGATATGAACTTCATTTGGCTTTTTGATATCATAGGATACATCGTCATTACATAATCAAAAAATAAAATATCAACATACCGAAAACAAATCACAGTTCTCAGTTTCTGGTATATCCTATTATCATCTCAGCACTCTCTGCTTGTAGAGGGTAATCACATGTTATTAAGAGGGCAATAGTAAGATCCTGACCTCTAATATACTGAATTTCAGCCATTATGATTGTTTGACAAGGCATGGATTGTTTTATATTCATTGCACTTTTTGGTCAGATTTGTGGAGAATCTGAATGAAGTTGATGTCAACATCAGATGACTTTGGTGTACAAAGTTTGTTCTTGTCAGTTTAAGCATCCTTTGTCATTGAACTTCAGTAACTCGTTTCCTGGAATTATTTGGCGTTTTCCATAGTCCATGTTGCAGTTGATTAATATGAAGACTATAGATCCATATTTGATGTATATTTGTGATGAAATTTTCAATTTTCATCCTTTAGCTGAATTAGTACGTCGCTATAGTCCACTGCAAAGACCTTGCTTGTCTATAAACTCCTTGTCTTCCTCTTAAAACATGGGGGACAACAGGTTCACAGAATTTGTAAGTCCATCGGGCATGGCCTCTGTCACCCTTATACATGTATGGGTGCATATGGGTTACAAAATCTATTCATTATCAATCAGTCAAGGAGTCTGAACACATGGTTTCAAATTTCTAGGCATTTGCTTCTGGAGATGAAGCTAAAAATAGCTTATTTGGACATGGCCCAGTAACCCTCATTGGCAGTTACATGGTAACCAGGTTTATGAATAATAATCCCCATTAGCTAAAGAATCTGTACACAAGGTTGCATTTTTTGTCTAGGCATTTGTCTCTTATAATCAGGCGTACCAATTTGTTTATATATTAATTCCTCTTAGCGAATTGATCAGAAGACTTTATCATTTCTCGTCCTTTAGATTATAGTTATTTTTGACGTATCGCAAGTGGCTCTTATTAAGGGTGATAATCTCAATCAGCTTAGGAGTTTGTACACACTGTTTCAGCTGTCAAGGCCTTTTACTTCTGGCGGAAAAAATGAAACTATATATTTTGGGACGTAGCTTTGTGGTCCATAACATCGGATAACGGGACACCTAACCTATCAATAAAAATGCCATTCAAGTAAAGAGTTAATACGTTACTTAATTATTTTGTAAATTTTGATTTTTATTATAGATTGTTTTTGTCATATTTAATTGAGCGGAACTGAAATATGCTCTATGCTTGTTGTGCCAGTCAATATTCATGTTGATAATTTATAATGAATAAGATATATTTAAATCAATTAAGTGCTCACAGCTTTTTCATCTTTTGGGCTTTCACTTCTGAAGATAAGGTCAGAACAGGTATGATATTAATAAGCAATGAAAATAAAACAATTAATTGGGTAACATCGTGGAGAAATGCTACAAATGTATATGTACAAAGTGTTTCTACATATTGTGTTACACTGTCAGCCTGTTGTCCTTGCTTATGCAGTTCTAAACTGAAAGTGTGATGACAATTGTTCTGCCTGTCAGGTGAAGAAAAAGGATGATCCGGTGACGAAACCACGTGCATGTATTTTACATAGATAAATAGAGCATTAACATTAGTTTGGTTTTGCTTGCATCACTCTAATGATTTATTACATTCCGAGGAAGAAACGGTTCATCAAGTTCAAAATGAGGACAATAACATAATCGCTTTTTATATCTTACAGGGGAATTTTCTTTCATGCAGCTCTACAACAATTAAGTCAAAATAACATTTCTTGAGAGTAAAAAACCTTCAACTTAAAATTAATCTCGATACTAAGGATTCAGCATTATGCATGTTTATTTTTTTCTGTACAAACACAAAGAGGCTGATGAATAAAGCATACATGTATTATGTTACATGTACTTAACACATTATCATATATTTGAACAGTCACATAGAATTTCATGAAATCATATAACTTCGTTACATAATAAAAGATTAACATTTAATTCTTTTTAATTCTGTATTGTGGGTATTGATTCTAAAAATATTTTGTCTATATCGAGTTGACGTGTGAGTACCAAAAAGTATCAAAAATGATTTTGATAAGAAACATTGGCACTAGTTGAATCTTCACATACAGTCTAAAAAGGATGTATTATCATCATGCGGACCACCGACGGCTCGATTTATTTAAAGCCAGTTGACAGGTGCGCGGTACCAGGTGTATACCGTTGTTAAATACATACCCGTAATTTTACCTTGTGTGTTGACGTTGGAGCTTTCTTATGTAACCTGATATTGTAAATAGATTAATTAGAGACAAATTGGGTGTATACCAAAACACGGAAGATGTGTATAAACATTGCCTACGATTTTTGAAAAAGATTCCTAGCTATCTTTATCGGAGTTTATTTACCATTCTGCAAAGCGCTTTATATGTCCTAGTAGAAAACATTTTGTATATTTTTATGCCTTGGAAGACGTGTCTTATTATCTGCTTAGCAAAATACGTTTAGACAGATTCCGTTTGGACATCTGTCAATCCCATCATTTCTCTCTTTACCATAAGAAACGAGCACTTGGCATGCACACAGTCCAGCCATCATGTTATTTTGTGAATATGGGTGTGATGTAAATATGAGGCTAAATATAAGTTACATTTGATTTAGGTGTGTGATCAAGAATGTATTTTATTCCTTCAACCAAAGTGTTATGGAACGATATCCCATTAGATAAGCGAAATGTAACATCAACAGAAAAGTTCAAATCATATTTGAAGAAGCCAATTGTTTCGGCACCATCAGGTATGCGTAGGGTAAATATTTATCATACACGTTTAAGATATCATGTAAGTGAGTTGAAATATGATTTATTTAAAGTTGGCATTAAGGCGGATTCAACATGTGAATGTGGTTATTTATGCGAAAATGTTTTTCACTTTATGTTTGAGTGTTCTTTATATGATGAACACAGATTAAGAATGTTAAATGTATTAAAATCATATGTTATTGATGATGCCGTAAATTTAGATTTAGTTTTATGTGGCAGTAAAAGCCTTTCAATTTTACAAAATCAGGTCATTTTCAAGGCAGCCCAGCAATATATTTTAAACAGCAAGCGCTTCTGTTGACTGCAGCATGTACATATTTACTTTTGTAAATATCTTTCTACCATTCTGTATTATGCTATTTTCCATGTTTTCATATATGTCACTATATATCTATCATTTTGTAAATACTTGGGAGAAGGTTACCTAAGTTAGATAACTTGTTCCTAATCCCTTTCTTTATTGAATAAAATATGTTTAAATCAAATAATCATGAATAAATTTTAAGGTAAAATCATCAAATATTATTAACTAAATGTTCTTCAAAATGCAGTCATCATCCATTAAGATCCAGATTACGCCGTCATAGCCTTCGTATTGACAGGGCCTCCAAATTCTGGTATGAACACATGATTGTCAAAATACACATTAACATAAAAGAGGTTTACTGTTCTAAAAGGACATGATTACACATATTATTTTTCGAACATTCTAAATGTTTTTTGTAAACTTGGCAACATTATCGTTCAACTTTATTTTTTCTAGTGCGTCAATATGGCAACTTCATTACTCTGTGAGGACTTTGTCGACTTACATTACCAATCACAGGAAAGATCAGGAGTCATTGAATTTGCTTCAATTTTTGAATATTTACATCATTAATATATGAATCATACATATTAACAAACAACAGGATATATATTTGGTTTGTTATTTGTTACTGTTTGGTAACAGAACATTTTATTATTTTTCCCCACGAGAAAGCCTATTATTTACGGAGCTTCGTCACATACGTTTGTCGTTTGTATGTCAAAGGGTCACAATTCAATGAGGTGACAAATAGTAATTAAAGTGAAGGCAACGTTTGGCGACTGCAGAGGTGGAAGGGTTAAAGTGACATTAAAGAAAAGGATAAATGTAGCTCTACAAGAACTGTGCGGTTTGTTATGAGAAAAAAGGCGTTATACACTATGTTAAGGGGTTACGATATAGGAGTCATAGTGACTTGGGTAAATAAACATTGGAAATATACATCGATAACAAAGATTTGACTTAACACATACAGAAGTCAAATGGTGTTATCAACTATACTGTTATTTTTGATATTTGTAAGACATTTTATATAATAGGTGTTAATTCGTTTCATCAAAATTATGCAAGAGAATGTCACAATAACATTTCTCAACACATGTAACATTCTTATTCTTATAGACTCATTGCAGACTTAAGTGATTAGGTACAACAAGATTTAATTTTTCATGTGCACGTGCATACCCTTTGCCACAACCCAAACCTGTATTTTCATTGTGTCTCATTTAAGGAAAGTAACAGATGGTGTTTTCATTAGATTAGAAATGCTTACAGGAAAAGCAACTTTTCTACGACTGACACTTACTCCTTTTTGCATCCCTTGAATAGGTTATCAGTCCGTGGTTATCGTTACCCATCGTGTGGTTGGTATAGTGGTTATTGAGTGATGAAAATGTCCCTGTATCCTCGTTAAGTAGTAACATAATAGGGAAACCAGAAAAGATTAAGAAATTATGTGACTTTTCTAGGGTATATCGACAATCCTGCATATATTGTACCAAAACTTAACCTGCCACAACTGGTTTGGTGATTGATTACAATATGCTTCTTTTCGCAGACTATATTATATATATTCTCTTAAATTCTAGCACTTCCGAACATTTTTCATATTTTATTTATTTTATTATTTTCAATATCTTTATTTAAATATTTTATGTTGATTTATTATTATTCTTTAATTGCCACTTTTCATCAATACCTTGACGATGAATTTATGCATCACGAATATTATCATTTAGTAAATAATGTCATAAAGCAAAAACTATGCCAATCAGATTGCATGAGTCAGTCGTCAACCTGTGCATTCCTTGTTTTAAGTTCGAGAGTGCCATTTAAAACAAAAAGTAAAACTGAATTTAAGAAATGGTGACAACCAGGGTACATGAATTTTATTTTATCTTCTGTATGTTTGCTTATGATATTTGAAACATTCTAGATAATATCATGTTTGTTTATTAAAAATTTATGTTTCATTTGAATGCAAACGTCTCAGTAACTTATCATGTTGATGTGTATTTATTTATCAAATCATGGACAGGTATACACTGCGTAAACACGTACTTAGTTGTACATGGACCAAAGTATCTAAATTATTTATTAAAAAATTATGTTGAAAATCAACAAGAGTCCACACATGTCATAAATATGAATTAGAGACATGAGACGTCAACCAAAAGTCTATATGAAAATCTAATGTGGTAGGAGCCTGTTTCATCAAATGTGTTGTTACATAGTATGTGTAACAAAGAATACGCGTCTCCAATATAACCTTTTGTTTATTAGCATGTAACCACAACAGAGTATGCAATCTCGTCAAGCCTCTTGCATCGACTTAATGAAGGGGAAACAGTCCTTTTACTATAAGCTGCTGTTAAGAAATCGATTGTGACACAAGTTAACATGATCACCTAATCAAGATTTGATGTTTTTGGACTTATTATATATAGATATATTAAGATATATTATGGAACTGAATCTGAAAACTACGTCTTCACAACATTAATAAGCGTTAACTGAAATATTGTTTATGCCATTATTTTTAGAGAAGTTTAAGTAAGTGTTATTTGTCTCATGGATGCTTGAAGCGACGATTGCATAACATATCAAACATTTTACTGATTGACCATTTCTGGAATGGCCTCATAAGAAAAAAAGATAAAAGTCTTATAATTTAGAAAGCTTTCAACTTGGAAATAAAGACGTATCAGATCTTTAGTTTTTATTTATTATCCTCTTATTATTGCACACATAACATCAAAGAGTTCAAATAAAGTAAAAATGTATTTAATTAAATCAAGTAAGAGAAAGAGTGGTGTTGCACTTTTAATGTACTGCTATGAATATGCTCTTAAATATATCTCTTTAAGGCAAAACTTATATTTTTACTCAAAGGGAATTACTATCAACACAGTATTTCGAGGATGGTCATCGCTTACAAGCAATGATTTACAAGCATTACTGCAATCTATCCACTATTACATAATGAAATCTGATCGATTTGACCTTTCATAAGTCTATATAGTGACTGCAGACAAAAGAATTAATATCTATGCATTACCACTGTTGACGATATTGGATATTGGACTCTTATATGAATATGTTACCATCTGTATTTCTTAATACGTTACTGTTTATGTTTAAGGGAGCAGCCTTAAAATAAGCTCCCAGGAGTTTGTTGGCTAATCCTTTCATGAATGTACTGTTTTCTTTCATGAATAAAATATGTTTAAATCAATATATCTCTGAGACTTAAGACATCATTCTAGGTATGAAATGTTATGATTGTTCAACCTTTTATATGTGATCTTAGTGAACAGTTGATAAATAATAAAAGATTATTGAAGGATCTACATTTGGTTTATAAACCATAAATGTCGTATAATATACCTCAGTGTAAAATCAATTATACAAATCCATGTGGGATTTTCTAACTGGTGCTATCTGAAGCCTATGAATCTGCATTTGTATAGAATTTGAAATGCAACCTTAAATATAATGCAATTTGCAGACACAAAGTATGTGACCCGTTGTGGACTTTTCACTTTAAGTTGTAATAGAACAATCAAATATCTTTTATTAAGAAGATAAAGAGTTACGTTTGTAAATTTTCAGGAAGTATTGCTATTCAACACCCGCAAATTTAGTTTAAAACCGGCGCTGTTTACAAACGCAACTTTTTATTGATATTGTAACATGACCGTAAGCATTTTAAGAGGATATATTCCTCTATTGATGCGTCAGAAACTCAGAGTTAAAAGGATTTAGCGACTGCTTCATTCTTGTTTGGTGTGGGCAGCGTTTTAAGCATTAAAAATAGTATACTAATACAAACAAGATGCATTCATAATGATGAGATCTTACAATGATTACTGTAAAATATTTGAGAAAAGAAAGCACTTTCAAAATTCATCGATGAACAAGAAAATCCTGCATAAGCAAATCTTAAACACGCCCAGACCATTGTGACAGTGACGCGATCATTATGATGTCACCAGCATTGTCCCTTATGACGTCATGACATGGGACGGCATTGGAAAGAAACCGACGGCAGAAAACTTGGAGAAAGTACAAAAAAATAGAGCCAGTGCTCTGCGAGATGAGATAAAAGTGATATTCGTCAAAAATAATAAACAATGTATCTACTAATATTTTCCATACAATTTAAGCTATTTCTCTTGTAAGGGTTGACACAGCCTTATGACTTCCCTCATCATTGCAAGGTAAAGGCGATGGGAAAATAGTTTGATCAAAATAAATTGATTCAAACATTTAATTACATTTGACAAATGAATATCTTTTGAATTTGTATTTCTTTATAGATATCTCAAGAATGATTGGAACTACTTAGCATGTCACTCGCTTCTAGCTTCGTTGAAATCATTAAGACATCGCAAAAATATATGGCCAGAGTGATTTTGAAATTTATTGGTGATGCAAAATTATAAACTGAAAACTTCTCAAAAAATCGTTTCAATCAGTCCTGTTTAATGGTGTCTTGCGTAAGTAGCGTTAAAGTCAGCACTTTGGTTTCACATGGAGGTAATGCGTTCTGCAGTTCTTTTTAACTAATGTGAACATTGGAATAATATGTGTACTTGTCTCAATAGCCACCTCAATCACCATTGACTCAACCATTTGTGGATTAGTTTTGTTTTGATAATATGTTTTTCATTACTTTGGTTTCTTATTCAAATTATTTTTCTTATAATTATTGAGTTCTAGTTGGGTTGATCTAACGTTTTATCGACTTTGAACAATTCACTGAGGGTTAAACACCACGTGCCAAAGGTAGAAAAATCATTTGATTAACCAATTCATTAATTGCCTGTTACATAATTGAATCGTCATAAATTGACATTACTTTAATTTAACACAGTCAAAGAGAGGCTGCTACTAAGGACTGATCATTTCTATGTAGATCAGTACATCCTGTTTTCAGGTACCCATTAAAACAACTGGGTAGGCTGAGTGAAAAGTTGATGATGTGCCTTGTCCAGCGCAACAACACTGTAAGAGACAGGTCACAAATTGTCGGTATCGAATCAAGTATTTAAAACCGAGTCTTTGGAGATACAAGGCATCATCCTAACGACTACCAACTATGATCAGCCTGTCCTCACAAGATTACTTTATAAGAAATTGAAAAATAGTAATCCATTTGGATATGAAAGAACAAAAAGGTCTTCAGAAACTATTCCCCTAACACGTGCACTTTGGAAAAAACCCATCAGATCCGACAGGAGTCATCTACCTCTAAATCACCTGTTGCATTCATCAGCAATAACCGTACATGATACTACTAGCACAGTTGCCGAATTCCTGGCTCGTTAGCAGAACATGTTCAGATGCTGAGAGCTCTCAATATTGCACTCATGCCTGACAAATAACCAGTAGCGCTTCTGGTAGGGGTTAATGCGTGGGACGTGAATGAAACAATTTGTGGAAGAAACAGAGGTCACTGATACACTTTTTAAGCTAACTTACTTGTTGTACTGAAGTGAACGATCGTAAATGCGCAATATTAACTTAACCGCAAATCAGATCATATAAAAAAAAATTCTTAACATGATATTTTAGAGGCATTTCTACTTCTTACTATAACGGAAGAGTTATTAACTACTGAACACTTTTCTGAAATCATACATTTGATAGGTGCATACAGAATATTCAAGCACTCTTTTAAATACATTATGTGTCTATGATGACTTGAAAAGGAAAACTTCTGATAAAGACGTAATAATTATTAAACTATATGCTAAACATCCGATTAAAACATGAGACTTTATGTACAGTATAATAAAATGTTGTGCTTGAATTCAAACGGTAAAATATATTCAAAAGTCAAGAGACTTTTTGTCATCACATATATCTCTAGTGAAGGGTCAACAGTGCTATCATTAGCACAATAATGCAGTGACTAAAGGGTTGTTACATGGAAGGGTAGGAAGTAGTGGAAGGGTAATGGCCGAAGATACGTTTCATGCGAGATACACTTACATACTCATACTCAATGACTCCTAATGGATAGGAATGATACAGGAATTGGAAACTGATTCATACTTACATACATACTTTTTTGTAATTATGATGGACGAATTGAAAATATAACTATTCATCAACTGCAAACGAATGTTGACTTAACGTTAAATTCCTATTGCAGAGAATGTGATATATGTTTCCCGTGCTACACCAATGGATTGTTATCAAGGTAAAATCAGCCATGTTTCTTTACTCCATATCAAGGCTTCTGACAGGTTACCTCACTGATTTGTAGATGTACATTCTTCTCATAACAAACCTCACAGTGCTTGTTGAGCTACATTTATCTTTAATTCGCTCTTTGACAGTGCCACATGCTGCTGAGGGTGTGTACACATTTTTGGTGTCTCCACCGAGATTCGAACCCGGATCTTGCCGTGAGAGGCCAGCATGCTAACCACTACACCACTATGCTCCTCTTGGCAGTGGTACATGCTGCTCAGGATGTACAACTACCATCAACTGATGAAAAGTGTAAACGTGTAAATTCACCCCAACTGTTTGCCTGTGGTCCATGTCCTCTTTGTTTGCATGTGCTGTCGAATGTCCTTGTTGTCAGCGCATAATTCTGCTCACGGTGTGAACAAGATCCTTATGTGCAAAATTATGTCAAATTTAGTACTTGTTTGAAGGTAAGTGTAACGTCTCATAAGTGGCTTTCAATTTCAGTAAATACAAGCATTTCTTATAATTTTTTGTAAAAACGTGTTTTACTGAGTGAGACCGTAATAACATGTATTTACTGAAAGTTTTATTTAATACATGGAATAACTGATTGCACAGATTTACTAAAACATACATATCATCTTTCACATTTCACTTTTGATGATTTTTTGCACTTTAACATTCGTTCACTTCAGTGCATGACAAAGCTACTTTACTATAATACTATCGTCCCATAAGCCTTGTTGAATATTTTGTATGAAAGATAATTCTGTATCGAGAAGTGGATATCTGCTACCATAAAAGTAATCGATTTATGTCCTTCAATAAATGATATTGTAAAATATTGACAACTTAGCATTTCATTTACGGTATTTATATTTTTAAGAGTTAAATCTGACAACACAAGCTCATATGTCTATTGCGATGTGTGAAGAACATACATTCTTCATAGACAGCACGCTAAACTGTTGTATAATGGTGAGTATTCATCAGTATACTACTGTTATGTTCTATGATAAAACGTTAAGAATTATATTCTTAAAACTATACATTTCTACTTTTAACAATCGTATCATGTTTCTAAACAACACCGATAAGCATTAGCCCAACGATAAGCATTAGCCCAGCGTCGCAATATATATAATATATATCGTATTGTGTGCCTTTTCGTATGCAGGAATAGAGGTTCTGTTAACTAACTTGTTTGTACCCCTTTGAACTCAATTAATCTTTTTCCGTGCTGAAGAGTTTTCCTCAAAGGAAATATGTCATTGTCAGCAGAGATGTTCCAGGCATGTCTGCAAAGAGCGGGGTGGATGCTACTTTTTGAGAAAATGTAGATTTTTCTACGACTGTAGAATTAGTTGCTTATGTAAACAAGCAGTGGTGACAGAAAACAATACACTGTCATTCAACTAATGGCTGGCTGTTTTTACCAAGTACAGAGTATCTTTCTAAAAATATATTAGTCACTTTAACAATGTTGATTTAAGTGTAGGATAAATGAGATCAACAGAAAGTGTGAATACAGAGAGTGTTGTGCAGAGAGAGCATTACTTTAAGGTTTATAGCAATGGAAGTTTGTTCTGTTACCACGGTATCAATGCAACTACCCTTCAGTTCTAGATCAGCCATAACCTGTATTCTTACACAAATTCTAAACTTCGAATTTTGATTTGATGAAATTGTCTATTTCCATTGTTGCACATGAATCTGGAGGGTTATAGACACATAACTAAACATTTCAAGTAAAATGCTTGTTTTCAGGTAGACATTTGTAATGTCAATTAACCTTGGTCAAATATATTACATAAGTTTGTTCAACAAATTCATAGAGTATTTTTGCTATTGATAAAAACCTGATGATTTAGATATCTAATTAAAGCACCTTCTATTTTAAGAGATTTTATTACCTACGAGGGCAGTCATACTAAGGTTCATATTTTTCATATGTTTCCCTAGGGCAAAATATCACTTTTGCATTGTGACGTCAGGGTATAAACAATGCTTTGACGTCACGGTTCACCTATGACGTCACAATCTAAACGGACCGGCGGCGGCTAGTCCGCCTATGCTGGGAAGTAGTTTTTGAGAATTTTCTTTCATTTTGGGACTACGGTAATAAACAGAATATTATATTCTTGCCCATGACATACTATGTTTGCGACACTCGTGCCTTAATATCAGTATATCCCTCGCTCTCGCTCGGGAAATACTAATATTTAGCCACTCGTGTCGTAAACATAGTATGTCATGGACACTCATATAATATCCTCTATATATGTTAAGAGAAATGGTAGTTTTCACAACAAATATTTCATTTTAATTGAATATTGCCCCTATGATTTCTTTTATACATCAACATGTGTTTCTCTTGGTTAAATATCATGTCATTTGATTTGAGTGTTCTAATACGAAGTACAAAAAGAAAGAAAACTTGATCGTGGTTTTCAGATGGAGTTTTGTTTGAATAATTCTCAATGACCTGATTGATATCAACCTTAAACATCATGAATAGTTTTTCTTACAAGAATGTACATTAAACAAGTAAATTTAACTTCGAATGCGTTGCTTTATTTATCGAAATAAAGTTCTATTTCGTATTTTCAATGTCTTAACAATACTTTTAAATTCAATGGCACCTTCCGATAGGAATTCAGCTCAGAAAGGGACGTAGATATGTAAATGTGAGGTTCCTTTTGTAGAATCAACGTTGAGTTTTATGATCAAGTCGTAATTTTTCAATTTTGCTTTTAAGATTATGTCCTCGATTTATGATAGTAAAGTTCTTATAAGCAGCTTAACGGTAATTTGAACCTGCATTGGTGAGGTTTTCCCATTATACTCAACATCAGGTTATAGTCAAACACTGTGGTCTCAGCAGGATATGTCTTAAACGTCACTTTAGGTTTAATTATTTACCCAAAGATTCAGACTTTTAAATCTAAAACCATATGCCTCAATCTGAACCCTAAAGTAGAGGTTATACTAAATAACCATCGCATTATAGCGTTTGCACGAATGCTGCTTGTTGATTGCCATATTCAGCAAAACGTATACAAATATAATATATAGCTTAGTACAGAAGGTAATATATAACACATATGTTAATGGTTACGTTGTGACAAAATTCCCATTTATTAATCAAAACAGGCAATTTTGTCTACCTGTCGTAAGTTATATTAGTTTGGCAAAAGTTTTAAGTCCTTTTGTTTTCCAGACTTTCAAAGTCCTTTTTCATTATAAACTGTATGCAAATATTTAGTGAAATGATACACTATCCAAAGGCCCTTGTAAACACTCCTCATAGCATGTTGCGTTGTTATTGTGGACATTCCGGAACGTGCATCAGAGAGAACGATAAATATAGCTAAACAATACTTGTGATTGTTGCTATGAAAAATATGTACATCATAGACATCAGTGGAACAACACATACGCGGCATTGCAATGGAGTAAACAAACATGGCTGATCTAACCTTGATAAACTTAATCTAATGAAAACCAGAAATAAGATAATGTTACCTATTGTACATATGATATATCTGTAAGTCAAAAACTAAGGTTAATCTAATGAAACGCAGAACTAAGTTAATGTTGTGATTGTACATTTGATACATCTGTAAGTCAAGAATTAATTCAATTCCGTTTATGATTGAAATATTATCTACGCCGTGCCCTGCTGCTACATAAACTCACTCACTCTCACTTCTGTTTTTGCAACTACTTGGAATGTAGAAGATGGTTGAAATCGTTGATCACATTTATACAAAAGTTTGTAACAGAATCAGTTGTCAACATAGATATCATTCTTAACCTTTAAGAAGTTATTGAGTATGGAAATGTTTACTATTCATTTTATACGTGTATATACACGTTTTGTCGAATGCTAAACCTTTGTTTACCTTTCAGACATCTACATGTTTAACCACAGGGTGCACTTCCACCTCTACCTTTCTACTGAGTTTTCAACCTTTGACCTCCCCATTTGGAGAATGTCAGAATCGAATCAGGCATGCCACACATTTGTTCTTTCTATAGGTAGAGTAAATAGGACCAACATACAAATTGATCCATAAGTTTTGACTATTTGATATATTATTAATAAAAAATGTATATTTACAATAAATATATACAAAAAGCTTCACAGTTTGACCAAATTTTGGTTGACAGCATCTCAAGTATTGTATACATAAACTTGGTCTAGATGACAACCTCTTTCTGTATTTCCATGATATGTAACGTTCACTTCATCAGATTGTGGTATAACAAATATGAATACATTCATTCTTTAATATTTTGCAAAGAAACAAAACAGCTAAACAATAGTTTGCAAAATACAATAAGAGAGGTTAAATATATATATATAATTTAATTTTTGCACCATCATAAGATTTCAATCTACTTTACCTTCACCCTATTCACAATGCGTTTGTTACTTAAATCCTTATTTAAATTACTCTTCAACTGACATGTTGTAATACAATATTTATACTGCAAAACCGATGATACCATTATCAACGGCAAGCAGTTTGATTAGAATTTACATGTTATCACTTTCTTTTGCAGGCATTTGTACTCACACTTAACAGCACGGGCACTGTTATTGCGGACATTACGCAACCTGCATCAAAGAGAAAGATAAATGTAGCTCAACAAGTACTGTGGGGTTTGTTATGAGAAGAATGTTTATCGTACAAATCATTTGAGTTAAATGTTGGAGGCATTATGATGAGGTAAACAAACAGAGCTGATAAGCTTTGGTCTTAAGAAATCGGCCATTGTTTAGCAAATTTGAATCATTTATCATAACTCTTTCTGAGTAGTATATGAATTAAAGTACATGTAGGATGATTGTTTTAAGCTTACTCTTCACTTTACAACATTTATTATGAAAATGAATACTTTTGTGGAAAGCACCGTTTGACAGTATGTCAAAGTGTAAGACCACTGAAGTCAACATTAATGATCATAACTCTACACATGAGTAAGTTTCGTAAAATCAATATGAAAACATTTCATGAGTAATGAAAGTCGTGTTTCTGAGAGAAAACCGCAAACGAAAACCGAGGATCTAGGAAACACAATCTAGCTAACGTATTTTCTACCCCTGATGAACATTTGCTCACAATGCATATTAATATAAGCCTTAAAGCACTCTGAGTTATATATATATTTCTCTATATTTTGTAAGGAATGTTTGTATGGTCTGTAGTTGCTTCTCTCCATTACCAAGAAGTGATAGTATGGATATTTTTTTAACTGCTGAATGAGCAGTTGAACTGGGTAATTCTATAATTTTCTGCGTTGGAATAGTAATAGCACAGGAAGAGCTATCTTTGTTTTGAAAAGAAGTGGTGGGACTACCCTTTGATCAACAAAGCTTTGCCCATAATGTGAACCACATATCGACCGGAAGTATGTCAGATATGCGCTGAACGTTTCTAATTAGTACTGACTGAGGTAAATTATAACATACTTAACTTCAACCAACTCTTTCATGAGTTAATAAAGTACTGAAGAGAATTTAATTGACTTTCAAGTCATTTGCGCCTTTTGGCTGGTTATATATAAATATATGTAAATAATATTGAATAATGAAACTACTTTTCATTACAGGAATTCTTAAGGAAATATTCATATTTTTTTGTTGCAAAATTCATATTGAATATCATATTCGAATAAAAGAATTGTATTTTAAAAATTTCAACATGTAGGTGTTATGATTACATGTATTTCAAATTAAGAAGACATGCGAATTTTTAATATTTCACTTTATTCATGCAAATTGTGACAGTAACTTTACAATTCATTGGTGCAACAATGACTTAATACCCCTAAAGAAGGATTTAAGTGCAGAAATTGTAAGATGAAAATGTATGTGTTTTGAAAAATCAACATTAACGTTAGTAATCAAGAGGTAGCTTTCTCGTTTACTTCTCCAACTATCTTTCCCTTTTTAAACATAATATTTCAGACCCTTGGTCTATTTTTAAAGGAATTACGTCTTCGGCAATAACATGTTTAAGTTGTTAAATCATGTACAAGTACATGTATCATCCAACAATATTGTCATCGTAACAAAATACGATTAACTATAGTACTTTTATTTCAATTTTTTGCATTGTATCCGTTAACGAATCAGAACAGAGAGAAAAAGAGTACTGTGTTCAAATTCATAATGCTATAAAATGCCTGGTAGTGGTGTAAGACCTTATAAGCAAGTTAAATATATAAATTGTACCTAAATCAATGTTAGTTGACCTCACGAGATATTTTGACCGTTTCGTAATTGAATGTATGAATTAGAATACATAAAGATAATCTTACATGTCAGAAATATTTATCATCTCAGTACTTTCTATTTGTAGAGGATGATAACTTGTTAAGAGGGCAATAGTAAATTCCTGACCTCTAATATACTGTATTTCAGCCATCATAATTGCTTGACAAGGCATGGAATGACTGATATTCATTGCACTTTATGACCAGATTCATGGAGAATCTGATTAAGGCCACCAACAACATCAGATGAATTTAGTGCACAGAGTTTATTATTCGTCTAATGTTTTAGAATCCTCTCTGTGATTGAACAAAGCCTTCAATGGAATCGTTTCCTGAGTTCATTAGAAGTTTTCCTTAGTTTTTTGTTATGTAGAGAGACATATTGCAGGATTTATGGTGTACATTCAGAATCCGTTAAAAAAAATTATGATGAATCCTATTAATTTAATAAGATATACCACCAAATTTTATATTCATGGTTGATTGTTGATTGTCGATTGTCGAGCAACTGGCACTTGGTTTGTATTGAGAAATCAAGATTTGTAATGATCTTGTGTCAGCAGATCAACAAATTATCAATTAAAATGCCAATCAAGTAAGGATTCTGGTCACAGCTTTTTCAGTCCTTTAAGCCTTAAGCTTCTGGAGAATAACTCGAATTATATAGAAGAGAAAAATTAACCCATGGACGACGCCATGCCATACCAAAAGCCCATCAGGTCTTTCAAGCCAGATAAGCTAAAGTCCTGAAATGATCTTGTGGAGCACACATGACTTGTTTATATTGAAAGAATAGAATAAAATGAGTCTGAGAGCATGATGCAAATAATATTTACAAAGTGTCGAGGTTTTGTGCTAAACTGCCTGCCTGTTATCTTTGCTTATGCAGTTCTAGAATGAAAGTGTGATAACATACGTTCTGACAGTCCAGATGAAGAAATAGGATGATCCAGTTATGATAGTATTAGTGCAAGTGACATAACTATCAGCGTTAACACTTGGATGCTTTTGAGCGTTGACACTAATTTGCTTCCGCTTGCATTAATCTTTGGTTCATCAGACCCCAAGTAAGTATCAGTTCACCAATATCCAAATGAGAGCAATAACACCAACAACTTTTAATATCTAACAAGTTCAGGACAGTTCTTATCGGGCAGATCTAAAACATTTAAGTCAAAATAACTTTTATTCTGTATGGAAAAATCCCTTCGAACTTCTTAAATACTTCTCAATACTTGAGTTCTAGGAGTAAGTTTGTATTCACCATCACACACAACACAAGAGGCTGATGGATAAAACAATCGGGAACACGTGAAAAGAAGTAAATTGATAGTTATAATTACTGAACACATTATCGTAATTAATATAAGAATATATCAAATGTGACGTACAATTTCACGAAATCATATAATTACAAGAAAACATATTATTAACATATTCACAACATTTCATATTGTATGGGTTAATCTAGGAAATACTTTGACTATATCGAGGTGAGGGGTAATGTCACAAGATGTTACACTGTTTCATAAGTTCTTTCCATTGACCCAGATACACGCTAGACCATCCACTTCTAGAAGGCACATTTATTAAATATTTATTTAATATGAAACATTGACTCGAGTTGAACGTAAATAAGTTTAAAGCAATCAAGTTTAAAGCAATCGATGATCTGAGTAGAATAGGTCATTATCATGGGGACCACCAAATACTAGATTTATATACGGTCAGTTGACAGGTGCGTGGTATCAGGTGTACACGATTCCAGAATATATATACTTAATTTTAACTATAATTAGCTGAATCACGTAACCTAATAACATCATTAGACATATAGTACAGATAACCGTCAGAAATCATTGACTGTGTTTGTCCTGTTGCGTTTTGCTCATAGATTTATCTATCTAAGCTAACATCAAATAATTTTGTAGTTTGATAAGGATTTCTAATTTAAAGGTCCTAATAATCTATAAAACTATTGGAATATAATCTATCATTATATTGAATTATTTAACTATGATCTAATATGACCATGTACATGTACATGAACTAAGGCTTCTGAAGTATTGCATGCTAAGATGCGCAGTCTCACTCAACAACATTGATAACCTTTGCATTGTGTGTGCTGAAATGTGTGTGCACCAGAAACCAACTCTCTTTAACGGAAAAAAATAACTGATTACAACCACACTTGATAAGTTCAAAAGTGGTATTGCTGATGTCCTTCAGTTTGAATGTTAGAGTTGCTTATCTCAATTGAGACATATGTTGATATAAAAACGCTTATCTTTCACACTATGAAAGGCATTTAGTCGATGAAACAAAAGTTTTTACAGAAAGCATTTACGTCATTAATATATGACTTTGTGATAGGAGGGCGACGAAAATAACCATATCTGGATACATTTTTAAAATCATAATGGACTGAAGCCGATAAAGGCGTCAGATTTAAATGTTCATATGCGTTGATCTTTAATATGAGGTATCTTTTCAATAATGCCTGATTATTTCACCGCTGGAGCCAGGGTATATGGTTTGAGGTAAACATAGATAAATACGTTGATATAGCAGGACGGGAGCTAATACTCTTAATTATAATGGTATGTACATGTACATCTATCTCATTATCAGATTATCAAATATTGACTTTAACTGTAACTTTAACAATCTATGTATGAATGTTATAGCTCTTTATCTATGTTCCATTATTAACAGAGTGCGATATTGTTATCTACGTTTTGTAAGTAAATCTGCAGACGTAACAGGAACAATCAATCTAGAATCTCCGCGTTTATTTATGTATAATTTCACACTCTGAAGTTTACACGTATTCCCGAATGTTGATTGGTCTAGGGCATGGTCATGTGATCGAAGTTACATCGATTCATTTCTCATGAACTCACAAAAAAGTGTTCATGCTTGTATGAACGTTTTCAAGTCGTGTGAACATTCACCGGAACTACTTTAATTCTCCATCCAACATCAAATCAAATTTTTTTTAATAAATCTTTAGTATATATTACCAAAGAAACTTAAATCATATTTTATCGACCCGCTGGGTTCACACGAGTTTGAATGTAGCTTTGACACCGTTCATTTTCCAGTGCAAACACACAAACTGACATTCAATTCTTAAATACCTGTCCCGTATTGTTGTTTAACAAAGCAGTAGATTGTTTAATATAATTAAGTATAGGAAATATATTAATTTTCAACAAGAATACGTTCCTTTTTGACAAATATCTCACAAATGTCACAACACGCATTGACCTAGAATCTAGAAACGCCAAGAAAGAATGACTTGTAAAAACAGAACATGATATAGGATGATGATTCGCATTTAAAATGTGTTGGCAATAGTGTTAACATGTCATCCTGTTATCTTTGATTATACAGCAACTATAAAAAGTGAGATCATTTGTTCTGTCTGTCTAAATGATGTAACTGTTGGCGGAGAGGATGTTACCTTTATGATATACACCTAGACACTTGTCTGTGAGGCAACTGACGACCTTAACAATTGCTTCTGTAAGACAACTATCTGACGGCAGTCTGTTGGTTCATTCCTGGTGTGAATGTACGATGTATTACGAGTCTTTAAAGAGGGAAATTATAATGAAACTGGAACTGAACCCTCAAGTAGATCAAAGGGATAATTTTGTTGATACATATAAACAAACAACAGCAAAGGTCTTTGATTTGCTATGTTTAGTTTTGATAAATATTGTGTGCACTTAATGATTATATCAACTGTGCATATATATTTTTAATTATGGCTAAAAAAGAGCAAATTTTCAAATGTTTTGTTGATGACAACTTGTCTTGTTTTATTTTCGTAAATAATGATGGAAAAGTAAACAATTTTGGAAAGACCAAACTTTACTCTAACAAAATATCCTCTGAAAGAGCGTATGATAAAGCAAAACGATAAGTAACAGAATATAACTATAGAAACCTTATCTCGTTTGTCGAGGCTCCCGCTACCGTTCTGACAGTGTAAATAGACGAATTTAGACAAAAGGAGCAGAGCTTATCGAACCACACATACAAATTATTTTTAAAAAATCCAACTAATAGTATTAATGTGACTTATTGACTATATAATCCGGGTAACCTTATTATTTTGGCAGAAACAACGAAGTCTCCTTGCATGATCGGTTGCTAGTTAAGCTAATTATAAGATAAAGATATTTTTTACCGGTTGTGTTTCTATATCCTTAGTAGCATATATAATGAGATAATGAAATCTCTCTCTCTTTCGTTTAACAACTGCCATATTGTTGAAAAAAGTCCTAACTTATTCCCTCCTTCAGTGAGTCTTTGAAAAAGAAAGACGAATTATTGCTACTGGTTGGTTTCGATCGTTATCTTTAAGACATAGTAGGTTATCTTTTCTACAAGATTTCTTTGATTACAATCAGCGTTAGTAACATACGTTTATTCATACAACATGTCTTTTCAAGGGGTCTTCATTAATTGTTTTGGGGTCAAAGTCCGTAGCTTTATAACATAAATTATCCTCATTAGGTTGTAATTGCTAAACTTGTGTCAAGTATTTGCTACTTTGAAAAACGTTTTGAATCGGTCATACATACAAACCAAATTAATCACGAAGAATCGATACATATCTAACTTTATGAAAAAATCTAATAACCAACTATATTTTTTCATTGAAATCTATCATATATTTCTTCGAATGTGTTCTGAGGTTCATGTTATGTAAAACAGCAAACCAAAAAATATTACTTTATACACGTATTTCAAAATAAATGTTATCTGTTGTACATTTAATAATTTAAAACCATGATTATCTTTATAATGCTATGATCATTATTATACCAAACTTGCTGAATCATGTATTGTATGATATGAACTTGACCTTGTTGTTAGAACAAAAATAAGTTCAGTCATTATATGGTTATACGTTAAACAACAAAGATAAATATTTCCTGAATTCGAATTGATCATTGCAATTTGACCTACTTTTTACTCACAATCGTCAAAATCGCTGAATTGATGCAGATCGAAGATTCAGCTTATTAATATACTCGCCATCAGTAAGCAGCTACTTGTATTAACTTTGAGTGCCTAACAATTCTAACTAAGAGGGGACTGAGAGTGTCCCAGCTTGTCAGATTAACTTGACCTTGTTCGGTGTTTGTATTGACAGGTACATTCAGCAATCAACAATGATCAGAAGCTCTATCTCACATATTGATACATGATTGATAAAAATCCCTCCGAAATGTTTTCCCTAAAGCTTCTTTAACACTCAACAGTATCCATGCAAGTTGCGAATTGATAACGGTGTTATATACATGCATCATTTTTACAAACATTGTCTTATTATTTTGTAGGTGGGCAGCATATAAACCAATCCACTTGAAACACTCAAATTAACTACAACTATTAGCTCAAAGACCTTAAATTAAGATTTATGTTGTTATGTTATTTTTGAGCAGCTGTTTGAGATTGTGGTCAAATGAAGCATGTGGAAAAATAATTATTTTTGTTCGTAAGGATATGTTCATGTCCGTAAAGCAATAAATCCTCCACAAGAATTATAGAGATATTTATGTCAATGTATCTTCTTCAGAGACATGCGTGATATGTCATGAAAGAATATGTTTCTTTTCGCGTTTCAATGATGCATTACCTGGATTACAACAGACCTATTCTCAGACACGAAGCAAAAGCAAAGATCAGATTCAGAAATTCAGTTTTGCTAATGATCTAAAATGTTGATTATGCATAACTTCAATAAGTGAAATACAACTGAAATATTAATTATTTTGTCATATTCTAACGTCTAGTTCCCCCTCTATTGGTTTCACCTAGCACTGGTAATTGTTAATTGACAGGTAGGCTACTACCTTGAGCTCTTATAGACTTGTAATAGGCCATTAAGACGTCGTTATGCGAGGAACGCGTGAGGTCGGCAGGTGGTTTCAATCTTGTCTTTGCGTTTTAGCCATGAGTTATGTGCAATCGTTTCAGTAGCTGACTCAGATCAGAGGAAAACTTAAATACCACTTAGTAATGTATTTACGACCAGAGAGACGAATGAAAGAATAAATCTTCACTCCTTGACTTCAGAGAATGACAATAAACACCTGATATGGTTTTAGGATGATGTGTTCATTGTGATTCTGTGGAATTACACATATATATGAAAATATATATTGCAAATACACACATCATGATGTGAATTTTAACATATTTTTAATCTTTTTCTATTTTTGAGCAGGACTCTTGATTCTGTTTCTGCAGAATCCACTGTTGATTTTCTAAAACGTCACTTTGAACCTATTCAAATTGAATTCAATATTGTGTATGCCCTCTTTTGGTGTAAATACATGCTTCTGAAAGAAACTAAAGCCTCCTATGGTTGTAGACAAGGTTATTGTGCCATTTCTATATAGCACTTGTTCAAGTTATTGAATATTACCAGTAGCGTGTTCAACAAGGCGAATCCTCGGATAAATGCAAAACGCCTACGCCTTAGCCGTCCCTGAACGGACGCGAGCACTCACGAGTACTCGCGAAGGTGGCAGCACTGCTTTCAAAATGGCGGTAAATTTGAATTTCGTCCTTGCTTTGGACAAGTTTACACGAATAACGCCACTGTCTGATTACTCATACTTAGACGAGCAAAATATAGTAATACGAAATATGAAAATTTAATCAAGGAGCGCAATCAACCACTCGGAACTGTCCGGATAGAGAATTACGTGGAAGACTTTGTGCTGCACGCTACAGTGACAAGGACTTCATTTCAGGTTTAACAGAAGTCAAACCCTCAAACATATTTAAACGAGTGTCTACCTTTCTTCTCAACAGTATCATCTTTTTAATGATAATAAAATAAAAAGGCCCTATAAGATTTACAACCCTACATCTCAAAATTCATTTCTCAACAATCTCACTCCAACTATCTTTAGAAACAATTGATTTTTCGAAAGGATGTGTACTAGCTGTCACCTCTTATATCCACGGAAATATCGCTTGAATGCTACTATGATCATAATCTATCGTACATTATTCAACTATATGCAATTAAGAACCTAGTAGAAAATAGTATGAATATAAATTGATTTATTATAAAGCTTTTATATTAGAGATATCATCAATGAAAAAACGAATAATAAATGCTTTGATAAGGAGGGGACAACTGGGTAGTACTAAATATTCGATTTTACTTAATTAGTAATATAACTGATTGATGAACTGAAAGGGGATTTCATATTTATGTAATTGAAATGGGATTGAAACTTTTAAGTCATTGCTTTGTCACGTATGCTCGTTTATTTGCATCCTTCAATACCTTTCAGTCCCTCTTAGAGATGATTGGTCCCCACAAAGAGTGTCGATGGACAAGCCTGGAAACCCGTACATTAGCCTCATTGTGGTACTTGAGCAATCAAGAAACTTTCCGAAGTGTAGTGGACAGGTTCGGTATGGGCAAAGGCTCTTTGCACTACTTTCTCGGCAATTTTTGTAGAGTAATGACTAGTGCGGATACTGTGCAACAACTAATAAATTGCCAAATGATTATGCAAAAGTGGCCGATGCAGCATTTGTTCGAGCAGATTTTCCCGGTGTAATTGGAATGCTCGATGGGTCTTTGTACCAATTCCTGGACCCAGTTCATTCCGCGAGTGCTACATATGTAGGAAATGCTTTCCAGCTATGTAGCCTGCAGTTCACCGATGTTTTATGTGCATATCCCGGGTCTGCACACGACTCAAGAGTACAAAAAATAGTCCACTGTCTGCCTACTTGGAAGAAAATCCCATGCCGAATCAGTACCATCTCTTTGGTGATCCTGCCTATGCTCTGTCTAAGTCCTTGCTCGTTCCATCAGAGACAATGGCCATTTGACAGAAATGGAAAAGAAATTCAATAATGCACACAGCTCGACACGTGTCGATATTGAAAGATGTTTCGGTCTGTTAAAAGGAAAATTCAGGAAATTAAAATACTCGACATGAAGAATGTCCGGGAAATGCCCAGTGTCATTATCACTTGCCGCACTCTGCACAACTTTATTTTGAAAAGAGAATCCTTTGAGGAAAGTGACATTGACATTGCCGCAGTAGAGTACGGAGAAGAACTAGCACAAAGTTTTCATCCTGAAGCATTCAAATCCGGTTCGGAAAAGAGAATGGACATTGCCCATTTGGTTTAGCCAGTTCTGAGTGAATGTTTGATATTCCAGCAGTCATATGTATATTGTATTGTTCCCCTCATCTCATATGTTAAAATTGTGCTCAAGCTTCGTCACGGAATCAGTTTACCATGCACTGTATAATTAAAGAGCCATTCCGTGATTTTCATCTCATAGGTTTGCATTAATGCGAACATAAATTGCATATCGCATAAAATATATATTACCTCCAAAACACGTTATTATATGATGATACACTTATTCAATTTATATCTAAAAACAGTCGGATATATTCAAGGAAGTCATATCTAAAATATTTCATCAGTAAAAGTTTTTATTCTGAGGTTCAAATGTTATTTGTTATTCTACTATTTAGAGCATAATACGGGCTCGTACAAATGTTCAACGGTCGGAACTTCAGGCAATCCGATGAACACGATTCATGAATATTCATGAAGATTTAACTTACAACTGTGCGCATGCGTAACCTAGATTCGGATGTGACGGAATATGTGACGTCATATTATTGCGCGTGAGCACGTGAACAGGTGCTCGTCATCGTTAGGTGCAGCGATTTGAAAATCGATGTCGTCTGGATGCGGAGGTATGTTTTAAAATCGCTTGTAATCGATGTATTTTTTAAACCATATTAACTTGTGATTGATTTTAAATTGTAGTTAACGTAAAGTTTACAAAGATATTGATGATGTCAAAAATATTAAGTCAAAGAAAGCTAAATTTTCATGAAAGAAGGTCATTAATCCCAAAATGAATTTCCACTTTTCACACAGTGCTGAATGTATTGTTACAAAAAAACTAATATATTTAATGTCAACTATTTAATAGGTATTGTGATTGATCGATTGAAAAGTTTTTTATTTTGTAAGCTGTAGCTTGGAAGACATTCTATTTGCACAGGTGGTCAACTGCTTCATCCAATGTTATTCTAAATTTCAAGGCAAAATAAAAAAATCCTTTATCTGCTTCATTAAAATGAAAATACAAACATCTCTTTTTTAAGACATCATAGTAGATATTAAAGAGATTCCAATCAATGTTATAAGATTACAAGGAATAAGATTTTCTAAAACGAGGCATGAGGGAATAACTAACAAATCCAATTGAGTTTATATACATAATTATTTCTGCAGTATAATATTTAGGCTAAAGAGATAATATACACTATTAACTTAATCCTTTAAAATATTACAATAAATTATCCTTACCTTAACATGCTCATTAGTATCATTTTTAATATATATAAACTTACCCACACATGATTAATTCTACTGGCCCATGTTACTATATGTTAAAAGCCGCTGTGTAATTTTTTGTAATTTTTGTACGGTAATATTAAACTATTTCATAATGCAAGTAACCATGGGGTTGATTTTATCACTTAACATTTCAAGTGCAACCTATTTTTTTTTGTCAGATGGCACCCAGTGCAGCATTCTCTCCCCACAGAGGCAGATCAAGTCATGTTGATTTAGCCTCTGTTCTATTACGACGAGTTTGTGGGATAGAATGGAAGATGCCTGATTGGAGGCAATCAAAATTAGTTGTGCAATCAGCGACGCTGTTCTTAAATCATCGTGTTAGCTACTGAAACAAGGCAAAGGCGTTGTGACATGAACCACCCTTTCCATGCGAGAAGCCTTGTCATTGAGACAGAAATTCAAAAGTATTGAGATGAAAGTTTTTTCCGCCAGGGGAAACTGCCGGAACCCACGGATTTCGCCGTAATAGAACAGAGGCTAAATCAACATTACTTGATCTGTCTCTGTGGGGAGAGAATGCCAGTGCAGGTAAAACAAATTCTCATAAAAATCACCTTGTCACAATTCCTTTTAACGAACTTAAACCTTTTTAAAGTCGTTATCCAAACCCTCAATAAACCATTTTGAATACTAAAACCTTAAATAACACGAGAAATGTCCAAATATCTTTATAGTAGTTTAAACCATCTGACATTATTTGTTCAGGACAGACGCTCATGGTCCAAATGTACGAATGGATAAAAAAATCGGTAACAAGATACCCATATGACAGTCATTTCTCTCTCAGCATGAAGGGTCCATTTTCTACGTAGGGATAAGAAAATGTCATCTTTTGAAACTTTCAATGATTAGATATTGAAAAACATTTGATTCCTTGTATCTTTCATTTTTATATATGTTTTCAAAGTCTACTACTTTTGAAAAAGAGGGATGTTAAAGTATGACGTCATAGAAGTGAAATTGAGGGGTTGTGATGTCACAGTGTAAGCGTGCAATGGTTGCAGAGTCATCAAATGTGTGTTTCAGCAAAGTGTCGGCAATTTTTTTCAAATTAATACTATTTGAATTAAAATCTTGAAATATTTGGTATTAGGCTACCTTGTTTGATAAGAATAGTATTAAATGGAATGTCTTTTCAGAGCTACAGACGAGCTGCGTACTTGCGTAAATTACCGAATAATTTTGTGAAAACCAAGTTCAAAGTTTATTGCGTATAAGTACGCTAAACAAATTTAAACTATTCAATTAACTTCATTCATCATGCTTTCACAAAGCAATTATAATTTATTGCCCAAAATCTTCAGAGCCGATATCGTGCTCTCAGATCTATTTTTAGAACAGCACAGTAACGAGATTATTACCATGTGACTAAGGCCAAGTTCGAGTAATAAAAATAGTCTGTAGTTTACTGCATCATTATTATCACTTGGAGTACAACTATTTTGGTTACTCAAGTGAAAATAAAAATAATAAATTTTTACAAAGGAGTACATTACTCAATAAGATAAAACGTTATCTGTAGCTCTGTTTTTTAGTACCACTAATAGTTACAACCTTATTTCTCAAAATCCGAGGTTTTTATCTCATTAAAGTAGTACCCTACCAACATTTACATTACTCAACAGGGAGTCAATTTTTAAATAACCCTGAGCATAAATGTCTAGAACTCTGTACATGTGATGTCTCCCAAATTTCATTTTCAAAATACATTCCTCTAATGTAGTAGGCTGTGATAAAATGTATAGAAACTTGAACTTATGTCACTCAATGTTACTGGTGTACTCGTAAACTGCGACAACATTCAAGATTTTGTGTTAAACACTTTTATCAAGCATTTAGTTATAACTCAAGAATTTGTTACCTTAAACTTAGATTTTGAAAGAACTCTCAAAAAATGTTATTCTAAGATCTCAAAAACACATTTCTGATTTTAAATTAATTCAAAAGGGGAACAAATCTTGAAGGTCAATAAATAATGATAACTTTATATGGGAATACAATTGTTTTGATGATAAAAGTGTGAGAAGCTATATATAGATTTTTGCAATACAATACTATGTCCAATAGTTATCTTGAGCAGTTTGATAATTAATGATATCAAAATGGAGGTGAGTAGTCTAGAGAAATTATATTTGTTAATAACAGAATCCACAAGCTTTTGGATTGCTTCACGCCTTATTGAATCAATTTCAAATCTTTTTCGCTCAATTTCCATCCTTTCTTCGTGTTGGTTTTTTTTTTTGCTCTCTCAGCCGAGTCAGTTCAGAAAGGGCTGAGGCCATGGAAAAACTTTTCCTAGAAGAATGAGTTTTTTTTTAGTTGCTACTGTGTACATTCTCAGCTAACTTACAAGGTGTTACCATTTCCCACACTATCTATGATTGCATTGTCGGGTGTAGGGAGTGGTAGATTATTTTTTTTGGAGCTCATACTGCTGACCTTAGCAAGGGGTAAAACGGCTGGGTCACCTGCGAACATCTCCTCCATTATTGAGAACTTCCAGGCAGATCTCCCCCTGCAAGTCTTTTGGTTTCGTTCTCTAATGGTCTTGTCTCTGATAGGCAAAACAGATACATCAAATTAAAGTGAATAGGCAATCATTTATGTTCTTATTCAAACCAAATATTCTCTAGTTTAGCTACATACATACAATTTATATATATATATTGGATATGTTTAAGTAATCTGTTTCTTAACCTCTGACACAATATACATACACATTCATAATTCGTATAACACAGGAAAAACTTTATTTAAACTTTCAATTAATTTGTCATGACATTCTTTGTAGTGAGTACCAGTCAAGTCATAATACCTTAGTCTCATGGATCCAAATTTCCTCTGGCAGTATCCCCAGAATAGATGTAGCCCTTGTTTGCCATTTTCTCAGCCATCTTCCTCCAGGTGTGCGTTTGGGTTACAACACTGCTGGCAAACAAGTGGTCGTTTTGCCGTCTCAGCTCGACCAGCAGGCGGACTTGGTCCTCAGTCCAGTTTATTCTCACTAAAATAAGGTAAGGATACCCTTGCATCAGATTGTAAATATGATGTTCATATTCATAACATCACTAAATCTTTAAGACATAAAAGCTGTTCAACTGTTTAAATAATCATAATCTTAATCAACATATAGTTAATAGTAGTCACTAGTCACTAGACTTTAAGTAAGTAGTAAATATAGTTTTGCAGCAAGGCTCAAAATGAGTACAAGCCATCCAGACTATCGGTTTTCAACTTCAGACAGCCAAAACATTAAAAACTAGCCCAAACCTATTTCCAACTAGCCATAAACATTGACATGATCATGTTTTGATAAAAAAAACAATTGGCTATCGGGACTGCCAATAAATACATTTAAACTTTACAGTTAATCTGGCTATTGCTAATTTGGAATCCAGAATGCAGTCTAATGAATAATAGTTTCAAAATATCTTCTGACTGACTAGTCTGGTTTGACCAACTGGACCCGGTGGCGTTCGAAGTCGAAAACACTGACTCTGTAAAAGAATTTTCAGTTTTTAACTGAACCTAAACAGATAACATTATTCCTTGTTTATACACGTATAGTACCTTATCTTAATGTGGTGGTTTTGTGTTTCTGGTTGAGAGTGTTTTGGCCAACCAAGTTTGACATGTTAATTGATGAAAGACCAAATTTTAGTAGTTCTGAAACCTGCTGCCTTTATTCCTTCTTTACCATCATCCTTTCGAGCATTTATTCCTAGATCTGCCTACTCTCTTATGCATGGCGACATCCTTGATTCTGATAACTAAAACATTGTTCAAAACACGTCAAATCCCAAATTCCAATTCAACTAGATTATCGTTTGCGGGACACTGCAAAAGCAGAGCAGCCCCGAAACTTGGGGTTTCGCCTTACCCTGTTCCGCCTTTTACAGGCCTCACCAGATTGGGCATTTTCTCGTGACCTTGACCTTTGACACTCAAGGTTACAATCAATAAACACATTAAAATTGACTATAACATTATTGTAATGAATGAAAGTGTTAAAAGTTAAAATAATCCATTTTCTCAATATATCTTGACCTTTGACAGTTCGTACCCAAAACTTTTAGAAAATTTTGATCTTCTCAAGAGATAATATTACAAAATCTAAACTTCATAGCACAAAAACTTTTCAAGTTATCGTGTTTACAAGTAATTTTGTAGTGATTTTATAACTCGTGACCTTGACCTTTGACCTTGAAAGTGAACATAATATTTCACCGGAGGTGTAAACACTTAGACATGTTCATGAGTTCTGAAAAGCTTAATTGGATAAAGTTATACCCAAATTAGGTGCACATTGCAATAACTCATATCTCATGACCTTGACCTTTGACTTTCACGATCACAGAACTTTTTATTGAGTATAAGAATCATGTATTGATTAAAGTGTTCATAGTTAGAAAAAAGCATTTTCGCTAAACCTTGCTAAAGTCATGACCTCGCTGTGACCTTGCCCTTGACGGATTGTAGCCAAAACCTTTTCAAAATTTTTTACTCTCCCAAGGATGATATATATATACCAAGTAAGAGCTTCATAGCACAAAAACTTTTCAAGTTATCGCGTTTACAAGGAATTCTTAGAGTGATTACATAGCTCGTGACCTTGACCTTTAACCTTGAAAGTAAATGTGTCAAAATCGTTCCCCCGAGGTATGAGCAGTAAGTTATGAATAAGAGTCCTTGAAAGCTTAGTGGACAAAAATTATAGCTAGTTATACGAGTGCGGCGGCGGTGGAAACTTCACAAAAACTGATAGCACCCCCGTCCTTAGATGGATTTACTAATTACTTATTAAAGTCAACTATAAGCAGGGGCGAGAGTCTTTAAAAATTGTTAAGTTAACGTTTCCTGGATGTTCTGTTTGTGTTTCATTTAAATTACAGTAAGTGAGATGGTGTTTAACGTGTTTTGAACAATATTTCAGTTATTAAACACGTGGATGTTGCCATCCAAAAGAGAGTAGACAGATCAAGGAGAAAGGGATCGAAAGGATGATGGAAAAGACGGAAAGAAAGGCATAGTAAGAGATAGAAAGCAGGTTTTAGAAGGACTCAAATTTGGTCTGGCTTCTACCCGTCGACCTGTCCAGCTTGGGTGACCCTACCAGGAGCATGTAAGCTCCAGCTGGCATAGCTCTCGGGGTCGTCGAAGCACACAAACCACCACACCACGCTAAGGTAATGAGTCCAGTGGTGGATTTAAATTACAAACAGCAAGTGCACCCGTACATGATCGTATTACAACTTCGTTGGAGATAATGTGAAGCTGGTTGAAATACATTACGTACTGAAATGCCAGTTACCTTTTACGCTTAATCAAATATAGACATAAACAATACTAGATTGTTGAACGGTGTTTAGTATTTCTATAATGTATCAGATGTTTTCAAGATGTTCATGAAAATTCTGTGATGAATTTGCTGAAATGTCAGAACACCATGTACCCTTCTTAAAACGAATGATTACAAACAGACCCTGTAATTGTGCACAAGTTTCCAATGTATAACCTGACAAGCATGTAGTTGTATGCTTGATAAGGTGACCCTTATCTTTGCAATGTAAAGCAGGCAATGTTTTCGCAAAACAAGTATCGATTTTAGTTAGATATTTGCACATAAAACTTCTTGTCTTCCCTAAACTAAGTCTTTATTGATATGGAAAATATTGCCTTGTCAATGACGATTATGATAGCCAAGAACTGAATATCCCGACAGGACGATCAATGATAAATGATTAAATAGACATGATGTAGGGTGTTCAAGTGCACTTCACTTCTCGTCAATTCTTTGCTGTGATACAACGTTCTATTTGACACTTAGTGTACATAGTTTCAAGATTTCAAATATTCTGAATGGTTTGCTGAAAAAGATCCTTAAATTGTATGATGGTCTAAGTTTGTGACTTCAGGCTTCAGGTTGTGAACTTAGAATATATACTCAATAACATTCACAATAGAGAAAGCGGTTCTTACAAAAACATTACATCATCACTTTTAACAAATACATAATGAGATAGGGAAATTTCACTCATACAAATGTACACAACATTATCAAATGAATTAGCCTTGGAGCACTGTCAGTGGATAGTCGTTTTTGAAGTACTTGTTGTTGCTGTGTATATCATATATAATTGCATCGACATGTTCGGCATAAGGAGAAAATAGACTAATGAGAGTTGACAAGCTGTAACTAATGACTCAATTATATTTTTTAGTAAACAAAAGAAGATCCGACATTCTACTTACCCCACACATACCTAAGCATAGAGGCTCTGTGCAATTATGAAGAGGCGTAACTTAATAGTAATCACAAAGCCAGAACTTGCAGGTTCCTGTTTTCATCAGGTTTCCGTTGGTACTTTTAACAAGACATTAAACTTTTCAAGACGCTATACCATGTTCTTACAACAAAGCATGCAGAGGAATTTTAATCACTTTACAACATCTTGCACCAACTGTATGAAAAGGTAACGTCCTCATTGATAGCAAACAGTTGGATTGCTTGAAGGGTGTTGATAGAAGGCAAACGCTTGTTTACCTTCAAGGCAAATGAAAATTTATTTAAGTTTCTAGAACAGTTGTAATATCCGTCAGTGGATAAATCAGGGACGATAGTTAACGCGTTATAGGTGTTGACAATCTGATTTAACTTATGTCCTGTTAACTTTGCTGATTCAAGCAAGAGAACATTCGTTCTGACTGTCTCAATGATATAACTGTCAGCAGAGACGGTGTTGCATACGTGATCTACATCTTGCTAAAGTAGTCTTGAACTACCAGTTTTTCACCTTATTATCAGCGTGAAGAGTTGTAATATGTGTGATGTGCATCTGGTGTAGGTCTGTTGACTCACGTTAAGTGTGAACAACAGTAGCCCTCCGAGTTAGTTCATAAGTGTATTTTTACAAGTCACATTTCCTTTCTTTTAGATGAGAAATTTGCACAACACTTTATTGAATTCAGAGAAAACCTTTAAATCTGATTACGAGCCTTTTATTGTTAGATATCTTAATGATACTGTAATCATTCTTTACATGTTCCATTGCATGAGTTGTAATCCTCATTACACATGGCAGTCGGGGTCATCTACAAGTGTTTGAAATCATAATATCTTGGATGTACAGATTAGTGTTATCAATTATATCAACAGAAATGAATAGATTTTAATCAGTAAAAAACATCACGAGTTAACTTTGTTATTGCTCTATATAATTATGTCTAATGATTGGAAATAAAATTAAAACTATGTGGATATTTGCAAAGGATATACCAATGTAAAGTCGTTACAAAGGTATAGGTAATCGTTAAAGGGGCAGTAGCACGTTTTTAGGGGGTATATAAGGTGATGTCAGGAAAATTAAAATTAATAGTTCCAATTGAAAGACAATGTATCTAAACTAAATGGAGCAGTAATAATTCAAATATATGACGAAAAGTTTAGCCATGCGATACCCTTTTCTTACTCGAAATGAATTAAAGGTGTTCACAAAAAATGACCGCCAATGGATTTTATGTAAATCTTCACATTTTGTCTTCTGACTATGGATGATTGGCTTGTGTAATGAGATTTTTGACACTGTCAAAATAACACATTTAGCATTCACTTACAATTATCAGTGAAAATTTTAAGATATAGAATTATCAAAAAACGTGCTACTGCCCCTTTAAAGCAAGGCTTAGATATTACCACAAAAACATGAATGTTGACGTATGGAGAAAGTTAACGAAACATCTATTGCATAGTATAGGTAATATCCTATCTGAAGCCGAGTAAAATTAGAAGGGTCAAACAATGAATTACTTACGAAATAAACAAAGTCGTCGGAAGCCTTGTTTTGCCTAACATTACTGAAGTAAATGCCATTTCTCAGTTGAGATTTATTTTAAACCTTACATGTATATGCAGGGAATTCGATTACAAAGTACAAATTCAAGTTTGCATTCCTTTCAGTTATGCTTTTTCTCGGAAACCTTCAAATGTCAAGCAGTATCAGTAAACATTGGTGGAGAGACGGAAATCTTTTTCCGTAAATGGGTTGATAATTCTATTTTCTGCTACAAGCTTAAGCAATTAGCGCTTTTAACATTGTCCCAATATAAGAAGAGTTGTATCACTCTTTTAAAAGATTAATTATTGCCATATCATAGCGTTAATTGTTGACACTAAAATTTGACATAAACGAACTTGTCAGGCTGGAAAACACATTGAAATTGTTTACTTATTGGTTCTAGCACTGTAAGACAGCAACACATTCTCTTTTTTCAAGAGAGTGGTGTGATTACATCCAAACAGCGTTCAGAACACTTCATTATATAAATAAGATGTTAAGAACGTTTTGAGAGTGTTTTAGAAATGGGTTACTTGAGTCAAAAGTAGTAACTCTTAAACGTTACTTATCTCAATTATAAACGAAATTGAAATTTCAGTGGATAATATTTGCTTTAAAAAAGGAAATTGTTTAGTCAACAAGTCATAATAATTATAATCCTATAGTGACGACGCTAATTTCATAAGTCTTCCATAAACATATTTAGTGTGAGTCTTTGTTAAAAGCGGTCATAACAAACTGAGTTTTGATATAATATAACCCTAAATTTACTTCAAGTAACACACGTTATTTTAGAATTCAGAAGAAAGGACAGAATACAAATCATAAAGTTCTAAATCTTTTGACCATTTTATTATTAAGACAACGATTCTATTTGAATGCTTTGAATTCTTTTGTACATGTACGCTATGCAATGTTGAATCATTCCTTTATAGTGTCCGAAGTATTGTCGTCATCAGTCAGCTTCTTCTCATACATTTATCACAAAACTTTTAATGAACCAATTTATTTTCGAATTGAAACTGACGTTCAATACAATGATGATTTGAAGCTTCATCACGATATTGTTGATATCGCTCTAAATCTAAGGAAATACCAATTTTTGATTGCACATAAGTTTTTATTATATGCTTATATGCTAAGAAGACATCTCCAACAAAAATAAAATCACCTTCTTGATGATGCATTTGTCAGCGAAAAACATAAACATTTGTAAGTAGCCGTCAGTTTTTTGCCTTATGCCATTATGGATCGTATACCGCTAGCCGTGGCAGGTGGCAAACCAAACTAATAATAGGAACGAGATGAACATCATAACGGTTTCAAATAGTGCGGTTTCCGATATTCCAACACTCTATTATATCCTCTAAATAAAATTTGTAACCCCGTCGAATTCACTTCACACTTTGCGTAAATTAAATTTCACCTCTGTAAGCGTTTGGAAACTATAAATATGATATTTTGATTTTTTGGCAACCTAAGAAGACATGTTTAATCCAGTTATCACTTTTGACATTTTACCTGTCAGTATTACGAGGAGAAAGAGATCTGTACCCTACAATTATGTTTATGTAATGATTTGTGTTGAGGTTTATGAAATCACTTTTGAAGTTATTGTTGTGCAGTTTTATACATAAACGATATGTTGATACAGTTTCTGTAAGTTGATATATCATGAGGTTTATGAAATCACTTTTGAAGTTATTGTTGTGCAGTTTTATACATAAACGATATGTTGATACAGTTTCTGTAAGTTGATATATCAAACCATAAATACTCGGTGCCTAAGGATACTTTATCCCAATGTCAAATCTGTCAAGCAACGGAAACATCTTTGAATTTTTTAGGCAATTCAGAATTCTTGTTTTGGGAAAGTAATCATAAATGTAAGACAAACTGTAAATCATTCAAAGAAAAGAATGAACATTCCCTCAGGCAAAGAAAATGTTTCTATCTCACTTTATAAACATACCTGTCTCATAAATGTGATTTATGGTAATGCCTATGCTAACTGGCACATCTTAAATAAATATACAAGTCATAAATATGTTGGGAGGTTGGATGCTACTGTAACAGCGACGTAGTCTACAACATGTTCTGTATTATAATATCGTGAATCAACTGATAAAGTACACTAATAAATGAACAACAACTATCTTAGATTAGATTACTGCTGTTTTCAATAATAATTAAAAGTCATATTAAATGTTCTCTTTCAAGTTGTTAATTTGTTTCATTTAACAACTCTGTGTTCGGAACCTAGATATCAACGATCTTGTAAACAAGGAAATGATATTCTTTCGTTTCAATTATTTTGTTCATCTTTTTGATAATGTTTTTACTTACATATATATATACATATGTTTATATATACATCAATGATATATATATACATACAAATTATGTAAGTATTTTGCATGTTTGCATTTGTTTAGTTTACCAAGCGAGTATCTCAAATTATATTTGTTTCCGTTGTAATGAACATTCACATTATTACCATATGCATATACATTACCAAATGGGGCAGGTGTATTCACAATTTAATGTAATTTGCGATACCCATTCATAATCCAAAGACCAGAAGAACTTGAATCTTTCACAAGAGATGCGTTGTTATTATGACCCTAGCTTACCTTGTGTTCATGACTTTTAAATTGTAGAATTTGTTTGAAGCACTTGAACTTCTTGGAATTGAATTTGAAGTTGGATGTTCTGAATGTTTCGTATCTTGGTTCGTGGTGGGGGCAGGATCGTTGTCCGGCAATTTTATCTGCTTTAGCTGTTCTACATGCAGTACGTTGTGTGTACAATACGACACTGAATTTCAGCCCAGTAATATCCATCACTGATTAAGATCTTTATTGTAAATTGACAAGGCTACAGTAATCTGCTCATTATGTATTTGTAAGAGGCAGTTGAGACGTTGATATGTTGTAAACGTGTGCTGTCGACAAGGGGTGACAGTCTGGTCTCTGGGTTTCAGCCGTGAGTTATCTGCAAATCTTTCAGTCGCTAACTTAGTTCACTGGTAAATCTAGGATGATCTGAATAGACCAACAAGACTAATCATCAAATCATACTGCATTCTTAAACTAATGTATTTTAAATGCTTTCAATGTTTAGAAGTTGTGAAACTCATTGCCAGATTTGTCGTGACTTGACTATGGTAGTTTAATTGACTCATAATTCCAGGTAGCGAACATGAAACTTTAAAAGTCAAGTTAATAAGTTGATATACATTGATATACACAAGACGACGCCCATTCCATATCTTGAGTAAGATGTTGCGGAAACACTTGAGTTTAACTGCCCAACAATAGTTGTGTATGAATGATGAACCTTCCAGTCATAACATTATATAAATAATGATGACAAAGATTTCTGGAAGAGAAATATAATTTTTGGCGTTACGAAAACCAGCTGGAGACACAGATATAACCATGATATTTAATTAATAAAATTGTTTTTGTATACATAGACTTTAATGTCTACGTACATATGTTTGAGGAAGAGTGAGAGAGACTTCATATTCTTCTCCATAATTTTGCAAAGGAATGTCAATCAGGAATTGCTGAAAATGGAAGACACATAAAAACAGACATTGACGCAACCTGGTGGACTGAAAAACACAACAATGTATCTTGTCGTAATTGTACATGTAGATATGTAGACTTAAATGACTTTATTTCAACCCTAGCAATTGCATGATAGATATTGCTCCTCATGTAAGGAATAAATTATGTATACGTCTTATGCTTTCATATTGAAATTCTGTGTTTACATGAGTATTCATTCAGAGTTGAATGCATACAATTGCAATTTGCCGACGCATATAAACACATATTTGTCGATTTTTGTATTCGAAATACAAGACAATGTCGTGTTAAACGAAACACAGGTCAATTTGTGGCATCGACATCAGAAAAATTTACTTCGTGACGACTTAATCGGTTGGACTAGTTTTCGGTTACATGTGTATATTTTATTTTCATATATAATATTTTCTGTAGCAGAAACCTTATTCAAAACATCAGTCATGAGCCTGAGGCAGGGATCCTCATGTATCACTGCAAATTATCATCACTATAGAAACTAATTTGAGCGTTGGTAGATTATTCCAGGAATATCTGCAAGTAAGAGTTTCATATGTCAGTCACGGAATAACATTTTAAAATATTTGAAAGCTAAACAAAACATCAGATTATTAAAAATTCCAGACAAAAATTGAGATAATTCTTCAATTATTAAATATCAGGTTTTTGTTACAAATTCGTGAACGCTGTAACGATGATATAAAGTTATTTCTGCTTAAGTCTGGCAGTTACAGTCATAACTTTATCAACAATATTTATTTCTACAAATCTCATATATATGATCATAATATTTTTTGGGGAAATTTAAAATACCAATTATTATCGACAGGTGATTCTTTCATTTGAATTAATATTTTGATATCATAAATTCAATTGATACGAGTCATTTAAATTTCATGTTCAATTTAACTTTCAAAAACAGACACTTACATTTATTTTAAATTACCTGCAACTGTATTTGACAGGGATATTCATGTAAAGGAAAGACCCTGGTACAAACCAACAAGCTACAACATCACAACACCTTATACCTCGGCGTAGGAATTGAACAGTATGAGAGGAGAATTATTTTGCATACAAAAAATGGTGGAAACATCCATCACTCATTAAAACTTAATAAATAAGTACTTATGAAAGGGACGTCATCTTTGTTTATATTTTAGTTTCACTTAATCTGACATCACTTCCGTCTAGACTTGATTAAGCTGCTACCAACACAAATACGTCTTTGCGTCACGGTATAGGTCCGTTCCCTCCCAATTTCCAGGTCCCCATTTGTACAGCTGGGTGAACTGAGTGCAATGCTGATGAAGTGTCTTGACCAATGACACAACACAGTTTAAGCCCAGGTTACACATTTTTGGTGTCTCCACCCGGATTCGAAACCGGTCCTCTGGCGTGTCAGGCCAGCATGCTAACCACAACACCACCGTGCTCAACAAAAGTCAAACACCTTGAAACAAATATGTTTTTAAAAAGGTAAACACTTTCTTCTCTTTACACGTCTTTGTCTTTATAATAATAGCTATTCCTGTTAATTAAAATACGTGCCTCAAGTAGAAGGAGTTAAAGGGAAAAGGACACAAATAAAGATATGTCAAAAAAATATTGTTTCCGGGTTGACACATTTACGTATATAATATCTGTAGTACCTCTTTATAATGTTGAAACTGTCAAGAATTGGCAACAGTTTATTGCTATTGATATAACGTTTTTGTGTTAATGTACCGTAACTGTCAGCTGAAATGTTAATCATTCACTGAAAAGAAGGAATATTCGTTAAAGTAAATAAAATGTGTGTATTTACTTTAAACACATTAGGGTTTCATCACTTGTATTTATGACCATTTTTATACTAACTGGCAAATATTAGATAAACTGTGAAGTCGTAAATACGTTTAGAGTTCATAAGGATCAGGTTACACTACATATAAATTTATTTCTTTATTGTTACAGCTTCTCATAAATTCCCTACATAAGTAAACACAACGTGACAACCTACTGAAAATATTTTTGCAGAAAAATCATATCCATAAATTTTAAGCTGGCATTGTCAATACAGTACACTAATGTAACAGGGACACCAAATCCTCACTGTTAAGGAGTCTGTACACACAGTTTCAGCTGAAGAAGATTAAAATTGGTTTAAAGGGAGTGGCCTTCTTTCTATTAAGGTCAACGTCTTGTCATATACATATTATAAAGCTAGTATTATTTTGGAAAACATATTGGAACTGCTTGTTGATTATCATTTTCTATCTGTTGTGCAAGATATCTGCGTAATGATTGCGATAACGTGATGCGGTAGTGGTTTAGTATGTCAGAACATCATTTATCATTTAGAACAAAATAAAACTAATATATTTATTTGACTAGGATATCTCAATTTATCACAATCTCTCGCAAACTTAATATATTTCTTTAAAAAAAAAGAAAAGCATGTCATTTTATTTTATATTTATTGCTAAATAACGTTATGTGTGTTCATATGATTGATAGTTTCTTTCATACCATAATACATGACCATGAATGTAGTGAGATATCAGATAGTTTCATAAAACTTTCATTTATTTACAAATAAATGTTGCATCGCACCCAGTTGCTCACATTTTTTAGAATGTACTGATTAAACTCATTTCAAAATGAAAACTTACACAGATCATGAACACGGCTTCAATTCCCTTACTAAAACTTTCTTCGTTTATGTGTGAACAGAATTTTGATTCTTTGAAGTGCTATAGTAGATCAATGGTAAAGCCATAAGGACGGCGAAATACATTCTGTTTCTGTTTCTATCATCCGTTTCTATCATCCGTTATTTAACATTGCTGAAACTATCAGAACAATTATCTTTTTGCAGGTGCTTGTGTATGTCTAATCTTGCTTGTACTAGTTATGATATAGTTGTATAGTTATATATGATACAAATGTAGCCTTGTGATGCTTGCTGGGGAAATTCTATTTTACTTAAATGGCAGTCAGGCGCTCTTTCTTGATCCAAATCAGTTTTGTACCAAAAACATGATTCCCTTTCCATACTTCCCTGAAAAGTTCCAAGCCCTGTTTCGTGTATATGTCGGTATAGCGGAACCAAGGTGCTTGCCACAGCAGGTGTGGACCCGAGAGAAGAGAGATGCAAGGAACTAGGTCAATATTTGTAGTGTGAATATACAGGTAGGTAAGTACGTAAGGGTCCTTTTGCATCCAGATCTGTCCAATTAAAAAACAATTGTTGATAGTTTTCTATTTCTGGCTTTAACAAATCAACATGAATAGGTCAATCGATAAGATCCAGAATGATGTTGATTTTGCTGATGAAGTATTATTCCACTTAATCATACACATCTATCATATCATATCTACGATTTCTGTATACGATATGCTTGTACTGGAATAATCATCAGGTTAAGACAAAAGTATTCATTACCTGAATTGAATCGCTGTCTCACAGGAAGTACTGTAAAACCCAAAACCCTTTTCACAGCTAAGTTTCAACATGAAGACAGCTTAAATAGTCTTAAACGAAAACGAATAGCAACGAAATTTGGAAGTGATATGTTTAGCAACCTAGACGATCCTATCATCATGGTGTTTCTTTCATGAGAACTAATTTTTGAAAATGTGCACATCGACAGATCATACATCTATTATAACTATATAACTATATAAGATTGGTCACATTATCTTAAGCAGTTAGTCCAGCATATTTTACATTCGAAACATGCTTTATCTTTATCTGTGTAATCAAAAAAACCTAGAATGAATCAATGGATGTGATGGCGCTCGAGTTCCGTAGATGGTCATACAGAGGACAACACCACAAGCAGTTGTGAACGTTTAGTTGTATTACCATATTTGCTTTATTCCCAGATGTAAACATATCTTGCATCATCATAATAAGAACAAAACTGTGTTTGTAAAACAGGCTTTACCTCATCTGTTATCTCTTAATGTTTGTCTAAATCTTTGTAAATACTTTTTAAGTTAAAATCCATCGACTGGTTTCACACAAAGTACAGTAATATAACATACTGTCAGGTATTTGTGTGCATATGCAATCAACGAAAGGAATATGATTGAAATGGGATGGATGCAGTAATGTATACTATGATGACATTTCAAAGTTAAAAGAGTTGTGTTTTAGGAGATTTTAGCGAAAGTCACTTTGCCCTAAACCTTTGACGTCAGATTTGGTTTTTATCTTAGCATATACATTAACAAAATGAGACCTCGAAAAGAAAAGAAGACTGAAATGATGTATGCAAATAGCCTCTTAAAGGGGCAGTAGCACGTTTTTAGGGGGAATATAAGGTGATGGCAGGAAAATGAAAATAAATGGTTCCAGTTGAAATACTATGTATTGAAGCTAAATTGAGCAGTAATAATTCAAATATATAACGTAAAGTTTAGCCATGCGATTCATTTTCCTACACAAAATGAATTAAAGGTGTTCACACAAAAATGGCCGCCAATGAATTTAGTGTTTATCTTCATACTTTGTCCTCTGACTATGGATGATTGGCTTGTGTAATGAGTTTTTTAACACTGTCAATATAGTACATTTAGCATTAACTTACAATTATCAGTGAAATATTTGAAATATAAAATTATCAAAAAACGTGCTACTGCCCCTTTAAAGGGGTTTGAAGTTTTAATATTGCAAGGAAGCACAGCTCCCTTTTCTTTCTCACATGAAAAATTATGATCTTCTCCATAAACAATGGTAATTTTTTGTATAAACAGATGCAAGTTTATCTAATGGATTCTCGTAGCATGGTAATGATTGCAATGCCTTGATATATTGAAGAAACATGTTTATTTAATTCTGTTAAACGAGTATAGGTTTTAAAATAATGGAGCAACTTTGAATCATAAATAATAGAATGATTTCGTTTCAAATATAATAATTTGTGAAATTCTAATACATAAAAAACACAACAACAGGATCATCTGACTTATAAAGATTAACACTCGTATGTTATATTCAAAAATAAACTGTGATCCTGTGAATTTTGGTATCTTTTGACTAAATCAAAATAATCTAGAAATCTTAATATATTTTGCAGTATCACAACTTTGAAAACATTGTGAACTCTACTTATTGTCACTGACGTCAATTATTTATATCTGAAAAGCTACAGTGTATGTCATCGATAAGCAATAGATGCTGACAAGAATGGAATATATAGACAGGAAGCGAATATCATTCTACATTAATTAAACATATTCCTTTTGATCTTTATCTCTGATGGTTAAAAGAGGAACATGTTAAAGACTTTGTGATACCCAAATTGATACAGACACAAAATATATATATTTACATGTAAAATAACTGTACAAACATCTTTGATATAACTCACCACAAACAGTTTTCAATGAATGGGGTGGTGAGAATAACATTACAGTCGCTAATCATTAAAAAGACCCAAAGAGACCATGGAAAAGTAATTAGTTATTCAACATTTAACTCATTGAACATCAAATCTATGAAACAAGTAGTCAAGGGACTTGGAAACAAATAATTACATATTGAGCTATTTTCCTTATCCAGTTGTAGCTATAGGAGATGAGATTAAAACCAATTCGACTAAATCAGAAAAACTATGTTCTTGTTGTATATATGTAAAAACGTTTCGTGTCCTTGGAATCTAACATATACCTTTTAAACATGTCTACTATGATACCAATCGAGTTCATTCACCGTCAGTTATTATCAAACCCCTTGTGGTAATCAAAGTCATTCAACAAGAAAGAAAATTGATTGTCCTAAAAAGGTTGTATGATGTCATGAACGAAACACTAATGCAATTGTAATCAGTTACGGTATTGTTTCCAATTACATGTGCCTTTATTTTAATGGTGAGACTATATCTGCATAGACATGTGCATTATTATTAATTGAAATTTTATACATACCCTAAACAATTCTTTTTAAGTACAGATGGATTATGTATTATGTATAGATTGATTTTATTTTTTTCAACAAACCTACAATAAAAATGTTATTCTTATTTGTTTTAAATATAAAGATAAATTTCCAAATAACAATAAAAGTTAGTTTGTAAATAATATGTGTCTACGTTTCAGTCGCATCAAACTAGATTATGCACATAGTGTTTGTAATCATGCTTACTGTACATTCATTTCATTTCCGGTTGTCAGATATTATCTTCTGCCACTGTCATAGATCTTACATGTAATAACAATGGAACATTTTTGCCTCTTAAAAGGTTTTTATGACCTCATGAAAGAAACATAAAGACACATGTAACCACTGAAGGTAATGTATCCAATTACCTTGGAGTTGATCAATGTGGCGAGACTAAGCACGACTACATAATGCACTTGTGTTGTTTTGTTTTGTCAGATATCTAGGATATGAACATTATTCTCTGAACTGGTTTATCAATTTCAAATCAAATTCATTTCCAAGATATGAAAGTGAACACTACAGCTGAACCTGGCAAAACAAGTGTGGATGTGTAACACAACCAATCATGTAAATCTATCAGATAATGCTGAGTGATAAACACTAAAGATGGAATGAGTCAGGTTGCAGGAACATGATTGACGCCCAAGGCAAGACTGAAAGTGACAGTCCCCCTAAGTATGCTCAGCAAATTGACCTAGAAAAACGCTGTGAGTGGAATATTCGTAGCAGGCTATTCATTTAACAAATTTATACTTAAAGTTGACTGGATGCAACATCTGTATTAAATGACAAAGGCTTAGAATAAAACACATCAATTTATATACCAGACGATATCGTTTCAATGGGGTAGACTAAATTGAATGGTAAATGTGTATTGCATGTTGTATGTTATAGAACAATGTAATGGACACAGATTGTGTAACATGAAAGTTGATAGAATAGCTGTTAAATACAGGATGGTGAGAAACATAGACTAAGTAGTTCAAACTGTGTCGCAAGGTTCTTCATCCCATTTAATTCAATACATTAAGCTGTTTCAATGTTACACTTATAACATAAGCATTAAGTTGCTACACATACATACTACACCAACAAAAGATTTGTGATGAAGTTCTATAGTAAATTGTGTTTTCGAAAGTAAAAAAACCTCTTTTGTTCACATTGAATTGTGAATGATGACGGCAAGGTGAAAGGTGACTATACACATTAGGAAGTTATAATGAAATATATTAAATCTGCCTGTGTGCGTTCAAGGTGTTTTTGGTGGCCATGACACAACCTTTGGTATTCTGGTAGAAGATGAACGTACTGTTCTAAGTTGTTTGAAATAAAACTACAAACCTTAACATGTGGAGTCGAGGATAAGTAATGTGTTCTGTTAAGTCAATTACTGAAATTGGAGAGAAAAACTAAGAAACATCAGTTTGAGGTTCATGCATAGAAGCACAGAAGACAGTATATTTACCTGCACAATGAGGTTTGTGCATGTTTGTTCCTTACATAATGCCAACCAAACACAAGGTAATACTTATTCGGTACTATTTTTCTCTTCAGTTTGTTAATGATAAAGAGTATTTATTAACATGTTTATAACTACACAGATATATTATGATATTTCTGTTGTCTTTTTTTCAGGCCTTTCTGCACTTTGGAAAACATTGTTTTACTTCATGTTAATGAGAGAGAATGTAGACAGGAAATGCTGATAAAATGCAAATGAAATATTTATGATAACCTGACAAATAAGTTTTGTAAATTAAACATTATAACGCAGAAAACCCCATACTCAAACACTTATCATTATTTGTCAAAATTATCGTTACATTTAAGTTGACAATGCTGTTTCACTTTTACAGGGTTTTCAATCTTTTATTAAACATTTTCGATCAACTTTGCGTACATCATCTACTTTGTAAAGAAATACTTAATTAAAACAGTATCTAATTACAATATCATTATATTGTCATACCAATATCCCTAGAGCTTTTTTATTGGTGGCTTGTTCCCTTTTATTTTTACTTCCTAAGAATTTGTCTTTATTTTCATAAAGTCGGGCACATTATCTTTCATCAATTAATGTGGGTTTTTTTCTCCAAATTAACTACACCGTATGAATGACGAGTACATTTATGGCACAAGGGGCTCCACTTATCCCCTTAAACAGCTGAATGAAATAAAATGTAAATGTCAAAGACATATTGCTCGATATTTGGTTTCAAGACAGATGATACAATCAGCAAACCTTTACCTATCTTTAAGATTAACAATTCCTGTAAGCAAAACTATTGATATCTACACCTTCTTCCATTTAACAATGCCTTATTTCACATAGATAATTATTTTGCTTTGGTCAGCTGTAGTGAACAACACTTTAAACCATCATAGTTGGGTAAACATCAATAAACACTTCCCAAGAAGAGATCCGTCTCTAAACGACCATCCGCTCTGACAATAACAGTTACATCCAGAAAACTGAGGTTGGTATCACTGGTTTCCATAGTAAAAGTTAAAGATGGATTTAATGAGTTCAGAATATCATGCAGTTCACACAGTTCATCTTTTGTTCCCATGAATGGCATAAAACAGTCATCTAAAAATCTTTTCCAGTGGAATTCTATATGCTCTTGCATAGATTGTCCGAGGGAATGTCCCACCTTTTCATATAGAAAAGTTTCAAGATATCCTAAAACGAGGGTTGTATAGGTAGGAGCGACTTTTGTACCCATAGCAATGCCTTTAGTATGTGTGTATAATGAACCATCAAAAAAGAAAACATTATTGGATATAACAAGATCAAGGGCATCTATAATAAATCTATCTGAAAATCTATCATCAATGTCACACCTGTATTCTCTTAACCAGTATTGTAAAGCTTCTAGGCCCAATTGTTTATCAATGTTATTATACATGTTAACAATATCAAAACTAACTAAACTGGTACCTGGTGCAACCTGTATATACATACACATTATGTAAGTATTTTGCATGTTTGCATTTGTTTAGTTTCCCAAGCGAGTATCTCAAATTATATTTGTTTCCGTTGTAACGAACATTCACATTATTACCATATGCATATACATTACCAAATGGCGCAGGTGTATTCACAATTAAATGTAATTTGCGATACCCATTCATAATCCAAAGACCAGAAGAACTTGAATCTTTCACAAGAGATGCGTTGTTATTATGAACCAAGCTTACCTTGTGTTCATGACTTTTAAGTTGTAGAATTTGTTTGAAGCACTTGAACTTCTTGGAATTGAATTTGAAGTTGGAAGTTCTGAATGTTTCGTATCTTGGTTCGTGGTGGGGGCAGGATAGTTCGTTGTCCGGCAATTTTATCTGCTTTAACTGTTCTACATGCAGTACGTTGTGTGTACAATACGACACTGAATTTCAGCCCAGTAATATCCATCACTGATTAAGATCTAAATTGTAATTGACAAGGCTACAGTAATCTACTTATTATGTATTTGTAAGAGGCAGTTAAGACGTTGATATGTTGTAAACATGTGCTGTGGACAAGGGGTGCCAGTCTGGTCTATGGGTTTCAGCCGTGAGATATGTGCAAATCTTTCAGTCGCTAACTTAGTTCACTTGTAAATCTAGGATGATCTGAATAGACCAATAAGACTAATCGTCAAATCATACTGCATTCTTAAACTAACGGATTTTAAATGCTCATTGACAGATTTGACGTGACTTGACTATGGTAGTTTAATTGACTCATAATTCCAGGTAGCGAACATGAAACTTCCAAAGTCAAGTTAATAAGTTGAAATTTGATAAACACAAGACGACGCCCATGTCATATCTTGATTAAGATGTTGTGGAAGCACTTGAGTTTAACTGCCCGTTCTTGTTATTTCTTTACGCTTTGAATTATATTCAAGATATCCTTATGTTATAAATACAACATCCATACTGCATCAGAACACAAATATCTGAAAATGAGGCTTAATATAATCACATATAAATAAAGTATAAAAGCTCACAATAGTTGTGTATGAACATAATGATGAACCTTCCAGTCATAACATTATATAAATAATGATGACTAAGATTTCTGATTTTGTGTATACATAGACTTAAATGTCTACATACATATGTTTGAGGAAGAGTGAGTGAGACTTCATATTCTTTTCCATACTTGTGCAAAGGAATGTCAATCAGGAATTGCTGAAAATGGAAGACACATAAAAACAGACATTGACGCAACCTGGTGGACTGAAAAACACAACAATGTATCTTGTCGTAATTGTACATGTAGACATGTGAATGACTTTATTTCAACCCTAGCAATTGCATGATAGATATTGCTCCTCATGTAAGGAATAAATTATGTATACGTCTTATGCTTTCATATTAAAATTCTGTGTTTACATGAGTATTCATTCAGAGTTGAATGCATACAATTGCAATTTGCCGACGCATATAAACACTTGTTTGTCGATTTTTTTATTCGAAATACAATACAATGTCGTGTTAAACGAAACACAGGTCAATTTGTGGCATCGACATCAAACAAATTTAATTCGTGACGACTTAATTGGTTGGACTAGTTTTCGGTTACATGTGTATATGTTATTTTCATATATAATATTTTCTGTAGCAGAAACCTTATTCAAAACATCAGCCATTAGCCTGAGGCAGGGATCCTCATGTATCACTGCAAATTATCATCACTATAGAAACTAATTTGATCGTTGGTAGAATATTCCAGGAATATCTGCAAGTAAGAGTTTCATATGTCAGTCACGGAATAACATTTTAAAATATTTGAAAGCTAAACAAAACATCAGATTATTAAAAATTCCAGACAGAAAGTGAAATAATTCTTCAATTATTAAATATCAGGTTTTTGTTACAAATTTATGAACGCTGTAACGATGATATAAAGTTATTTCTGCTTAAGTCTGGCAGTTACAGTCATAACTTTATCAACAATATTTATTTCTACAAATCTCATATATATGATAATAATATTTTTTGGGGAAATTTAAAATACCAATTATTATCGACAGGTGATTCTTTCATTTGAATTAATATTTTGATATCATAAATTCAATTGATATGAGTCATATCAATTTCATGTTCAATTTAACTTTCAAAAACAGACACTTACATTTATTTTAAATTACCTGCAACTATATTTGACAGGGATATTCATGTAAAGGAAAGACCCTGGTACAAACCTACTTAAGTAAACACACCGTGACAACCTAATGAAAATATTTTTGCAGAAAAATCATATCCATAAATTTTAAGCTGGCATTGTCAATAGAGTACACTAATGTAACAGGGACACCAAATCCTCACTGTTAAGGAGTCAGTACACACAGTTTCAGCTGAAGAAGATTAAAATTGGTTTAAAGGGAGTGGCCTTCTTTCTATTAAGGTCAACGTCTTGTCATATACATGTTATAAAGCTAGTCTTATTTTGGAAAACATATTGGAACTGCTTGTTGATTACATTTTCTATCTGTTGTGCCAGATATCTTCGTAATGATTGCGATAACGTGATGCGGTAGTGGTTTAGTATGTCAGAACATCATTTATCATTTAGAACAAAATAAAACTAATTTATTTATTTGACTAGGATATCTCAATTTATCACAATCTCTCGCAAACTTAATATATTTCTTTAAAAAAAAAGAAAAGCATGTCATTTTATTTTATATTTTTGTAAGATTTATTGCTACATAACGTTTATGTATGTTCATATGATTGATATTTTCTTTCATACCATAATACATGTACATGGATATGAATGTAGTGAGATATCAGATAGTTTCATAAAACTTTTATTTATTTACAAATAAATGTAACAGCTCGCCCAGTTGCTTACATTTTTAGAATGTACTGATTAAACTCATTTCAAAATGAAAACTTACACAGATCATGAACAAGGCGTCAGCTCCCTTACTAAAATCTTCTTCGTTTATGTGTGAACAGAATTTTGATTCTTTGAAGTGCTATAGTAGGTTAATGGTAAAGCCATAATGACGGCAAAATACATTTCATTCTTTTTCTGTTTCTATCATCCGTTATTTAACATTGCTCAAACTATCAGAACAGTTATCCTTTTATAGGTGCTTGTGTATGTCTAATCTTGCTTGTACTAGTTATGATATAGTTGTATAGTTATATATGATACAAATGTAGCCTTGTGATGCTTGCTGAGGAAATTCTATTTTTCTTAAATGACCATCCTTTTGCAACCAGGCGCTCTTTCTTGATCCAAATCAGTTTTGTACCAAAACCATGATTCCCTTTCCATACTTCCCTGATAGTTTCCAAGCCCTGTTTCCTGTATATTTCGGTATAGCGGAACCAAGGTGCTTGCTACAGCAGGTGTGGACCCGCGAGAAGAGAGATGAAAGGAACTAGGTCAATATGTGTAGTGTGAATATACAAGTAGGTAAGTAGGTAAGGGTCCTTTTGCGTCCAGATATGTCCAATTGAAAAACAATTGTTGATAGTTTTCTATTTCTGGCTTTAGCAAATCAACATTTTGCTGATGAAGTATCATTCCACATATTCATACACGTCTATCATATCATATCTACGATTTCTGTATAGATATGCTTGTACTGGAATAATCATCAGGTTAAGACAAAAGTATTCATTACCTGAATTGAATCACTGTCTCACAGGAGGCACTGTAAACCCCAAAACTTGTTTCACAGCTAAGTTTCAACATGAAGACAGCTTAAAGAGTCTTAAACGAAAACGAATAACAACGAAATTTGGAAGTGATATGTTTAGCAACCTAGACGATCCTATCTGGTGTTTCTTTCATGAGAACTAAATTTTGAAAAGGTGCACATCGTCACACCATACATCTATTATAACTTTCATATTTAAAAAAAGATTTGTAACATTATCTTAAGCAGTCAGTCAGTATATTTTACATTCTAAACATGCTTTATCTTTATCTGTGTAATAAAAACCCCAGAATGAATTAATGGATATGATGGTGGTCGAGTTCCGTAGATGGTCATACAGAGGACAACACAACAAGGAGTTATGAACGTTTAGTTGTATTACCATATTTGCTTTATTCCCTGATGTAAACATATCTTGCATCATCATAATTAGAACAAAACTGTGTTAGTAAAACAGGCTTTACCTCATCTGACAGATAGATAGTTCTGGATAGTTCACCACACATTCTATTATCTCTTAATGTTTGTCTAAATCTTTGTAAATACTTATTTTAATTAAAAACCCATCGACTTGTTTCACACAAAATACAGTAATATAACATAGTGTAAGGTATTTGTGTGCATATGCAATCAACGAAAAGAATATGATTGAAATGGGATGGATGCAGTTGTGTATATTATTATGACATTTCAAAGTTAAAGGAGTTTTAGGAGATTTTAGCGAAAGTCACTTTGCCCTAAACCTTTGACGTCAGATTTGGTTTTTATCTTGGCATATACATTAACAAAATGAGACCTCGAAAAGAAAAGAAGACTGAAATAATGTATGCAAATAGCCTCTTAAGGGTTTTGAAGTTTTAATATTGCAAGGAAGCACAGCTCCCTTTTCTTTCTCACATGAAAAAAATATTATCTACTCCATAAACAATGGTATTTTTTTGTATTAAATATGCAAGTTTATCTTATCGCGTAGCATGTTCATGATTGCAATGTCTTGAAAATAGTTTTATAAAGACAAAACGGCTTGATGTATTGAAGAACATGTTTATTTAATTCTTTTAAACGAGTTAAGGTTTAAGAATAATGGAGCAACCTTGAATCATAAATAATAGAATGATTTCTTTTCCAACATAATAACTTTTGAAATTCTAGTACATAAAAACACAACAACATATATATTCAAAAATATACTGTGATCCTTTGGGAACTTTGACATCTTTTGACTAAATTAAAATAATCTAGAAATCTTAATATATTTTGCAGTATCAGAATTTTGAAAACATTGTGAACTCTACTTATTGTCACTGACGTCAATTACTTTTATCTGCTGTTTTGTTTGGGTTGAGGAGAGAAGCTACAGTGTATATCATCGATAAGCAATAGATGTTGACAAGAATAGAATATATAGACAGGAAGCGAATATCATTATAAATCAATTGATTTATTAAACGTATTTGTTTGATCTTTATCCCTGATGGCTAAAAAGGAACATGTTAAAGACTTTGTGATACCCAAATTGATACAGACACAATATATATACATTTACATGTAAAATAACTGTACAAACATCTTTGATATAACTCACCACAAACAGTTTTCAATGAATGGGGTGGAGAGAATAACATTACAGTAGCATCACTGCAGAATTAAGCGCCTTGAGCAACCACTAGTGGTTGGATATGCGCGCTATACAAATATCCATAAAATAATAATATAAACTAGGACTGCCGCGGCAGTACTTAGGTCTTCAAGATTCCTGTTTGACCTTCACATGCATGTTTGTCTAAGAGGTTAACACTTATCAAAATACATTATCAAATTGTATCATTTTATCAAATGACCACATTTCACTTGATATTCAATGTTAAAGGCTTTGCAGAAAATTCATCATGGCGTCGATTGTCAGCCATGATATCATTCTAAAAAAAGATGTGTTTCATAAAATATTTTTTGACTCATGCAACATTTATTCATTCAATAAATGCTGTGTAATCTTGTCCAACACAAAAACATAACAAAACTGCGCCCAAGACAGGCGTGCAGCCTAAGTCGTCTTGATTGCAGGAGTCCAACACAAATACATTACAAAACTGCGCTCAAGACAGGCGTGCAGCCTAAGTCATCTTGATTGCAGGAGTCCAACACAAATACATTAAAAACTGCGTTCAAAACAGGCGTGCAGCCTAAGTCATCTTGACTGCAGGAGTTCAAACACAAATACATAACAAAACTGCGCCCAAGACAGGCGTGCAGCCTAAGTCATCTTGATTGCAGGAGTCCAACACAAATACATTACAAAACTGCGCTCAAGACAGGCGTGCAGCCTAAGTCATCTTGATTGCAGGAGTCCAACACAAATACATAACAAAACTGCGCCCAAGACAGGCGTGCAGCCTAAGTCATCTTGATTGCAGGAGTCCAACACAAATACATTACAAAACTGCGCTCAAGACAGGCTTACAGCCTAAGTCATCTTGATTGCAGGAGTCCAACACAAATACATAACAAAACTGCGCCCAAGACAGGCGTGCAGCCTAAGTCATCTTGATTGCAGGAGTCCAACACAAATACATTACAAAACTGCGCTCAAGACAGGCGTGCAGCCTAAGTCATCTTGATTGCAGGAGTCCAACACAAATACATAACAAAACTGCGCCCAAGACAGGCGTGCAGCCTAAGTCATCTTGATTGCAGGAGTCCAACACAAATACATAACAAAACTGCGCTCAAGACAGGCTTACAGCCTAAGTCATCTTGATTGCAGGAGTCCAACACAAAAACATAACAAAACTGCGCTCAAGACAGGCTTACAGCCTAAGTCATCTTGATTGCAGGAGTCCAACACAAATACATAACAAAACTGCGCCCAAGACAGGCGTGCAGCCTAAGTCGTCTTGATTGCAGGAGTCCAACACAAATACATTACAAAACTGCGCTCAAGACAGGCGTGCAGCCTAAGTCATCTTGATTGCAGGAGTCCAACACAAATACATTAAAAACTGCGTTCAAAACAGGCGTGCAGCCTAAGTCATCTTGATTGCAGGAGTTCAAACACAAATACATAACAAAACTGCGCCCAAGACAGGCGTGCAGCCTAAGTCATCTTGATTGCAGGAGTCCAACACAAATACATTACAAAACTGCGCTCAAGACAGGCGTGCAGCCTAAGTCATCTTGATTGCAGGAGTCCAACACAAATACATAACAAAACTGCGCCCAAGACAGGCGTGCAGCCTAAGTCATCTTGATTGCAGGAGTCCAACACAGATACATTACAAAACTGCGCCCAAGACAGGCGTGCAGCCTAAGTCATCTTGATTGCAGGAGTCCAACACAAATACATAACAAAACTGCGCCCAAGACAGGCGTGCAGCCTAAGTCATCTTGATTGCAGGAGTCCAACACAAATACATTACAAAACTGCGCTCAAGACAGGCTTACAGCCTAAGTCATCTTGATTGCAGGAGTCCAACACAAATACATAACAAAACTGCGCCCAAGACAGGCGTGCAGCCTAAGTCGTCTTGATTGCAGGAGTCCAACACAAATACATTACAAAACTGCGCTCAAGACAGGCGTGCAGCCTAAGTCATCTTGATTGCAGGAGTCCAACACAAATACATTACAAAACTGCGCTCAAGACAGGCGTGCAGCCTAAGTCATCTTGATTGCAGGAGTCCAACACAAATACATAACAAAACTGCGCCCAAGACAGGCGTGCAGCCTAAGTCATCTTGATTGCAGGAGTCCAACACAGATACATTACAAAACTGCGCCCAAGACAGGCGTGCAGCCTAAGTCATCTTGATTGCAGGAGTCCAACACAGATACATTACAAGACTGCGCTCAAGACAGGCATGCAACCGAAGTCATTTTGATTGCAGGAGTCCAACACAAATACATTACAAAATTAATGTACAACATTATGTATGATTCATATGATGACAACGTTCAAAATTAAGCAATAAAAGAGTTTTTCAAAATCGATTTTCTGCAGAACCCCCATGCAGAATCCAAGGACAAAATACAAATCAGGTATTGAGTTGAATAATGGCAACAGCATGATTATCTGTACACACTAAAACACATTTTGGTCAGGTACAACTTACAATTGCAATGTACAAACACAAGTCATGACATACAGAACATCCAGCCGGGTACAGTCAAAATATCAGACCAACAATAAACCATTTAATCTGTCACAGTTTTGGATATGCCAACTTTGATCGCTTCATGAAAACTGAAATATGTAGGCAATATTGTCACAGAAACGTTTTCAATGTCTCGTGTGTAGACATGATCAATGAAAGTATTGTCTTCAGTTGTACCATCTGTAACATGCTGGGTAAATAAACACAAATGTGTTCCAAGTTGCAGTTATTGTTCACGTGCTCTATCATCACGTTCTTCACAAACAAATCAACTCCACCATGTGACTGACTTTTCAACAAAGAAAACATCCTGCTTGAATTGTTATATGATGATCGCCTGGTTGTGTGGTGAAATGTATATGGCGGTAAAGCAGTTCTATCAATATCATCATTAGAGATCCAAGTTTCCGTGAGACAGATAATGTCTGCTTGTGTGAACCGGTCATCATGTTTTAAACAATTAAAGTGACAATCTAGGCCCTCTATATTATGTAGTACAAGGGTTAAATCTTGATTTGAATTGTCCAAGGGTTCTGTAATTAATTGCCCCATATTTGACAAGGCGCATGTGACTTCTTCATTGCAGTAGATCTTTTCAGGATCAAAATTGTGTATCACTAGACCTTCTTTGGACGTTACGCGACTCAAAGCAACGTATGCTTGTCCTGGTGTTCTTATTCCATCAAATGATACTGCTATCTCCTTGAAAGTCAATCCCTGGGTTTTGTGAACAGTACAAGCCCAAGCCAGTTTCAGAGGAAACTGGCGTCTTATTCCAGCACCATTACGAGAGTTCTCTTCCTGCATGACTATTGGTGTGCTTAAAACTGATACATTATTTGGAAAAGTTGTTTTTGTCCGCAAATCAGTACCAACTTTAGAATCATCAAATAGAATGAAAATTTGACGTGGTTTCTGTTCATTCTCATTGAAAGAAATATGAACAACTGATCCGAAAACTCCATTGACTAGACCATCTGAGGTGTCAATGTTTCTGGTCAGCATGACTCTTGCCGCTACCGCAACTTTAATGCTCTTGGGAAGGGCAAATGTTCCACATTTAGATTTTCTAATTAAAACTCCGGTATGCTTTTGTTTGCAAACATCTTCTGCATCAATGGCAATGACATTCATTTTTTTGAATTAAGCATCTGCTCATTGAATTCGTCGACTTGACAATTCTTTGGGAAAATGTGAATGCAGTCCAAGTCATTGGCCGACTCACAACTTTCAAGGATTGCAACATCCCTTGGGTCTAATGGTTCCTTACGTTTTCGAATCCGTAATCGGTTCAGCATTTCAGCAAACATTTTATTGTTTTGTCTCATTATTTCAGTAAGCTCGACTTTAACAAAATTATCGTTCCAATGATCTATTCCCAATTTTTTCACTTAACAATGGTTTACCTTTCACTGGAGGAAGTTGATAAAAATCACCAACTGCTAAAACAGACACATTGCCAAATGGTTTTTCTTCAGAAGTTTGCTTAATCTGCCTCAATCTTCCGTGAATGTATGATAACAGTTTATGATCAACCATTGAAATTTCATCAATTATCAATAATTGTAAACTTTGATATTTGCATCGGAGTGTATTTACTTTTTCTTCACTCAAAGGAACATAAGGCAAACGTGCATCGATACCTATTGCGAAAGCAGTGTGAATTGTTTGGGCATTGATATTGAAGGCAGCAACGCCAGTCGGCGCAGCAAGTAATACAGAAACATCATCTGGATTTTCTTTGGTTTTGTTAAGCAGACGGTTGCATTCATAATGTAGTGCTTTGATCAGTACCGATTTACCAGTACCACCAGGGCCATGAATGTAGATGTAAAAAGGAGGTGTTAGAACTCCACATCTTATCTGAAGAGCCCATTGCCGAACCTTATAAAATATCTGCCTTTGTTCAGAGTTTAATGACATCAAAAGCTTCTTAGCATCATTTTTAGATATTACGGTTCGAACCAATTCGGTGGAATGAGTCCTAGTTTCATTACAACTCAGGAATATTCTCTTCATTTTCATCAACATCTGCATTTGTTGCCAATGCCTCGCACTACTGCCTTTCTAGTTCTGTTTCAGGGCAAATCTGTGAACATGCATCCTCCAAACAACCAGCAGTTCCCAAATTTCTTCTGCATTATCAATTTCATCTGAATCTTTTTCATATTTACTTTTATTAGCATCAACAATAGATTTTACAGCAGTCACAGTGCTATTGATCTTCACAGATCCTTCTAAATAAAAACTTTCAAACGTCTCGAATCTGTCAGGTTTCAAATGAGCGTTTACCCTATATGGCAAAAATAACTGCAATATACTTTGGTAAAATTTCTCCGAGTTTTTAATTTTTGAGAAACGAGGATACCGGATGATTGCAGGTTTGCTGTTTGATCTCTTTTGCATATAGCCAAGATTTTTTTGAAGCTGCAAAAGTGGTGTTCTACGTTTAGCATTGTCTACACGAGATACCTCAGACCTTGAAACTACAGGATATTCTGAACAAAATTCTGCTTAACAAATGGTCTCGACTTCACTTTCAGCGGGTCTATTGATGTATCTATCAACCATACTGGTAGACCACATATCATCTTCATTGATCTCGCCTGACGAACATTTCTGTTTTATAGTCTGGATTGGCAAGCTCAATCTGACAGTTTCCATACCAACTGGAATAAATTGAAGAAGTCGAGAAGCTTGTTTGAGATGCAAATTGCAAACCCTGAAGACGGCTTCTTGAGCACTAACCTCTCTGTGAGTTAGATATTTGAAACCAATTTTCTTCAGAGCTTGTTTTGCATCAAGATTTTCGTCACTGCGAGCTTCCTTTTCAGTTTGATTTAGTAGGATGCCCATTTCTCTTTCTGCTTTGCTTATATATGATATGATATAAACAACACAGGAATAGGCATCTACAACAAACTGTATGTCCATATTTGCATCCCAGCATTTGAGCAAATCAGGATTAAACTGATTGACCCAAACGTCAGATGGACCTCTTTGCAATATTACACTAGTTCTTTTCCCAAGTGAAGTAGTTGCATTTTCAAAGATAGACTGGGTAATTCCTATTGCATCAAACAGATCATCAGTTGATTCGTGTTCCTTTTCATTATTATTAATTTCTTCCCAAATTCTTTGCAAGATCACTTCTGCAGTTTTAAAATTCATTTTTTCAGATCTCAAAATGTCGTCTAGGTATCTAAAATCAGGATTTCCGTTCTCATCTTTAGGCAAATCAGCAATTGTTTTATTATTCTCACCTTCTTCGGGTTGACTAATGAATGTCAGACATGATGGTGGTCTGGGAAAATTGAATCTGCAATTCTTGCCAGTTTTTCGACATGATTTTGAATGATTTTTACTATGTGTTTGTACACTTGCTACAACATCATAAAGATCTTCATCAATATCAGGCATTTCACAAGTAACATACTTATCAATAAATTCAACAACATCTTCATCAGTATTTGATGCAATTTTAGGAGCATTTTCAATCCAAAATAAGCAGTGGGTGTGAGGAGACCCTCTCTGCTGAAATTCCACTCGATAAAAGTAATCAACAACCTTTCCGATGGGGGCTGCGGGTGACATAATTACATCCATCAAGAAACTATGAAATCTCTTATCGAACATACGAGCAGATGTAACAGGATTTTTTCGAAGAATGGAGCATTTTGCTGACCAATCAAGATCCTCTGCTTTCCTAGTATCATCGCCAATTTCACGAAGAATACAATTTATTATTTCCGGCCACCTAAGTTCGGCTGAAGAAAAGGAACAGAACCAAGTAGGGATTCCCAACTGTCTGATCATGGCAAACAGGTCCTTCTGGGCAGCCTGCCAAAATGGTGGAGTACCACGAATCGGTTTAAGAAACTTGTATCCAATGTCATGTTTTAAAATATCAGATAGCGATCCCTTGTCTGTTAAACATTTTGAAGTTATTTTCTGTGACGCCCCAGAAGATTTTCCCTTGCGTATTGTCACGGACACGTTTGACTTAACCATCTCAAGTTCTGATAAATATTGAGCATAAAATATGAAATCAGTATTCTGAGCAAATCTGCTATCTGCATTTAAAAGTCTGGTGTTAAAATACCTTCCCAACGTTAATCTTTCATCTCTTGGATCATGGAAAGTGGGGGTGCCATTTGGGAATAATGTAGGGAAACATTTTGCCTCATTTGTTTTGTCTGACGAAATGGGTGTTGGCTTGTTAGCGCATGACTGGGGCATGTCAGCCAATCAGATTGCTAATTTTCCACGACACCAAATCACTTGGTGTGACTTGGTTCACGGCAAACCACGTGATCGGACTACGTGAAAGTTAGCCATGCGCTAAATTAGATGGTTCACAGGTTCTCGACACCAAGCGATTTAATCTCGCTTCGCTCGACCAAATCGCTTGGTGTCTCGAATCCGTGAACCATCCATTACTTATTTTCACATTGGGAGATGTTTACAATGTTGTCAAAATTATTATCCATAATGTCTTGACCTACATCAACTGGTTGTAGACATGTGTCAAGCAGTAACCCATTTTGATCTGGTTCCACATTTTCGTTATCTTCGGGTTCAATATTATCAGAAATTTTAATGTTTTCATCCATGTTCTCATTCACAATGTCATGTGGATTAACCCAATCAGAGTTAAACTCAATATCTTTATAGTATACATTGTTGGCTTTCAGATAGGCTAGCGCATTTTTGATATTATTGCGATTGACATATTGATACTTGTAATGGCCTTTGTATGATAATTTTCGTTTCATTTTAATGCGAATCATTTGGTCATTGGATCACACCTTGGTAAAACTGATGTCACTTTCTGAATATCTGCTGGTACACAAATTGTAGGTCCTTGAACCCCATTTTGACCTCCCTTAGGCAAGGCTAACATTTTCGTGAAGGGGATGTTCATTGAAATCAAGTGTTTCTCTAAATCATTTAGTTGCTGGAGTTCTACTGGAACATCATTCAGTTATAAATTATTCACGAGAGCTTCTGCAGGTTTCTTACCAGCTTTCAATTTTCTATGACATGTGTGGCATATCCAACATTTGCCAGCAGGGCACGAACTGGAACATGTTTCAGTACATTTATGAACATGGTCTTGAGTTATACATTGAGATACAATATTTGATGAAAGGTAATTACTTTGATTTTCAAAATGTCTGCGGTTACAAACTGAACAAATAAACTCGGGACTCTCAGCAATTAGCTGTTTAAACTTTGCAATAACGTTGTCCATAACACTGTTGTGAACAGCTCTAGTCTTCTTTCTGATTTTATTTGTTTGTTTCACTCGCTCTTTAACAGACTGACGGAAGTTTTCATTTGAATTATAACGTGCATTGAAAGAGGCTTTACATTTTTCATGGAATTCCTGGTTTCCATGATATTTTGCAAATTTTGCTTGCTTCTTAGCAGCTTTAAACTCTGGGTTTTGATAGTTAGAAGTGTTTGCAGATTTAACTGCCTCCCTGAACTCTAGACATATGCATTGTTTAAGTGGACTAAGCACATTAGGAAGAAAGACTGTACTCTAATCAAAAATGATTTGTATGTTTTGAAAAATTCAAAACTAGTTAACTTATTATTTATTGTAATTTTATACATACCCTAAACAATTCTTTTTAAGTAGAGATGGATTAAGAATTATGTATAGATTGATTTTATTTTTTTCAACAAACCTACAATAAAAATGTAATTCTTATATGTTTTAAATGTTACAGATTGTACTTAATTTTGTGACTGTTATAAAACAAATGGGGTGCATGAATAGCAAATGATAAATAAAGTAAGTAAGAAAACACAGCTATGGATGTAATGCACTTTATTTAACTTCAATTCGTTGACCATCTCTGCTGCAAGAGTGTTTTAAACAGGCAGACCTGTTTCATTTTTTCAAACATGAAAGGATAAATTTCCAAATTACAATAAAAGTTGGTTTGTAAATTTATGTGTCTACTTTTCAGTCGCATCAAATTAGATTATGCACATAGTGTTTGTAATCATGCTTACTGTACATTCATTTCATTTCCGTTTGTCAGATATTATCTTCTGCCACTGTCATAGATCTTACATGTAATAACAATGGAACATTTTTGCCTCTTAAAAGGTTTTTATGACCTCATGAAAGAAACATAAAGACACATGTAACCACTGAAGGTAATATATCTAATTACCTTGGAGTTGATCAATGTGGCGAGACTAAGCACGACTACATAATGCACTTGTGTTGTTTTGTTTTGTCTGATATCTAGGATATGAACATTATTCTCTGAATTGGTTTATCAATTTCAAATTCAAATTCATTACCAAGATATGAAAGTGAACACTACAGCTGAAGCTGGTAATACAAGTGTTCGTGTGTAACACAACCAATCATGTAAAACTATCAGATAATGCCGAATGATAAACACTAAAGATGGAATGAATCAGGTTGCAGGAACATGATGGACGCTCAAGGCAAGACTGAAAGTGACAGTCCCCCTAAGTATGCTCAGCAAATTGACCTAGAAAAACGCTGAGTGGAATATTCGTAGCAGGCTATTCATTCAACAAATTCATACTTAAAGTTGACTGGATGCAACATCTGTATTAAATGACAAAGGCTTAGAATAAAACACATCAATTAATATACCAGACGATATCGTTTCAATGGGGTAGACTAAATTGAATGATAAATGTGTATTGCATGTTGTATGTTATAGAACAATGTAATGGACACAGATTGTGTAACATGAAAGTTGATTGAATAGCTGTTAATAACAGGATGGTGAGAAACATAGACTAAGTAGTTCCAACTGTGTCGCAAGGTTCTTCATCTTATTTAATTCAATACATTAAGCTGTTTCAATGTTACACTTATAACATAAGCATTAAGTTGCTACACATACATACTACACCAACAAAAGATTTGTGATGAAGTTCTATAGTAAATTGTGTTTTCGAAAGTAAAAAAACCTCTTTTGTTCACATTGAATTGTGAATGATGACGGCAAGGTGAAAGGTGACTATACACATTAGGAAGTTATAATAAAATATATTAAATCTGCCGGTGTGAGTTCAAGGTGTTGTTGGTCGCCATGACATAATCTTGGTTATTCTGGTAGAAGATGAATGTACTTTTCTAAGTTGTTTGAAATAAAACTACAAACCTTAACATGTGGAGTCGAGGATAAGTAATGTGTTCTGTTAAGTCAATTACTGCAATTGGAGAGAAAAAAATAAGTAACATCAGTTTGAGGTTCATGCATAGAAGCACAGAAGACAGTATATTTACCTGCAAAATGAGGTTTGTGCATGTTTTTTCCTTACATAATGCCAACCAAACACAAGATAATACTTATTCGGTACTATTTTTCTCTTCAGTTTGTTAATGATAAAGAGTATTTATTAACATGTTTATAACTACACAGATATATTATGATATTTCTGTTGTCTTTTTTTCAGGCCTTTCTGCACTGTGGAAAACATTGTTTTACTTCATGTTAATGAGAGAGAATGTAGACAGGACATGCTGATAAAATGCAAATGAAATATTTATGATAACCTGACAAATAAGTTTTGTAAGTTAAACATTATAACGCAGAAAACCCCATACTTATCATTATTTGTCAAAATTATTGTTACATTTAAGTTGACAATGCTGTTTCACTTTTACAGGGTTTTCAATCTTTTATTAAACATTTTCGATCAACTATGCGTACATCATCTACTTTGTAAAGAAATACTTAATTAAAACAGTATCTTATTACAATATCATTATATTGTCATAACAATATCCCTAGGTTTGTTCCCTTTTTTTTTACTTCCTAAGAATTTGTTTTTATTTTCATTAAGTCGGGCACATTATCTTTCATCAATTAATGTGGGTTTTTTTTCTCCAAATTAACTACACAGTATGAATGACGAGTACATTTATGGCACAAGGGGCTCCACTTATCCCCTTAAGCAGCTGAATCAAATAAAATGTAAATGTCAAAGACATATTGCTCGATATTTGGTTTCAAGACAGATGATACAATCAGCAAACCTTTACCTATCTTTAAGATTTACAATTCCTGTAAGCAAAACTATTGATATCTACACCTTCTTCCATTTAAAAATGCCTTATTTCACATATATAATTATTTTGCTTTGGTCAGCTGTAGTGAACAACACTTTTAACCATCATAGTTGGGTAAACATCAATAAACACTTCCCAAAAACAACAAATCTGTAGGATTAATAAGGAAAAAGACCTTTGATCTTAATCAATCTACCGAACAAATATTTGTCATCTCACTGACCTGGGGTGAAGTTAGTTTGTAAGCAAATGGATGCCTCTACTTGTGGTTGGGTTTATTTAGGTCGTGTAGTCTACCAAGGGATAACTAGTTGGTAGTGGAACATAGAAACATAGAAGTTGATATTGCAAGATGCTAATATGTTGCCAAATTCATCAATTTGTTGTTAAAACTGTGTACATATTGCAAGAAAAATAATTCTATTCACTAAGCTTTTTACTTTTAGGGGATGGCATTTCATATTTAATTCTTATATTACTTATATTTTGCAAATGCATGTCAATCAATCTTCAAATCTCAAATCTCTATTGCAATCCTTGTACAGGTATGTGCTTGTTAATGATTCTAGTATCCACATATAAACTTTGTTCATCGAAGTTGACTTTACATAAAACCTTTCATTCCTCAAAGCTGTATTTCATAATAGCATTGGAATGTGTAATTGTAGATACAATTATCAATGTCCAATATACTTTGGGTTTTATTTAGCAATTGGTAAATGCATTCCAATCAAGTATGCTGATTGAAACGTATGTGATAGTGAAAACGAAATCAACATCAATTCCATCAGCAGCTTGTGATAATCACCTACTTTTGAGTAGCTACCAGACAAGCAAATAGAGGAAACATGATAACGTGTTATTGTCCCTGTCTGATCTAAGTGACCGGGAGGAGGGCTGCTAAGATTGAACCTCAATGTCCCTGCTTGGTGTGAATATATTCTAGTCAAAAGAATTTATGAAACGTTTATACATTTTATTGTCCTTTGAATACAAATGTTTATGCGCATGGAAAATAGTTCTGTTTTTTTATTAATCAAACACTATGTTACTAACACTTTGGAATCAAATACTATTGCAGTTTCATCGATGTGAGAATCACAGTTGGGGTCAAAATTGCAAATAACATGATATCAGATTATTCAGAGTCAAAATGATGATTTTATTGGTTAGGAAAGTTCCTGTATAAAAAAATGAAATCTTTTAACTTCACAAATCAGCAGCCCGGTGTCAGGTTAACGTCTTGCTATGAACAAAGCAATGATAAAGAATTATTGCAAAAGAAATATACTACTAAAGTGTTAAGAGTTAGTTCCTTTAATTAGCATAATAGCACAGATTACTCGAGGATAATTAAATCACCTGTACCTAATAACCTCAGATCAATGAGTAGGAGAACTAAAAACATTTTGTTTTTATTAATGAAAAGTAACATTAGTTGTCTTATTGTTTGACAATAATACGTCAAAAACTGCAATCTGACTAGGACTGTAGTTGAAATAGCCATTCAATGACAATTTGATTATCCATTGAAGTTAATTTTGTTATCTCTAATTTAGTTATCCTTTCAAGTTAATTTTGTAAATGTGCATCTTTCACATTAAACAGACATCAACATTTTTCTTATTCTTCAAAAATAACACAAAGATCTGAAAAAAGATTGAAAATAAATTGAAATGAATATTACATTTTGTCCTGGTATCCTTGTTCTATACAAACTTGCAACAAGAAACCTACTGTTAATCAATATTAAATAACGAACATAAACAACGCTGTTTGTGTTTATTTGTGTTAATGAAGTTTTACCTACATTTATGTCTTACATTTCAGGAGTTTCAATACTTTAGTGAATCTTTTGTTGTTATGTTATACACAAATTCTTTATCTGTCAAGATTGCTAAGTATCTAAGACTCTATAATGCATATCCAAAAAAGCTTAAGAGCTTTAGTAAGCATAGTCTCATCATCGTGCCTATACCTTTATGAACTAAAAAAATTTCTTGTGATCAATACATACAAATTATAGGTTTTCTTTTTCCTTCGATATGTTAATGATGCTGTTGTCAATTAATGAGGATACCATTATCTGCTCTTTATATATTTGTAAGAGGCAATTTAGACTTCCTTATGAGGAACGCTGTGTGGTCAGCAGGTGGTTTCAATCTGGTCTTTGAGTTTCAGCCACAAGTTATGTGCAAACCTTTCAGTTGCTAACATGGTTCACTGGTAAATCTAGGATGACCTGAATAGACAAATAAGACTAATTAATAATTCATGCGGCACTCGTTATAGTTTCATTGATTTATTATTACAAGTGTAGCGCTTAAAACTTCAAAAGTCAAGATAATAATTGGAAACTAATTACCAGAAGACGACACCCATGTCGTACCCTGATTAAGATGTTGTTTAATCAATGGACCTTTACTTCCTATTTATTTACAGTTGCCCTTAACGTTAATTAATAGAGTCTTTGAGAAATATCTTATGATTTCATTTTGGATACTTTGTTTATAGCTGTTTTTATTCAAAGGTGATACATATTTGATGTTCTGTAACAGTATTTGTTGAAGCATATAAAAACAATTCTTGTCGAAATGTTTAATTCAAAATATCGTGTTTGATAAATAAAATCTCATTTATGTAAGATGAACTTCTTATCATTAGTGATGATTACATTTTGACTTCATAGGTTGGACAAGTTTATTATTACAGTATTTTATGACATCAGTAGTAGAAGCAACCGTATTTGTCACGTCAGTATCATATATATTATAAATTCGTAAGATGAAGTCAGGGTTTCTAAAAAGTATCACTGCAAATTATCATCCCTATAGAAACTAACTTGAACGTTGGTAGATTATTCCAGGAATATCTGCAAGCAATAGTTTCATTTGTCAGACACGGAATGGCATTTTAAAATTATTCAAAGCCTAATAAATTTAAGATTGAAAAAAATTACAGACAGAAATTGAGATCATTCTTAGATTATTATGATATCAGGGTCTTGTTTCAAATTTATAAACGCTGTAACGATGTTATAAAGTTTTATTTCTATTTTAGTCTGGCAGTTAGAATCATAACGTTATCAACAATATTTATTTCTACAAAGCTTACACATATGATAGTGATATTTTCCAAAAATATTGTTTATTGCACTTACATAATTATTTTGATATCGCTAAAAGATACTAAAATGATAAACAGTAAACGGCAGAGCAAAAACCTGTAATAGCTGTTATTAAAAGCGTGCTTTAAAGATCAAAGACCTGATTAGATGAAAGTATCACAAAATGTAACAGGCAGAATTGCGGCACATGTACACTCATTTTGGAGGTAAATTCATTCACCCTTAAAAATAATTCAAAATAAAGGAAAATACATGTACATGTACATGTCTGTCTTGCACCTCCAGAAATCTAATAAATGTAGTGATATGCGTTGGTTGTTACGAAGAGTATATTGGTCAAATGGGGGATAGATTAAGGGCGAGATATATATATTCAAAAGTTAAAAAGAGGTAAGAGGTGTATTCAACCGTTTAAACAAGTAATTATGAAGGGGGCGTTGACTATGTTTATCACATAGTTTCACTTGGTTTTACTTCTCTTTAATCAAGACCTGATTCATCCTCGATAATCCAGCGCTTTCATTCCGATAAATCTACACTACAAGCCCTGGAAAAGTTTACAGGGTTTTACCTCAAATCCAATTACCTCCCTTTACATACATGTTATCCAATCAGAAACGAAACGCAGACACCAAGTGCGTAAATAACTCGACCGTTCACGACATCAAGTGAGTGAGTGAGTTGGGGTTTAACGTGTTATCAGCAATTTTTCAGCTTTTTGACATGTGGTTATTGCCATCCAAAAAGAGTAGACAGCCGGGAGAAAGGGATCGAAAGGACGAGAGAAAAGGCGGAATGAAAGGCATAGTGAGAGATAGAAAGCTGGTTTTAGAAGTGATCCTATTGGTTGTTAGAAAGCAAGCGTTTTGCTGAGTCATTGCAAAGGGAGGTAAATGGGTTTGAGGTTAAACCCCGTAAAGTTTTCCAGGGCTTGTAGTGTAGATTTATCGGAACAAAAGTGCTGGATTATCGAGGATGGACCTGATTAAGCTTAACCCAATTAAAATATGTAAAGCATACATTTTTTACCCTTAAGATACATTCTTTTATTCTGATTGGTCAGAAGTCAATTCATAAGGAGCGTGTAGTCGGATTTGGCAGGGTTTACCAGCTGTTTGACCAGTCAGACAGGCCACGTGACACACCATCAACATTTTACAGGTGACCTTGACCTGAGATTGAATGCGAAAGTAAAACGGCTTATCAACTTGGAATTTCAGTATCAAATGTTACCGTAAAATTATATTAGTAGGAGAAATTCAAAGTATGTGCACTGTTAGTTTTGTCTGCAGCAAAAAAAATACATTCAACTATAACAAACTGTCTCTTTGCTGTGAGTTTGTACCAATGGGTTTGTTTGTGACTTGATATGGTGGAAAATTGATAACTGATGAAGAAGTTAAAGATAAAAAGGCTAATAAAAATGTCACATGGTGCATTGAAAGGATGTACGGGATAAACTGCGACTCGAGGAATACAAACAAGGGTCTGAAGTCCCATACACCCTTTCTAAACACTATGTAATACATACTTTTTGTGGAGGTTATCAAATTAGTTTCTTTACAAGTCCGACTTTATAGCTATTCCTTTGCATGGTTTATTTTAGATCATCAAAAACAGATGAAAACGCTGATTTTACAATCTGATTTCATAACATGACATGTCATATGAAGACAGATTTAAAGGAAAAAGGAATAAATGCTGATATAAAGTATTCAAAAAATGATTTTCGTCAGGTTCAGTCGGTTCAGCTTCTCATCAATTCCCTAATTAAGTTAACAAATATGACAACCTACAAAAAACCTTTTGCCGACAAAAAAATATTTCATAAATCTTTATTTCAAGCTGACATTTTCAATGTATTACACTAATGAAACACATACCAAAACGTGCTGATTGAAATTTACTTTTGCCAAGGAGTGTTTACATATGTGTTATCAGAAAAAGTATGAAACAATATATACCAGACAGACATACCTATAATTACCAAACAATTCATAACTTTGTTAAAGCCTGTGTCGCCTGAGAGTTGACAAATTGTATTCAAGAGCTTGGACATGTTTTGGATAGACTGCTAATGAAAACAGAAGCAAACTTATTACCATTAAGCGCATAACAACTTAGATCATTTAAAAATGTTAAAGACTCAGACATCAGTATAAAATATCACTTGAATAATGATATGTACAGCATTACCAATACAACGATCATAATCAAGAAGAATTTAAGCTGTTTCATGTATCTACATATTTCAATCATGTATTCTAAGAGTTTGGATGGTTTTGAGTTAAGATAAAATAAACTATCTATCTTCTCATGATATTAAGTAAACATATTGATAAAACTATCCTAAAAATTCATGTTACATGTGTTTCCTCTTTCTAATAAAGTTAAAACTTATCTCATACACATAAATTATTCTTGTGTTAGCAAAACGCATTGTAAATGCTTGTTAATTATCTAACTACAAATACGAGAAAGGCTACTTAGTACATATACATACAGACCTTGAAGTAGGCGTCAATTTTCTTATTCAAATTGTCTACTGTAATATGTGAACAGAATTGTGATTCTTTGAAGTGATGAAATAAGCCAATGGTATATAGCCATAACGACGGCAACATTTTTTATTTTGATTTACAAATAGTATATACAAGTTATAAGCAGTGACAATTACTTAAATGGTCATCATTATGCAGACTGCTCCTGCTGTCAGGCGCTCCTTCAGTTTGCCAGTGTTAACATCACTAAGCATATAAATCCTATGTTATGTCCCTTAAGCAAGGTTCACCATCCGTACTTCCTTGATAGTTTCCAAACCCTCATTCGTGTGTATATTTTTGTATAGCGGAACCAACCTGCTTGCTACAGCAGGTGTGGAACCAAACAAGATAGATCAAAGGATCTAGGTCAATGTTTGTACCTGTGAATATAGGTAAGTTGGTATGGTTCCTTATTGCATCCAGTTCTGCCAAATTGAAATAAGTTTTGTTTTATAGCTTTCAGATTCTCATTCTGGCTTAAATCAATCAATAGGCTAGAGATTCAGATTTAGATGTTGATTTTGCTTATAAAGTATTATTCCAGATAAAACCTGTGTCCGGATAAAACAAATCATATGTTTGACCAGCAATATTCAACCTATTTGAAGAGTTTCTATTGCATCAATTAATTTTCATATGAATGCCATTGATCAAAATACAATATTATTGTACTGTGTTAAGACATGTCTTCACCTGAATGAACCTAATCTTACACTTTATGAAAGGTAGTACTGTAAAACCTAAATCTCAAATTCATAGCATCGTTTCAGCATAAAGAGAGATAAAAGAATGAAACGGGTAGCGACACAGTTGGGAAGGGATATGTTAAACAACCTAGACGACCAATCAAGGATTTGTTCCATGATGAAATATTTCTGAAAAGGTTCACATTGACAGACCATACATTTCTTGTAACTTTCATATTTTTACATTTGGAAACATTATCTTAAGCAGTCTGTCAAGCTGTTTTGCATTCTAAACACACACTATTTTTTTCTGTATAATGCACACAACATAATGAATCATTCAATTGTCACATGATTACACTTCCTATTTTTAAAGATAGCTTTAGAATTGTAATCAACTTATAACTATCAAATACTTATACTATACTTATATTATGCTTATACAAACCAATAGTGCTTCAGTGTAGTAAATAATGTGTCTTTTTCATATTTGCAAGTGTATCTTGTTCTGCTCATAATGACTCATTTCTGAATGATTATCAAATTAATGATCCATTGTGAATTCGAAACATCATCAAATACAATTTATTTCTATTCTATTTACACATTGCATTACAGATTAACTCTCCTGACATACACGTGAAGAAAAATGCTGGTATACTGGACCAGTATACGTCATTAAACCACCCTAATATACTGAGGTATACTAATTAGGAAACCACCCTAATTTACTGACGTATACTGGTCAGTATACTCTGAATTTCCATAGCTCAGTATATCTCAGTATATCTCAGTATATCTCAGTATATCTCAGTATATCTCAGTTTACGTCAGGAAGTACTCATTTAAACAAATTCAAGATACATTTGATTTTTGTGTTATTTATAATGTAGTATTTATATTTTGTTTGGTTTATTCCAGCTGCAATTCTTCTAATCGAACTTTTAGTTAGATAAATAGATAAAACTGATAGATAACGTACGACACCATAAACCCAAATGACCTACTCGTTTTTAAATGAGTTGTGTAGTACTGTTTACACAATTGAATTTATCGGCGGGTCAAAGTGAGTAATAACATTGATAGGATAGAGTAAAAACCATTAACAGCGAATTAGATTTGAAGGTCATAAACTAAATGATTTTGTAACAATGTTTCAGATTCTGTAATATCGTATGGAAACAGGTCTGAAGTATCGCTAGGGGAGAACAGTTATGAAATAACACTTTTACTGATTTATTCATGACTTAAATTAGCCTTACATAGATATCATCATAATAGAAATTTAAATACCGATGGATATCTATATCAATGCGGCTTATTAAACGTTGTTCTTTAAAGGGGCAGTAGCACGTTTCTTGATAATTTTATATTTAAAATTTTCACTGATAATTGTATGTTAACGCTAAATGTATTACTTTGATAGTGTCAAAAATCTCAAAATCCAATCATTCATAGTCAGAGAACAAAGTATGAAGATTTACCTAAAATCCATTGGCGGCCATTTTTTTGTGAACACCTTTAATTCATTTGTGTAAGAAAAAGAATCACATGGCTAAACTTTACATTATATATTTGAATTATTACTGCTCCATTTGGTTTGAATACATTGCCTTTCAATTGGAACCATTTATTTTCATTTTCCTGACATCACCTTATATTCCCTCTAAAAACGTGCTACTGCCCCTTTAAGCGTAATATTGTGGACTATTCAATATAAAGTGAAATTCATCTTCAACATCGTCTTGGCAATAAACGTGTTGATCTGGATAACTGGCTAAAATCAAGAATCCTTTTTTTCAAATAACTCCCAATAAAAAGTCTCTAATAATCTAAACATTGCAGGATATTGTGAAATATTAATATCAATGGTTGGTGGAATGCTTTTTCATATCATTTTAATAGGTATCCATTGGTTAGAAATCCATTTCCTCTTATGAGGGATTGAAATGTAGAACTATATAACTATGCAATGTATAATGGGCCGGTGGCCTAGTTACTGAATAAACTCTCTCTCTCTATGAGGGATTAAGAATCAGAATGAATTAGTTTACAATCTTAAAAATTTAGTTTTTGAAATACATGGCAACCATATATCATTTATACATATTATGTGACATCGGCATTACAATGTATGCCAAAAGATCGGCTGCATAAACAACATGTGAAACTAACCTTATCGAAAATGAAATCCTCTATATTAAAGCACATAAATCCATCAATGAATAGTGATAACACTATGTTGCAGCACATTGCAGTCTCTGCCTTACTTCAACAAAAGTTAGGTACAATTGAATATGCAGAAATATAGGGAAAGAAACTTTGCATTGGGTCTTGGTTAACCTCTAACATCTGATTGGATAACTAGATAAGAGAGACCAGTGACAAACAATGCCTCGAGTATTACTCACCTGTCAGCGTGGATTGTCAATACACGTGTCAATCTGTCTAATTGACGCCATAAGCTAATGAGGAAATGGTATCGTCTAATTGACACCAATAGTTAATGAGGGCTGAATGCTACAAAAACAGATTCCAATATACGGCTTACATTGATGAGCTTGTCTTTGAAAAGAGAAATACATTACTGAATATATAGATACAGATATACAGCAACAGATATATAAGTGAAACATATTTCATTACACCAAAAGTGCCAAAACCTGCTATCATTGTGTTCATATTCAGTTAAAATTTTGTTTGCGGTTTTAAAGAAAGAACACATAAAAATAACCTCAAATATAATTAATATTTCCCTTTTGTTGCATATATCTTTAGCCCAGGTTTTGTTTATAGTTTTGTACAAAAAGACATGACAACCTCAAATGAGTTAAAGATAATGCTCTATTTTGATGCCTGTATGCATCCTTGAAATAATTATTTCCACTAGATTATTATCAAACAAGTTTTAGTTAAAAAAGTTAAATGTATTATTTCGAATTAACTGATTTAAAAATTAAAAAGGCAGAATGCATGTCAGTGCTAAGGGATGTATTGTTTGTCTCTTGTGCCAATTTTGTTGAAGATGAAACATAAAGAAACAAATTCCCTCTCTCTGTTTGATTTTTAGAGGAATTATAGGAAAAGTTTAATGAAATTTAAGACAAAATTACGTTTGTGACTTTGATATTGTTGAAATTGATGAAATTTGGAATTTAATTTTTAACTTTGATGCCAATAATACTTTAAGGAAGAATTTTTTTTATAAAGATTAATGTAACACCGACAATTCTCAAAAGATGTATACTTTTATCATATTAAAAGAAATGAAATTGTTATCCCATTCATACATTTAAATTGATTATGTCATACCCCTTAATGACCAGTTGTAATGCTCCTAATCAGTATTACTGCCCTCAACTAGAAGTGCTTAATCAATGAACTATAGCAAAGATTGACAAATATGCATGTGGTTTAACCAAAAAAGAAGGAACCGGATTGGTAAACAACCAAATGTTTATATTTATACCGCGCGGAAATATGCATGTTCTAGTTCGCCTCTATAATGTAATAAAAAACATGTTATTTTGTGTATCTATGAATAAAAAATGCCATGTGAAACACAGATGTAATGTTGTTGACGACGAACAGTGGTTCAGCGACCTGTGGAACGACAAAAAACTGCAAAATGGAAATAAATTAAGGACATATAGAAAGTTCAAAAAGGACAGAGTACCAGAAAGTTATCTATTCTGTTCTATGACAAGATATCAGCGAAAGCTCTTAGCTAAACTACGATGCGGTACCCTCCCATTAAGTATAGAAACCGGCAGATATACCCGACCCCCGACACCTCTAGAATCCCGCGTTTGCCCATTCTGTGAACATATCGTCGAAGACGAAGAACATTTTCTGATAGACTGCTCCATGTACGCTGACATTAGATACCAACTTTTAAACAATGACCTTTTACCTGATAATTTCATAAACTTCACTTCTACCCAAAAGCTAATAACTGTGATGCAGTGTCCCGGAATTCAGCAGAACCTAGCTAGCTGTATTGACAAGATGTTCCAGAGAAGAAAAAACTTTAACTGATTTTAAAATGATAATATTATTTTACATCTTAAATAATATATACATATATATTTTCATATATAATATCATTTACACATCTAATTATTGCTTTATTTCTTTGTGTATGAATGTGTGTCAACGCGTGTATATATTGTATATTATAATATATGTCTTGTATTAAGACGTATGTATGAAATGTATGAAAAATGAAAAATTGTATGAATGAATCACAGAAATGTAGGAATGCATGAAATGCGTGTCAAATGAAATGTATGTACGAATGTATGTGAAAGGTATGAAATTTATGAACAAATGAATTGTATGTATGAATGGATGAAATGAACGAACAAATATATGAAATGTACATGCATATATGCACGAAAATCAATGTTTGTTTGCAAGAAATGTATGTATGTTTGTACGAAATGTATTCATTTTTGTAAGAAAGTTTGTATGCAAGTATGTATGTATGTATGTATGTATGTGTATGGATGGATGGATAAATACTTATATCTGTATATATAAAAATCTATTTTTATAACAGTGTGTATGTATTAGTGTGTATCTTTCATATAATATTATGTAATTTTTTTTAATTTTTTTTTTATCCCAACATATATTTTGTAACAAATTTATGTTATTTTATTGAATTGTCTCTTATAGCCTTATGGCGGCTTGTGCATTTTATATTTTATCAAATTTATGTATGACCTTCTGTATGTACGAGATGAGACACGAATAAACAATTTCTCTCTCTCTCTCTCTCTCTCTCTCTCTCATGTGGTTTAACCAAAAAAGAAGGAACCGGATTGGTAAACAACCAAATGTTTATATTTATACCGCGCGGAAATATGCATGTTCTAGTTCGCCTCTATAATGTAATAAAAAACATGTTATTTTGTGTATCTATGAATAAAAAATTGAAACTTTATTACCAATGCCAGGGTCGAAAATGAAAGTTACAGGACGTCAGATTGCTCATGCTCAAAACATTGAGGTCTTGTCTTGGGTTATTTAGTGCTTTGAATGTGATATCCCCTGTAGTGAAATCCCCTGAAGAAATGTGATTGAAAATACAGAAATTCAAAAACTAATCAAATTTCCACAAATCCGTTTAAAAATCAGTAGCCCAACGTCAGGAATGCATGTGGGTATGAATTAACAGAGACTATATTAAAATCTCGAGTGTTCCTTTGAGTAGTATATTACAATTGCATATCACACTTTAAGTTCTTAAGAAAATAGACTTGATTTACGTACTCTGATTATAGGGCAGTAAATTGTTTTATCTTTATTTTGTATCAAAATGTTGGAATGTGTTATTACAACACATTAACTGACATATCAGGTTATATGAATTTACAAATGTATTAACTAAGACATTTCAATATTGACGAATTAAATATAATCCAACAATTACCAATACAAGTGCCTGTACCTGAAAACGAAGTACCTGTAGGCAATACACATTTAAAGGGCAGACCCGCGCGGGGACATATTTACTAACGAGACTTTTATTACAGGGCCATAAAAAGTTCAAAGATACAGAGATAATGACTTGTTGGGTTGAGGTGTTTTCTTGACATATGCTGGAATATTCCAGCATGGTTAAACATCTTTACATATCTATTATCGTAATGTGTCTTTATCCTTTCCTATTGCAATTTATAAACATGAAATAATTGTGGTATTTTCTTTTTGTCAATTGTTCTTTTTGTCACTTGTAACTTGTTTGTGAAGAATGTTCACGTACCACAAAAAGGAATAAAAAAGAAAAAAAAAGAAATGTTCACGTTATATAATCTTAAACGGTTCAGACATAAAACTATATTTATAATTAGAATATGTGATAAAAGAGATGTAAATTCAGGAACAAATAACTGACATTCTCAGTAAAACGCATTAAAATGTAATAACTTTACAAGATAATAATTACAAATAAAGATTCATATATTTGTTGGTCTGTTTTTAATCTTATAAATCACAGAAAATATACAATCATAGAAAAACAAAACATCAATCATATTCTATTTGTTTTAAAAAGGCATGATTCTGTCTTAGAGATATTTGAAATATTTTGAAAGATAGTTTAAATAAATATTTCTGGAGTCAGCGTTTGCCTTGATATGTAAATTCATGTGTTTACGTAAGTTAATCACAGGGAACCATACCTATAACTATATATATAACTATTAAGACCGTTTATAAAAAACATTTTTAGCAACAAACCTTATAGATATAGAGATTACGATATGAGGAAGAAAAAATCAATTTGTATTACATCAAAAGAAAAAAAATAAGGTTTTTTTCTGCCAAAATATATGTTAAAATACACACAAGTATACACTAGTGAAGAAAGTCTAGATAACATTTGCTTCAGTGGGCTTATCTTCACTTCTTTGTTATCAAAGAGATTTCAGTAAAACAAACATCAAAGACAATCATTTATCATAGTTATTTGATAGTCACTTATTATGTGAATTGCATATCACCCTTGCTTTTTGAGAAATTATTTTTTACCTACTTCATAAATCGACAAATCAAGTTCTGAATTTGCAAGAAAAACAAAATCATAATTTTGACATATAAATCGAATTCAGCAACTAAGTATCTGCATTTGCTAACGAGTTACATGTAGGCAATACACAAATACTTTGCTGAACCAGGCGGGACACCTCGAGATTTTTATTACAGGGTGATAAAAAGATCAAAGACAGTGAAATTGTCTTTGTGGCGTTTGTGAGAAGTTTCTTAAATTATCTTTGAATAGCTCAAAACAATGATTTATATTGATATATATAATGATATGATATTTAATATAATGTAAAAATAAATGAATTTCCTTATATAAATAATAGATACATGAATTTCGTTGTATAGATAAATTGATAAATAATATTCACTTATTCCATCTTGAAGTTGCGTGAGATCAATAAATCTTTATTTCAGTACTTATAAGGCCTCATGCCTGTAGAAGTTATTTGCTTTAAAGACATTTGTTCTAAATAAAGTTACATAATATATGTACATGTAATAACTGAGTATTGCTTTTTGTTAATAATAAGATATTTTCCCGTAGATTATACTTGGAAGATGCATCGTCAAGTTAAGAATTAACAACATCCTTCATTATTCTCAGTTTAAGAAAAATAATTCAAACATACAAATCAGTTAAAAACACTATTGTACATAATAAATGTTTAAATGTATTTTTTTCCTCTCCGATGAGATTTATCTATTGCTGTAAATACATAGTCAGAGGGAAACAAAATGACATTCACAGTTCATTTGTTTTAAAAGGGTTCATTCTGCATTATAAACGTAAGTCTTTGTTACTAAAGTTGAAAAAATAAAAAGTAAAAAAGTAGACGACGCATTCAAGGGCCTAGGTACATGACATCAAATTCGAAAGTAACATACCTTTTACAGAGAATGAAAATAATTAATGCAGAAACCTTTCAAACTGTATGTAACTACGGGACAACACAACTTGGCACATGAGAGAAGAGGAGTTTGACACTGAGTCATTAATGACAGCAAGTAATCAGTCATGAATGGGCACCAACTGGACCCCTGTCAACACACTATGACTAAAACAACATAATAAACGCTCTTGGAAGTCTCTTATTACTATAAAAACAGGTTAACATCAAAGATATTGTAAAAAAAACATAATTAGTTCGTAATTAAGATATCAATAATGATGTTGTGATATCTAAATATGGATTAATTAAGAATTAAGGAAATGTGAGTTTGTCTCCATCTATTGAATCAACTGTGGTATTAGACACAGATTAATCAAGAGTATTCATTCATGAGGTGTGAGTCTCAAAGAGTGCAAAAACTCATGATGTTAGGTCAGGGAGAATGTGTAAACAGTGTTTAGAGATTATATTATCAAATAATTTCATTGGTGTATATGAAAAAAGTGTAAAACAAGTAGTTGTTGGCTATCAGCCAAAGAGATCTCAAAGATTCAATTCCAGTGAATATGTAATCATTGCTAAGAAACAATGAAATTTTTTATATATCTATGATTTTTATTAATGAAAATGGATCAGCACAATAAACTTTCAGCATATTTTAGTGCTGTTCCTTTAGATCTCACAAAAAAACAACATCAAAATTCACAAAGTAATTAGATAAGTATTTACACGATGATAAAATAGCGGACAGCAATAAACGGTAAACAATCAACAATGATAAATTGAATTTAGGAGTTTAATAATTATTTATATTGTTGTGAATCGTGCATAAATGTTTGGACAGATTCAAGGAAATTCTGATTAAATAATATGCTTGAATATTAGTTAACATATAGAATGGTATACAAATGCCGTCTATAGACAAATTTATTAGAACTTATCAAAGTATGGGCAATAAATAAATATTCATATATGTATTGTATCATGTTATTAAATTATTGCATCTAAATAAAGTGAATAACAACCAAATGTTTTTTCGTAATATATGTAAATATAAAGTAATATAAAGTCATTAATAGGACTTTTTTTCCAGGGGACTCTTTTTTCTTGTCAAATTTAGGACTTTTCTTCTGGTAACTTTCTTCCAAACACAGATTTTTGGCCAACGGTCGCTGTATATAGAATACAATAGGAAATAAAGGAAATAGTCTTCATGATTACGACAACAAGAACAAGCTGTTCATGGAGATATAACCGTCCATTCAACTAAAAGACGACAGTGCATTTACAGATGATAAACGCCACCTTGTTTTGCATGAATCCAAAACTAAATTTAAAAAAAAAATGCTGCTTGCACATATTGCTTATTTCATACGACAAAAGTGTTTTTATATGGACACTGGATAACAATAAACACACATATTGAAAAATGTTGGATTAACTATACATGTAAATTGCACACAAAAGTTTATTTATAACTATGAATAAAATAGGGTAATTTCACATGGGCATTTAATAGGTCACTAAATATATAATTCGGTTCGCTGATCTTTTAAGCTTGGATTCTGCATTTATCCTTTTTCATTTTGTATAAGTAAATCCTTTTTAATTGCATTCTTCATTGAGAATAAATCACTTGAGATCAAGCTGGAAGTGAATCTCAGGCAGCAAATACTTGCTTGTTTTCGTGTCCTAATTCATGTATCATTAACATGAATAATATGTTTAAACCAACTTAATGTTTACCAAATCTGCCAGTTTGTTAGATGTAGCAATGAATGGATTCTAAAAGTTTAGAATTTTCTTGGATGGTTGCTGTAATATTTCCAAACATGATAGATTTAATGTGTTAGGCATGATATATTTGATATGATAAACGTAAAGAAATACATAAGAATTAACTCAGATAAATATTTTCCAAATGAATTACTTCACAGATATTGTCTTTTTCACAAGGATACAAATGGCCATCAGATGAATGTGTTAAGCTACAGTAATAGTACGTTCTTACTAAATGCAAGTTTATCCAACAAAGTTAGCTGTAAATTTAAACATATATTATTTCAAATTATGTACTGTAGGCTTCGTTTAGGCTCTAGTGATCTAGATTTTAATAAATTTGAAAGGCATATTTCAGATGATCCCACCTGTTCATGAGGCGCTAATCTCATTATTTACTGGTTTTCCCAAACTTTTCTCACTTAAGAAATGGTGCATTATACTACCAAAAAGGTACAGCTTAAAACAATCTTATATGGAAACCATGATATATCTGATCTTGGCAACTTCACCATTTTAAAATCTGTTAACCTCTTCATCACCACTTCTAATAGATGATTTTGTTTTAACCATATCTTATTCAGAAGAATAGGATTGGGAACAAGTTGTCCAATTTAGAACACCCTCTCCATATAATCTAATAGATTCGAAAAAAGAGTTTAAGATGTTTACTTCCAAGCCATTGAAAGGAAATTTCTATTTTTATTGTTGATTGTATTATTGCATTTCATGTCATCAGAATGTCCTTTGCTTGAAACATCACATTTGTATCGGAACGGTATTAATATAAGCCCCTGGCTTGTTTGTCAGTCCGTTTCATATTTCCACGAATAATAAAATATGTTGAAACCATTTCAAATAATGATATTGTTCAATGTTTTAATTCACAGTGGTAGTCATTGAGGATTATTTGCACCAATAACATAATACAAGATAAATAATTAACTGAAAATAAACACAATGATACAATATCAATTAGTCCAGATTCATTTTTTGTGTTATGAGGTATATTTTACTTGCATTTCAGGGTTTTATTTTATCTGTATAAAAATGTAATTTGTCTTGGTTTTTTTTTGGGTTTCTGAAAAGTTTAAAGCTTTATTGGTTGTTTTCCTGGATGCTTTTGACAATTAATTTTCTTCAATTTTGCATATGTCAGAGTGTTCAACATCAAGCCTATCTATGTTAGCCGTTAATTGGGAACTGTTATTGTAACAATCAGCCCTCGTTAGCCCCTGCTGTCAAGTTGACAATATATCACAGATTGGCACCTGCTGTGTATACAGACTTACAGGTGGGCATACTCAAGCTATTGCTTGTCACGTGCCTCTCTTATAACAATATGATGCAGTATCTGATTATTGAAATCCTAGTGGTTAAAAAAGAACCAATGAAATGATTTTAGCTAAACATCTGCTATGATCTTTGTACCTGACTGAATCAGTGTTGAAATGACCTTTGAAGACAGAGGTCAAAATCTGATCAGTGATCAGTGATGGATTAATGTGCTTTAATTTGATGGGACATAGATACTCATATTCGGAGAAGGTTAGTTTCCCATACTTTTTGCAGCCTATCTTTTGGCAAACTTGGGAATTTGATATCATGTAGTTTGTGTATATGGTTGCCATGTATTTCATTTGTTTGAAATCTAAATTTGTTAAATTGTTAACTATGTCAATTACATAACAATACTGTGTCCCTTTCATAACAAAAAAAATAAGAAATACAATGTATATTTTGTTTAAACATTTTAAAACTTATTTATCTGGTATGGTAAACAAGCTATGCGCTAGAGTAGAAGCATGTAAACTGAAATAGACAAAAATAAGTGAACGCTGACATATTACGATAGTTGCCATACTATCACTGTTATTTATTTCAAATCATGCGAGAATTGGGAACAGGATAACACACCTTTCAAGACTAATCATCAAGGAGATAGTATTTCTCTTTTGCATCCCTGTTACGTTGGAAAACCATACATATTATTATTATTGTATTGTTAGTTAAGTGTTATTTTGTTTCGCCAAGTATTCATCAGATTGGACGAAGCATTCATAATACAGTGATATTCTTTTGAAATAATTATCATATCTTGCGAGAATTAAGAACATTCTACAATATATCAGACTTTACAAAACTTAATCAGTCATTCGCATTCATAAAACACAGTATTATTCTTTTGAAATAATTATCAAAATGACACCTAAAAAATAAACATATTTTAAATCTTGCGAGAATTAAGAACATTCTACAAGATATCAGACTTTATAAGACTAATTCAGTCATCAGAGATAGCAGTTGTCTCCTGCATGCCTGTAGCGTCGAAAAACCATCAATAGGTGATATTCTTTTCTTTTGATACATTTAAATGTTGAGACAACACAAAACTTACATACATATACACAAATATACAAGAGTATAAAAAAATAAACAATAATATACAATGGTTAACAAAATATACAATAGTAAACAACAATATACAAGAGTAAACAACAATATACAAGAGTAAACAACAATATACAAGAGTATACAAAAATATACAAGAGTATACAAAAATATACAAGAATATACAAAAATATACAAGAGTATACTGGTTTTGGAAATTCGGAGTATACTGACCAGGAAATTTTTGAAAATCCTAAGTATACTGAGGTATACTATTTTGTATATTCGGGGTATACTGATCAGTATACCTCATTAAATTAAGGTATTTTGTCCAGTGATATAACATGACAGTTGTGATATCACCATAACCCAATATGTGAAGGCAAAACACATTTTATATATTTAAGTTTTAAAAATGAACCTTAAGTCAAAATTCACAAAATATTTGAATTTCCAACATAATACCAGATGAAATTCAAATACAATAAATCACAATAACCCTATCGAATGAATTAAGGTGATAAGCTGGATAATATGTTTTAAGGGCATGTCTTTGAAATAATGTTTGCGGCGATTAGGTATATGATAATTTTCGATGGTCAACACTTATTTCCATGAACAAAATTGTAAATAGATTGATACCTTAATTTTTTTATTTTTTAACAATTCAAAAAATGAAAATACCCTGTTGGTTATTGCCCAACCTATTAGTACAGATGGCAACTGCAAATAACACACATGTTGAATCGAGAGGATTTATATAGGTAATACATGTACATATGGAAAAACATTCTTGTTTGAAATCCCACTGAGAGTATCTTTAGAATTTAGAAATTATTCTTACATCGACATATTGACAAAAAAGGAACCTAACTTATCTCCCTGAATGAATAGTTGAAATTGATCAATTGAATTTATGTGGAGTACTGATTTCACTAATCCTAGCTTTCGGCATTACAGAAATGAGTTGAATTAATCAACATTGCTTCTGATATAATTCTGGTAAAAGTTCCAATCCTTTCAATCTTCGTTTCCTGTTCTGTAAGGCGTTCCTGTTGAACATTGAATTATTGAGGTACACATATCACTTATGAACACATTTCAATCTATATATGCATTCTCAAAAAGTTATTTGACCCAAGGAACGAAACATTAAGATATCTGTGATCATTACGGTATTGTTTTCAATTACATGTGCAATAATTTATCTCGTTCGACTAATAAAGAAAGACATACAGAAAGATGAATTTTACACATAAATAAGGTAATTCTTATATTTGGAAAAATACAAAATACAAACTATCTGTTAGATGAAAAATATATAGAACAGGAATTATGTTTTATTTTGGTGCATGTGTGTACATGTACATGCGTAAATTAAAGATTCATTGCGTAGATCTAGTTAACAACAAGCGTGCTTTTCAGGTAAAAACTGTTCGCATTTGCTGATGTTTGTCAGATAGTTTATTGTGTAATTCTTTTCCAAAGGCTGTAGAACTTCTGGAATTTCAACATAGGTTGGATCAGTAGAATATCCTGTGGAGTACTTATTTGGGGAAAGAATGCTTTGGAAATGAAGTTGCCAGAAATTGTAGAAATTCTTTGACCTAAGTTCTATCCAGCCTTCATTTAACAAGGAATTAATTAACATCTGTTTATTGGTTTTTTTAATACAGAGACTAGTGTTGTCTCACTGAGGCTTAAATACTGTTTTTGGCATTGTTTTATGTTTTACACCAGAAATGTGTTGGTTTCTTATCAAATCTTTAAGAGATTGTGTTTTCCAGCAATGCCAAATGATAACAGCATATTACAAGCACAGATTCCATTATTCATGTGATTCAATCAATAATTTGATTTTTTATATACAATGATACGGAATAAAAGTTCTCATATAATGAGCGATCAAAAAGATAAAATCAAAACAAAAGTACATACGGGAGATATCTCTCTTATTGAACAGCAAAGGATGAAAGCAACACACATATAACCACTCGTACATGCACGATCTTTCCTGCCTTGAATAACCTAAATAAAAAAAATCCATTTTATGCTTAAAGTAAGTTTGCTTAAAAAATATACTATTAATATCCAATTTGTTTGGGAATCTTTAGGTACAGAAACCTTTGATTTTGTGACTGTTCAAACATACAGTTAAGCAATGAATAAACATACCCCGTATCTAGAAACTTTCTAGTGCGTATCTAGAAACTTTCTAGATACGCACTAGAAATTTTCTAGATACGCACTAGAAATTTTCTAGAACGTATCTAGAAATTTTCTAGTGCGGTTCTAGTGCGTTTCTAGAAATTTCTAGAAATTTCGAGTTTTTACATTTTTTTAAAAAATCAAATATTTTTACTTAATTTGAAATCCCCGTCTTTACTTTCCCTACTGTAAAATTTTCAACATGATTCAATTAATAGAAAGAGAGATAATTGATATTTAATATTAGATCTTCCTCGTTTTAACGCACTTCTCCTCACTGAACAGGGGCGATCTAAATATAGCACACACACTGCTTTATGGCCCCTCACTGATCGGCGTTAATTAGATGTCTCGTCAGCTGCGGGACATGCTGTTTCTTTTCGTTGTAGCATTTTGTAAATAAAGAACAGTAAAATAGAAGTAATATGAAAGGTGATGAATAGTACATTGATATTGATTTTGATTACGATTATCTGTAAGATCACAAGCATGGATCCTTTAGCGGGCAAGTGACAAACAAATCTTTTAGAATGACTGTCAAGTAAACTGTTTTAAATAGTTGTATTAAGTTAAATTAAAGACGATGCGTCATTAAACAGTCGATAATCCACGATCAAAGGACACCATTGATAAAGTTTGGTTCACGTGAATGCAAATAATGTGACAAGTACAAGAAAGATCTAAAGACATTTTAGAATAATAATAGAATAAAAAGAACTTCTGTGATATCTATCTGCATTTATTGACCAACTGACCAAAATATGTTAAGTGCATAGACAAAAAAACAAAGATAGACAGAAAGGCAGAAATAAAATATGTTCTATGTCGTTTCATATTTATACACAAACGATCCAAACAAAGCATGTTTAAAATATAATGAGTCATCCAAGAAATAAAATAAGGTTGTTAAAGGATAAAGGATCATATAGGATATCACTTACTTATAAGAAATATGCATTTACCGAGTATCTCATAGTGAGTTACAAAAAAACGAACGATCAAAGTTTAGCGAAAATATACTTTCATTACTCTAAAATAGATTTGCAGCTTCTTGAACTGCCCCTAAAACACCTGGGCAAGCTAATATGATATTTGTGATGCAGTATTTCATTTGTATATGCATATTTTTAATACCTATGAAGTTTCATGTAAGCCAATCGGTTGGGTGTTATGATCATTAAGATTTATATTTGTTTTCCTTATGAATATATAATCTATTTTAAGCTGTTTGTAATGTATTCACCGAGAAGCTTTGCACAACGGTTGGTTAGTTCGTCCTCCTTTATTTCCATTTTATATAAGACAATATGCACTTGTACAGATACACGAGATATAACCGATATTCCCAAATGTTTTTTATTGACGATCTTTAGATGTTTTTATCTCAACCGTATTAGATATATTTTATATTAACCATTTTAGATTTTGAAGAGAAACGTTAGAATAACTAAAAAATTACAATGGTCATGAGAATTTCAGGTCACAACTAAATTTTCAAAATCCGATCAATCATTATTTAGAATATTTGTATGCGGTATCTCGGTTATTTGTATAAAGTAAAAAATGAATTTGCAAAATGTAAGACAAATGATATATTTTAGTCTGTCAGCCTGGCTCTTAAATAAGATAAATACATTAACAAGTCTATCAGGAGACTCAAATGCTCAATGAAAACAATGAAAAATCAGTCTTCTTTCCATTTTATTTAATTTGCAAACATTTATTGAACGTTTCATTTCAAAAGTTCACGTTTTAGACTAAATATGTTCATTTTATTTAAAGAATTGCAATGGATTCGTTAGGGTATCGCAGAAAAAACAACGTTTTGTAATAAACATGCGTCATTGTCATTAGCTCTATTACATAGCATAAAGAAAAGTATTCTCAATCTTCCTTTCTCGCAAGAATATGAATGTGTATTCTCACTCAACTACTTGCTCAAGCTAATGGTCTTCATTCCGACATACCCAAAACCTTTTACAATGCAGCGACCACTGGTGTGTTCGGGGGATACGGTTCACTGAGTTAAAAGAAGATAATTATTGGACTATTTAACAAAGAAAGCGGATATTGGACCAAAATATGCTATCTTTGTTAAATATAACACAATCATCGTGTAAATTCAAGGACACACATTTTATTATTTCAGACTGAACGAGATACTAAGTTGCTAATTTTGTGTCATTGTCATTTTGAAGTAGCTAGGTAAAATTGAGCAGACAAGTACGCCATAAGTTCGAACCCAAACCACTGTATATTTAAAAACAACAAGCCATACAAATGTAAAATCTGACAACTGACAGAATATATCTAATGTTCTGTTTCATACACTATACAAATATAATAAAGTTTACTTTATAGAAATGAAACAAAAGCAAATTAATTTGAGAGATATGCAAACAGAAGACCGACACGTGAAATGCTGTACACTTCTCCATGACGCAATGTTATTGCAACGGATAGCCAGGAATCCTAAACCGTGATTACAAGATCATACCCGTTTTATGGGGAGGGGGGAGGTGGGGACTGTCTGTCTGCGTGTTGAGTACTGTCGCGACAATACACTGCTCACTCAGCCATGCAGTCACTTATTGATCAGTGGATTTATGTTCTCTCATCAACTCCATCCCTTTATTCAATGTTTTATTTTACTATTATCTATATTTTGATATATAATGGTTGATATGTAAATAAATATGGTGTCACACATGTATCTTTTTATCTGCAATGTTTTATATCACGTGAGATATTGTTTAATCATGCCACATGTGAAATGAATGTATGCACGTGACACCGAAATAATATACTTTTCTTCTTTCTTCTTCATAAGTCGGTGGTTGTAGTTTTATTTATGTATAGTTATTTTTAAAACTTGCTTCTATATAGACATTTGTATCTAGGAATCAGATATTCAAGGTGTGCTATACCCCAGTCACACCAAACCCGATTTTACTACGTTCTTATAAAACGGACTCGAACTGTTGGAGAACGTAATGGAGCTAGTGTCAAATGTTTGCGATCCTTATAGAAACAGAAGGATGTTCTAAAATTTAACGTAGGACCAACATTAACGGGATTGTTGTACCTCGAACGGAATTGCCGTACTTCGACCCTTCCAAGAACTATTATCAGGTGCTTCAATCGGAAATCAAACAGTCCGCAAACAGATCTAACCCGATCATAGTATGTCTATAGGCAGTTACGATTTCGTCCAAATATGGTGAAAACAAAACAATTATCATGAACACGTTTTAAGCACGTTCCTGCAAAGGTATATGAGTTCTCACAAGGTTCAGAAAACATCGTATTCGTTGTTAGTACGTTTGAAATATTCTCAATTAGGTCTTACTACTTTGGCAGTGCAAATTGAATGGACGGATATAAATTCATAAGTTTTGGTTCACTCATGGGAATGTGATTACTAAAAATGAACACTTTTGCATCTGGAATAAAGTGAATGTCGGTTAATTTTGTGATTAAAATATTTGTATGTATTTCTACGCAACTTATATTTTTCAGTTGATAATTATATTATATAATGATTATTATAAAATGTGTTACTTTGATTGACAGCGAGATCAGGTTTGAAAACGGTCGAGAACTTGCATGGTCTTTATAGACAACGGGCCCGGACGTGATAATCGTACAAGCAGCACGCCCTACTGACCGCATGAAAACGTAGTGCACTTTCTAAAAACGAGCTAGAACATGATTGTGCGTATTAATGCTGAGAAAGGTCTTGTTGATAACGTATGTTAACTGTCCGAGGACTCTATTAAACTGACTGGAAACGAGTAAACAGGTAATTTTACCCGATTTAAACGTACTACAAACTGTCACAGGACTAGACAGGTTGACGTACTAAAACTGTGGATAAACTTTCTGGCGTTAGATAAAATGTAAACAAAGTTTCTCGTTTCTATCCCGAAGGGGGGCCGTTTTGTGAACATTTTAGGACGAAGTAGAACGTTTTAAAAACTACCTTTGTGTGACAAAGGCATTAACTCATGTTATGTCATGGACATGCTTCACCACTCAATGCCTATTCGACGAATAGGTATGCGACCCTTGTCAGCTTTACTGCCCGCTCGCGACGCTAATTAGCTCACAGTACCCCTCATCTCACGAGACGGGATGAAAGGAAGCTGTCTAGTCTACCATAGAGTTCTGATTGTTTTATTGTTTCATGGAGATCAGTCGGGAAACAGAAAAGTGTGAATAAGGATAGCAAACAGCGAATATCATGTAATTTGCACCGTTGTTGTTAATTTAAGTTGACTTATTCATCTATAGTATATTGACATATGAATACACAATCACTTGTCAATAGATCTTTAATCTGTGCACACGTGATGGGCGTGGTCTATATTTCTAGTCAGAAAGTCCTGTAACTTTACAGCTTAACCAGATTGACATATTGTAGTTATATAAATATTTATGTGGCTCTCGCGAGGAGGATCACCCTAATTTACCACATATATGCTTCTCTTGGAGGTAATGAGTAAATGATGAAGAATAATTATTAGTCGCAATGAAAACGCATAGCTATGTTACATTACAAATATACGATATATGCTGGACTCTACAAACAAATATTTAATGCAAAATAAAGAACAGCAAACTAGTGCAAAAGCATTGATTAAAGCTTGATGTGCGCTCGGTGCCAATGATAAATTATTTTAGAATTATCAACATATGAACTAAGTATGAAATCCATTTCTTTGATGGGCAGTCTAGAAGTTGCGATGATGAAGAAGATAAGGCAATATTATGGATATACAACTTCTTTATTCAAGTTTGCGACGTTTCGACATAGATACTAATGTCATCACTTGCTTGAGAACGACATTACTATCTATGTCGAAACGTCGCAAACTTGAATAAAGAAGTTGTATATCCATAATATTGCCTTATCTTCTTCATGAAATCCATTGCTTGCAACTGGCCTCCGTGGTCTAAGTGTTGACTGACTGGGCCTGAATCCAACTGCTCACACGTTCGAACCCATGTCACTTTCAGGCAATGAAGAACTCATCTGCACGCGGAACCCTCACATAATATGAGTTTGTATAATAATAATTACTCGAACATAACAGAAGAAGAATATGAATATCTTCATAACTTCCAATATACATATATGATAGACAGCATAACTTTTCATTCCACTACCACTGCGCGGTAATAAGCATGACCCACTGCCATAAACTGAATTACATAATGTCGTTTTGCGCAATCATCTGATCATCTCATCAATCGTCCCCCTCTAGAATCCGAATGTGTATTGTAACATAAACTGTTTATTGAAACTTGTTTGTTTTGACACACCGACCTACTTGTCTATTACACTTGAGCGACCGCTGGCGTGTTTAGGAGATACGGTTCACTGAGTTATTTGCTTTTGCCATTATCTGGTAACGCTTGTTACAATTTTATATATGGGATGATTCTCTGTAAATGTTTCAAAGACATTTTAATGTTTTCGTTTTATCTGTAGACTTAGATTATGGGTAGGAGTCAGATATCAAAAACATTACACTTGTGGTCATTGCAAAAGAAATCTTTTGATTATGGGATATTAACGTTGTTATCAAATTATAACTGTGAATTTTACTTTGAAATAATTGGGACTCAAATGTTGTTTAAGTTTTATAAAAGGTACACTTATAAAAAAACAAGATGTCGATATTTGGCAGGCTTGTGGAATGATGTTGGAAAGTTAAACGGCAACAAATTGCGCATTTGTACAAAACACTTCCATTGTTAAACATTTTGTAAAAAAATGATGATTTGCGTTTTCTTTTGTTTGAAACTGCTTTTATACGTAATGATGCTTTTTATGATTTAAATGACAATGAAAAGTTTGTTTTTCCAATGAATGAAAGCACGATTTAGAGAGAGAGAGAGAGAGAGAGAGAGAGAGAGAGAGAGAGAGAGAGAGAGAGAGAGAGAGAGAGAGAGAGAGAGAGAGAGAGAGAGAAATTATTTTATTATTGTGTCACGCAGATGTTGACAGGTAATAACAAACATAGGCGCATAAATCAACATCTGCCCGGCCTTAAAGACCTATGAGAAACATAACATCTTTAAAAGCAATATATAGATAAAATACAACATATATATACTAATTTGCACAATGTATATCTGACAAAGAGTGGGGAATACCATAGGATAAATTATTATAATGACTGCCGTCTCTTAAACATAAGCGACACTGAAGCAGCTAGGGGGTGAATTAGATTATCACAATTCATAATATAAACGGACTGGTCGATAGGAGTCATTAAGCTGAACAGAGGGTTAAGAGAACGTGCCTTTTCCCATAATACTGACCTTATATCAGAATAGATTTGACAACTAGATAAAAAATGAACCTCATCCTCAATATGACCACTATTACAATATCGACATAACCGTTGATCAACTTCAACTGTAGGACGTGAACAACGACCAATTACAATTTCCACAGCGTAGTTTGGCCAGAATACTTCGTTGTGATCGCTCCATAATAGTACGAACATACGGTGAAACTGACAAAGAAGACTTAAACAGTCTGAATGTGCGTAGCTTATTGCCGTTACGACGGCCAGTATCGTCCCAGAGTTGTGAATACCAATTAGAATGCTCCATATCCAACAACCGTTGCTTGATGAAAATGAAATCAAGCTGGGAGATGTGCGATAAATCCAAAAGTGGTAAATCCATTGTTTTTCCATTTTTATATCCCAGGACCTACGAAAAGACAAAGACCATTTGTGAATATTACTTATGATACTGCCAGGCATAGCCGATTGAAGCCGTTTCAAGTACCGGACAGATTCAATACGTTGTTTTGTGAAGTTCGAAACCCAGCCCATTTCTCCTCTAACAGCCAAATTTGGAGTGTAACGACTCACACCAAGTAAATCCGACAAGCCCTGTTTTGGACTGCATTAATGCAACTAAACTCACGTGATCCCCAAACAGCAGAACCATAAGATAAAATTTATTAGCTATCAAGATGTGAAAGTGATATGTGCTTGTCGTAAGTTAGTTCTGTGGCAGTATAATTTCACTCAATTCTTAAACCGCTCAGACACAAACAATATTATTAATAGATGTCTAATGAATTTGTCAACATTTAGATCGTTACCGAAGAAGAAGATAGAAAACACAAAGAAGGGCTATGAATAATATGACAATTATAATGTTTATGGTGATAAACGTTTTGTTCTTTGTTTCATTATGTCCATACCCAATAACACAACTAAATCGATGACCACAAACAGAAATGGTAGTATATTCTTTATTTTCTTTAATGACGTATTTCACAGAATTTAATAATAATGCTCATTTCGGGACAAGTACAAGAATTTGTACTATTCAAGATAGTGTTATCCCAAATATAACATTGTTACATTTGTTCTCAATCTAAACGGCATTTATCTATTTTACATTCAGCTTTGGGAGCTGTGCCAATTTTACATCTATCAGAGGGGTAACGAATGTAACAACCGCTTAATTACTGCTTGTTGGAACTCCATTTTTGTGGATGGCGAAACGGGCGAGTTTGATTAGCTGTTGGTATGGTCATTGCTGGTGGTGTGGGTTCGAATCCCGCATGGGACTCGGCCCAAAAGAAAGTACAAGAATCTGTACTATTCAAGATAGTGTTAGTGACATTGTTACATGTTATAGAACAGCTGAAAGCCGAAACCGTACGAGATACCACAATAGAATTGTTCATAGGACCAAATAATATACAGAAACCGTAATTTGATGTGCATAGAAACATATGGTAACAATGATTTATTCATACAATTAATATACAAAGACAAATTCACGATAAAGTTTCTACTCAGTAAAACATCCTGTATTTTCAACTGGCCTCCGTAATCTAATGGTAATTCACTTGGTTTGGAATCGGCATGTTACTGGCTTGAATACATGTTTTGACTGCAGCATTTGTTATTTATGAAAATTGCAATTTTAGTGAGTGTATATTTGATTTTCAAATAGAGGTTTGAATTTGAATAAATTTCGAGAATCAAAATATCATCGCTTCACTATCAATTGATGCTGGGTGTTCATCATGATATCTTTCTACTATACGTTTAATTGTATGGATTGATAATCAGACTAAGAAAGTTACATATGTATTTTTATATATTTTTTTTAAACATATACGTGAATAATTTAGTATTAGAAAAGTTATAATAACAATACAGTCCGTTAATGTCATTTCACACAATTAAAACAACTCAAAATGGCGGGTCAGCATGTTATCGTCTCTTAGACAGGCTGGTTACAAACATGCAATAATTGACCGTATTATGCAACTCGGCATCGGTGTTTCTTTCATCATTCACTTTGATGTGAAAACGGGAACTTTGTGTATGCGCTCACTGTGTTAACAACTTGCCAATCACAAGTCGCATGACCTTGTTTATACATGTATTACCGTTTATATGTATATTACCGCATATGCAAAAGTATGTGTATTCCCCGACTGTGTGTTTTCGTTTTACCAACAAACATTCTCTTATTGATCAGAACCACTGTACGTTACACTAAATGCATGAAGGCAGCTACATATATGAAATGAAAATCTACGTTATTGCTCATCTTGTCACTGACCGTTTAATAAAGTATGACTCCATTAATTCCACTGCTATTGTAGAGAAAAACATCTTTAAATCAACACAGTCTTTATGCATCGAATAAATAGATTATCAATGCGTGGTGCGTACATGTAGGTATGAGAGATATTTTCGACATTACGGGACTCTCCTATGAACATTTTGAAGATGGCGACATTACAAAACATAAAAACAATTTTTGATAGCATATCCGCACCTTAACATATTACATGTAAAGACTATTAAAATGCCTTACAATCGTGTAATATCGCCATAGCAAGGTTTTTCACACTAAAGGTGCTGATCATTGTTTATGATTTTGTACAAATTTTACTAAATCAAGCAAAATGTTACGCTCAGCATCCTGTCTCAACTAGGCTGTGTACTAATCATGAACTGATGATATATATGTACAAACAGAAATGTCACCTTGACTTGAATTTCGTTTCGAACAAGGAATGCCTTGATGGGACTGTCCCTTTTAGGTCCAGTTTCTTCATTGAATGTTTCATTAAGACATACGAATCGCTCTAATGATTAATGATAATTGAATTTTTTTACTAAATAAGTTATCTCAAGCGTGTTTGTTATTTGTTTTCATATGAATTGGAGAATACACAAATACCTATACAAAGATACCTTCACTAAGCAAACCTGTATGTCGACTTGTAGTTTACTTCGTTCATACGGATTGATTTTTCTCTACAGAAGCCATATGCAAGAAGTGTCAGCGAAATATATACCGGTACCTAAAAAAACGTTATTAGACAATAACATTATAAGTGTATTGATAACTGTTGTATATCTATATCTATATCTATATCTCTGTATTATCTATTTTGTTATTGCCTTTTCAGTGAAAGTGCGGTTCGCCTTGTCTTGTTAATAGAAACTGCAAACACTGTCATCACATTGTTGACCTGTTAGTGTTTAACTTTTAATTGAAGAAGACCGCATATTTAACGTTTTCTTGAATGCCTTTACATATATCGGTAATTTTGTTGGTCTGCGTATTAAAGTTATTTCATTTCATTATTGCCTTCATTGTCTTTACCATGCTGCATCTCACTGTTGTTAATCAAATGACTTTGTCGAGCAGAACAATATCATAATTTTTATTTTATAATCATAATCAAAACAACTTTGCATCTGTTTCTTCCAATTTGCCATTTAACACCCATTTAAGCTTTCCTACTGTACAAACAGATGCTTATTATTCTAAGAAGGGGCATAGCACGTATTGTGAAAAAAGATATAATTAAAATATTTCACTGACAATTGTACGTTACAGCTAAATGTATTATATTGATAGTGTCAAAAATACTATTACACACACCAATCACCAAAAGTCATAGAACAAATTATGAATATTCACATTAAATCCATTGGTACCCATTTTGTGTGAAAACCTTTTAATTCATTTTATTAAGAAAAGGGAATCGCATGGCTGAACTTTACATTATATATTTTGTTTATTACTGCTTCGTTTAGTTTAATGGCATTGTCTTTCGATGGGAATAATTTATTTTCATTTTCCTGGTAACACTTTATATTCTTCCTAAAATGTGCTACTGCCCCTTTAACAGTTAACACGTTATCAATCAAATGAATGGAACCATGTTAAGAGCAAAACGGGCAGTAAGGTCTAGAAGTTTTATGAAATAACATTACATAATTGAAGGTACTGTAAGTTTTCTAATAAACTTCATTTATACTCGATATACAACTTGGACAGCCGATTGTTGTTGTCAAGGTTATATTCTCAAGGTCAAGAATTGTCTACTGTATTATTTCTGTATGAACATTATTTCCATTATTATAGTCTTTTCATACGACGCTGTGCATTTCTGTAAGCATGAAAATTTTTTTTTTCTACCTGTAAATCAAATGCAACGTTCTGATCGTTTAAGGTAATGTTCAAAAACTGCTGTTTTGCGGGTAACTTCAGTGCCAGATTACAACTATTTCTTGTGCAACACTGACCATTGTAAACAATGAATGGTGATTTAATGAGCGACATAGGCTGTCAGCCCCCCGTTAAGTAGCGCGTTAACCATGCGTGACAGTTGCATAGCAGGGGCGTTATAATGAGGGCAGGTGGTAGAGGAGGAAAAGTTTAACATGGAATATCTTCGTTACTAATAAACCCACAAACTTCATAATTTCACATTATATCATATTGAATAAGCAGTTTTAAAATATGTAAATAGATTTTGATTATCTTACAAAAAATAAAAACTCGAAATTTCTAGAAATTTCTAGAAATTTCTAGATACGCACTAGAAAATTTCTAGATACGTTCTAGAAAATTTCTAGATACGTTCTAGAAAATTTCCAGAAACGTTCTAGAAAATTTCTAGATACGTTCTAGAAAATTTCTAGAAATTTCTAGAAAGGGGGTACTTTCTTTCTGGTTTAACTGTACAAGGGTGCATACATTTCATTGTCCGACTTTAAAATTGATATGTCATGAAAGAAAGCAATGATGTTGATATAATGAACGTTATCTGACTTAAATTCGTTGAAGCATCTTTGCTGTAGTAGGTTTTAAGATAAGCAGATGAGTTAAATTTCTCTCTGCTGTTTGTTTGAAAGTTTCAAAATTATGAATGAAAGTAAGCTTGGAAATTAATTGGACTATGGTTCAGTTACGTCAATCACCTAGAGATTAAATGATGATACGATTTCATTGGTAGCCTTACTTGTTGACACTAGGTAACATAAATTTACATTATGTTTGTAATCATACTTACTCTACATCCAGTTCATTTCCGGTTGTCAGATGTTATCTTCTGCCACTGTCATAGATCTTATATATAATAACAATGGATCATTTTTGCTTCTTTAAAGGTTTTTATTACCTCATGAAATAAACATAAAGACACCTGTAATCACTGAAGGTAATGTATCCAATTACCTTGGAATTGATGTGGTGAGACTAAACATGGCACAAAATGCACTTGTGTTGTTTTATTTTGTCCGATATCTAGGATATGAACAATTTTCTCTTAATTATGAGCATTCACCTAGTGAATGGAGTTTAGCGCATAATAAATGCACTTATAATTGGTTTATCAATTTCAAATCCAATTCATTTTCAAGATATAAATGTGAACACAACAGATGTATCCGGTAAAACAAGTGTCATGTAAATCTATCAGGTATTGCTGAGTGATAAACACTAAAGATAGAATGAGTCAGGTTGCAGAAACTTAATGGACGCTCAAGGCATGACTGAAAATGACAGTCCCACTAAGTAAGCTCAACAAATTGACTTAGAAAAACGCTGTGAGTGGAATATTCGTAACAGGGACTTCATTGAAAAAAAATATACATTAAGTTGACTGGATGTTCATATTTGCAACAACTGTATTTAATGACAAGGCTTAGAATAAAACATTAATTAAAGGGGCAGTAGCACGTTTTTGGGGGGAATATAAGGTGATGGCAGAAAAATGAAAAAGAATGGTTCCAATTGAAAGACAATGTATTAAAACTAAATGAAGCAGTTATATATCAAATATATAATGTAAAGTTTAACCATCCGATTCCGTTTTCTTACACAAAATGAATTTAAGGTGTTCACTTACAAATGGCAGCCAATGGACTTTATGTGAAACCTCATAATTTGTTCTCTGACTATGGGTGATTAGTTTGTGTCATAAGATTTTTTACACTATCGAAATAATACATCTAAGGTTCAAGGTGTTGTTGGCCACCATGACACAACCTTGGTTATTCTGGTAGAAGATAAATGTACTGTTCTAAGTTGTTTGAAATAAAAGCACACACCTTACATGTGGAGTCGAGGGTAGGTAATGTGTTCTGTTAAGTCAATTACTGCAATTGGAGAGAAAAACTAAGGAACATCAGTTTGAGGTTTGTGAATGTTTGTTCCTTACAAAATACCAACCATACACAAGGTAATACTAATTGGTACTATTTTTCTCTTTAGTTTGTTAATGATAAAGAGTATTTATTTACATGTTTATAACTACACAGATATATTATGATATTTATGTTGTCTTTTTTTCAGGCCTTTCTGTACTGTGGAAAACATTGTTTTGAGAGAGAATGTCGACAGGACATGCTGATAAAACGCAAATGAAATATTTATGATAACCTGACAAGAGAATTTGAGTAAAATAAGTAAGTAAGTTTTGTAAGTGAAACATAAAAACGTAGAAAACACCATACTCAAACACTTATCATTATTTGACAAAATTTTCGTAACATTTCAGTTGATGCTGTTTCAATTTCTACAGGGTTTTCAATCTTTTACTAATCATTTTAGATCAACTTTGCGTACATCATCTACATCAAACAGTATCTAATTACAATATCATTATATTGTCATACCATTATCCCTATAACTTTTATATTGGAGGCTTGTTCCTTTTTTCATTACTTCATAAGAACTTGTCTGGTTTTTTTTTCATAAAGTCGGGCATATTATTTTCATCCATTAATGTGCGTTTTTTCCCAAATTGCTCTATTTGGTTTCAAGATAAATGATGCAATCAGCTAAGATTAACAATTCTTGTAAGTAAAACTATTGATATCTACACCTTGTTCCCTTTAACAATGCCTTATTTCACATAGACAATTATTTGGTCTGCTGTAGTGAACAACACCTTTAACCATCATAGTTAGGTAGACATCAATAAACACTTCCCAAAAACAACAAATCTGTATGATTAATAAGGAGAAAAGACCTTTGAGCGTAATCAATCTACTGAACAAATATTTGTTATCTCACTGACCTGGGATGAAGTTAGTCTGTAAATGGATGCCTCTACTTGTGGTTGTGGTAGTTGGTAGTGGAACATAGAAACATAGAAGTTGATATTGCAAGATGCTAATATGTTGCCAAATTCATCAATTTGTTGTTAAAACTTTGTACATATTGCAAGAAAATTTTTCTATTAACTAAGCTTTTAGGGGATGACTTTTCATATTAAATTCTTATATATTCTTATATTACTTATATTTAGCAAATGCATGTCGATCAATCTTCAAATTTCAAATCTCTTTTGCAATCTTTGTACAGGTATGTGCTTGATAATGATTCTAGCATCCACACATAAACTTTGTTCATATAATAGCATTGGAATGTTTAATTGTAGATACAATTATAAATTTCAAATATATAATTAAAGTTTTATTTAGCAACTAATAAATGCATTTCAATCAAGTATGCCGCTTAAAACGTATGTGATAGTGAAAACAAAATGTATATCAATTCCATCAGTAACTTATGATCATCACCTACTTTTGAGTAGCTACCAGCTGCAGACAAGCAAATAGAGGAAACATGACAACGTGTTATTGTCCCTGTCTGATCTAAGTGACCAGGAGGCTGCTAAGATTGAACCTCAGTGTCCCTGCGTGTTGTGAATATATATATATCAAAATAATTTAAGAAACATTTATACAGTTTATTGTCCTTTGAATACAATTATGCACATGGAAACTAGTTCTGTTTTTAATTAATCAGACACTATGTTACTAACACTTTGGAATCAAATACTATTGCAGTTTCTTCGATGCGAGAAGCACAGATGGGGTAAAAAATGCAAATAACATGATATCAGATTGTTCAGGTTCAAAACGATGCAGCCTTGACATGGGTGATTATATTGGTTAGGAATTGACATCCCAGGTAGTTAATAGCTTGGAAAGTTACTGAATAAAAAGGAAATCCTTTAACTTCACAAATCAGCAGACCAGTGTCAGGTCAACGTCTTGGTATGAGAAAAGCAATGATAAAGAATTATTGCATTTGAAATATACTACTTAAGTGTTAAGAGTTTAGTTTTTTTAAATAGCATAAAAGTATAAACTGCTCGAGGATAATCAAATCATCTGTACCTAAAAGCCTCTGATCAATGAACAGGAAAACCAAAAGCATTTTGTTTTCATTAATGAAGTAGTAGTAATTGTCTTATTGTTTGACATTAATACGACAAAAACTGCAATCTGACTGTAGTGGAAATAGCCATTCAATGACAATTTGATTATCCTTGGAAGTTAATTTTGTCATCTTTAATTTAGTTATCCTTTGAAGTTAATTTTGTAAATGTGCATCTTTCACATTGAACAGACATCAACATTTTTCTTATTCTTCAAACATAACACAAAGATCTGAAAAATTATTGAAATTAAATTGAAATGAATATAATATTTTGTACTGGTATCCTTGTTCTATACAGACTTGCTACAAGAAACCTACTGTTAATCAATATTAAGTAACGAATTAACATAAACAACGCTGTTGGTGTTTATTTGTGTTAATGAATTTATCTACATTAATGTCTTACATTTCAGGAGTTGACAAATACAATTAACATATTCAATACTTTATTGATTCTTCTGCTGTTGTGTAATCCAAACATTCCAACATGATAGTCTGGTTTTCTTTATATCTGTCCAGATCGCTAAGTATCTAAGTCTCTATAATGCATATCCAAAAACGCTTAAGAGCATTGGTAAGCATAGGCTATACATCGTGCCTATGCCTTTTAGGAACTAAATAAATTTCTTGTGATAAATACATCAAAAATAATTTACTTTGATATATCAATGATGGTGTTGTTAATTAATGAAGCTACCATTATCTGCTTTTTATAAATTCGTAAGAGGCAATTTAGACTTCCTTATGAGGAACACCCGTGAGGTCAGCAGGTGGTTTCAATCTGGTCTTTGGGTTTCAGCCACAAGTTATGTGCAAACCTTTCAGTTGCTAACATGGTTCACTGGTAAATCTAGGATGACCTGAATAGACCAATAAGACTAATTAATAATTCATGTGGCACTCGTTATAGTTTCATCGATTTATTATTAAAAGTGTAGCGCTTAAAACTTCAAAAGTCAAGATAGTAATTGGAAACTAATTACCAGAAGACGACGCCCCTGTCATACCCTGATGAAGATGTTGTTTAATCAATGGACCTTTACTTCCTATTTATTTACAATTGCCCTTAACGTTAATTAATAGAGTCTTTGAGAAATATCTTATGATTTCATTTTGGATACTTTGTTTATAGCTGTTTTTATTCAAAGGTGATACATATTTGCTGTTCTGTAACAGTATTTGTTGATGCATATAAAAACAATTTTTGTCGAAATGTTTAATTCAAAATATCGTGTTTGATAAATAAAATCTCATTTGTGTAAAATGAACTTCTTATAGTGATGATTATGTTTTGACTTCACAGGTTGGAAAAGTTTATTATTACAGTATTTTATGACATAGGTAGTAGAAGCAACCTTATTTGTCACGTCAGTATTATATATATTATAAATTCGTAAGATGAAGTCAGGGTTTCTAAAAAGTATCACTGCAAATTATCATCACTGCAGAAACTAACTTGAACGTTGGTAGATTATTCCAGGAATATCTGCAAGCAATAGTTTCATTTGTCAGACACGGAATGGCATTTTAAAATTATTCAAAGCCTAATAAATTTAAGATTGATAAAAATTACAGACAGAAATTGAGATCATTCTTAGATTATTATGATATCAGGGTCTTGTTTCAAATTTATAAACGCTGTAACGATGTTATAAAGTTATTTCTATTTTAGTCTGGCAGTTAGAATCATAACGTTATCAACAATATTTATTTCTACAAAGCTTACTCTTATGATAGTGATATTTTCCAAAAATATTGTTCATTGCACTTACATAATTATTTTGATATCGCTAAAAGATACTAAAATGATAAACAGTAAACGACAGAGCAAAAACCTGTAATAGCTGTTATCAAAAGCGTGCTTTAAAGATCAAAGACCTGATAAGATGGAAGTATCACAAAATGTAACAGGCAGAATTGCGGCACATGTACACTCATTTTGGAGGTAAATTCATTCACCCTTAAAAATAATTCAAAATGATGGAAAATATGTCTTGCACCTCCAGAAATCTAATATACATAGTGACATGCGTTGGTTGTTACGAAGAGTATATTGGTCGAGATATTTATATTCAAAAGTTAAAAAGAGGTAGGAGGTAAGAGGTATATTCAACCGTTTAAACAAGTAATTATGAAGGGGATGTCGAATATGTCTATCACATACATGTAGTTTCACTTGGTTTAAGACTTCTCTAAAATCAAGACCTGATTAAGCTTAACCCAATCAAAATATGTCATGCATACATTTATTACCTTTAAGATAAATTCTTTAATTCTGATTGGTCAGAAGTCAATGCATAGGGAGTGTGTAGTCGGATTTGTGCAGCGTTTACCAGCTGCATGACACGTCAGACAGGACACGTGACACCCCATCCACATTTTACAGATGACCTTGACCTGAGATGGAATGCGAAAGTAAAACGGCTTATCAACTTGGAATTTCAGTATCAAATGTTACCGTAAAATAATATAAGTAGGAGAAATTCAAAGAATGTGCACTATTAGTTTTGTCTGCAGCATAAAATACATTCAACTAAAACAAACTGTATCTTTGTGGTGAGTTTGTACCAATGACTTTGTTTGTGACTTGATATGGTGTAAAATATATAACTAATGAAGAAATTAAAGATAAAAAGGCTAATAAAAATGTCACATGGTGCATTGAAAGGATATACGGGATGAACTGCGACTCGAGGAATACAAACAAGGGTCTGAAGTCCCATACACCCTTTCTAATCACTATGTAATAAATATGTTTTTGTGGAGGTTATACAATTATTTTTTTACAAGTCCGACTATATAGCTATTCCTTTGCATGGTTTATTTTAGATCATTGGTTTTCTGTTGCTAACATGATAATCATACACTCTAAAGATAGAACATTCGTTTAGGTAAATAAAAAGTGTGTATATACTTTATATACATGTAAATCAGTGTCTCATAACTGAGATTTATGACCATGTCTATACTAACTGGCTAATCTAAAATAATCTTAACGTTGTAAATAGGTTTGGCCGTCATAAACATCAGGTAATACTTCATACATGTTTATAATTTTTTGGCCCATTTTAATCGGTTCAGCTTCTCATAAATTCCCTAATTAAGTAAACAAATATGACAACCTACAGAAAATATTTTGCAGACAAAAAATATTTCATAAATCTTTATTTCAAGCTGACATTTTCAATGTAGTACACTAATGGAACACATACCAAATGTGCTGATTGAATTTTACTTTTGCCAAGGAGTGTTTACATATGTGTTATCAGAAAAAGTATGAAACAATATATACCATACAGACATATCTATAATTACCAAACAATTCATAACTATGTTAAAGCCTGTGTCACTTGAGAGTTGACAAATTATATTCAAGAGCTTTTAACGTGTTTTGGATAGACTGCTAACTTGAAAACAGAAGCAATCTTATTACCACTAAGAGCATAATGTGTTAGATCACTTAAGAATGTTAAAGACTCAGACATCAGTATAAAATATCACTTGAATAATGATATGTACAACATTACCAATACAACGATCATAATCGAGAAGAATTAAAGCTGTTTCATGTATCTACATCTTTCAAGCATGTATCTTAATAATATGGATGGTTTTGGGTTAAGAAAAATATCTATCTTCTCATGAGATTAAGTAAACATTTTCTATGTCTGTGCTAAATATCTTCGTCATGGTTGAGAAAACGTCATATAGTAAACGTTAGTTTATCAGAACAGCATTTACTATTTACTAACAAATAATATCATATTTTGATATTGTTTAATTTTGCATGAAAGATTAAATGAATTTGAATTAGATACATCAATTTAGCTTTTTATTTCTTATCATTGTGATTTTTTCTTAATAATGTTTATACATGTACATGTATATGCAATAATTTTAATCATTTGGATTAGTATCAACATACGATAACACATTTCGAAACAATTGGCAAATTTTCTGACAACACTTCTAACTACAAAGTCGATATGGGAAAGGCTACTTAGTACACATACATACAGATCTTGAAGTGCCCCTGGGGTCACCTCTAGGGGTGGGGGTGCTTATAAGGTTATGCAGTGTTTTCCAGGCATTTTGGACTAAAAAGGTCAACTTCGAATTTCTGATTAAAAACTAGCAGAAGTTGTTCAATTCTCTTATTCAAATTCTCTTCTTTAATATGTGAACAGAATTGTGATTCTTTGAAGTGATGTAATAGGCCAATGGTATAGCCATAACGACGGAAAAACAATTTATTTTAATTTACAAATAGTATTTACAAGTTATAAGTACTGAAAATTAGTTAGAATAAATTCAATCAATAACATCTTAGATGGTCATCATTACATGTATGCAGACTGCTCCTGCTGTTAGGCGCTCCTTCAGTTTGCCAGTATAAACATACTAAACATCACTAAGCATATAACTCCATAACAATTATGTACCTAAAGCAAGGTTCACCTTCTGTACTTCCCTGATAGTTTCGTGTAAATATATTTGTATAGCGGAACCAAGCTGCTTGCTACAGCAGGTGTGGAATCAAACAAGATAGATCAAAGGATCTAGGTCAATGTTTGTATGTGTGAATATAGGTAAGTTGGTATGGTTCCTTATGAATCCAGTTCTGCCAAATTGAAATTAGGCAAGTTTTATTTTATAGCTTTCTGATTCTCATTTTGGCTTAAATCAATCAATAAGCTAGAGATTCAGATTTACATGTAGATGTTGATTTTGCTTATGAAGTATTATTCCAGATAAAACCTGTGTCTCGTTTAAATCATATGTTCGACCAATAATATTCAACCTATTTGAAGAGTTTCTATGGCATCAATTATTTTTTATATGAAGGTCAATGATCAAGATACAATATCATTGTACTGTGTTAAGACAAGTCTTCACCCGAATGAATAATAATCTTACACTTTATGAAAGGTAGTACTCTAAAGCCTAAATCTCAAATTCATAGCATTGTTTCAGCATAAAGAGAGATAAAATAATGTTTAATGAAACGGGTAGCGACGCAGTTGGGAAGGGATATGTTAAGCAACCTAGACGATCCAATCAAGGATTTGTTCCATGATGAAATATTTCTGAAAAGGTTCACATTGACAGACCATACATTTCTTTCATATTTAAACATTTGGAAACATTATCTTAAGCAGTCAGTCAAGCTATTTTGCATTCTAAACACACATTATTTTTTCTGTATAATGCAAACAACAAAATGAATCATTCAATTGTCACATGATTAAACTTCTTATTTTTAAAGATAGCTTTAGAATTGTAATCAACTTATAACTATCAAATACTTTCTCTTATACAAACCAATAGTGCTTCAGTGTAGTAAATAATGTATTTTTCATATTCGAAGTGAACCTAGTTATTTTGATAATGGCCCATTTCTGAATGATTATCAAATTAATGATCAATTATGAATTCGAAACATTATCAAATAAAATTTATTTCTATTCTATTTACAGATTGCATTACAGTTTAACTCTCCTGACATATAACATGACGAGTTGTGATATCACCATGGCCAATATGTGAAGGCAGAACACATTTTATATATTAAAGTTTTAAAAATGAACCTTAAATCAAATTTCACGGAATAATCGAATTTCCAACGTAATACTAGGTGAATTTCAAATACAATAAATCACAATGTTGTTGGAACAAAACACGATACATATAGGAAAGGATATAATATAAGACACTATTAAAGATTTAATTTTACCAAAACACTAAAATAAGAAACAGTAAACATATACAATGTTCGTTGTTAATAGACTCGAAACGTTACACGATTTCGATATAACTGACAATTAATCTACTTCCCCTATATTTGCAACATATGCATCTTTGGTATTCCTAAGATAAAAATATAGTTATATTTACCCCATGCTTGCACACTGTCAACTGTTTTAGATGATTGGTATCTCGATATTTTCCAACAGAGTGATAATTGCTGCTGTTAGCTGGATATTATGTAATAAGGGCATGTCTTTAAATTAACGTTTTGGGCGTTTAGGTATATGATAATTTTCGATGGTCAACACTTATTTCCATGAACAAAAATGTTAATAGATCGACTTTTATTTTTTAATTTTCAATAATTTTAAAAATGAAAATACCCTGTTGGTCATCACCACACCTATTAGTACAGATGGCAACTGCAAATAACACACATGTTGAATCGAGAGGAATTATATAGGTAATACATGTACATATGGAAAACCATTCCTGTTTGAAATCACACTGAGAGTGTCTTTAGAATTTAGAAATTTGTTCCCACAATGACATATTGACAGTAAAGGTTCTTCATTTAGCTCCCTGAATGAATAGTTGAAACTGATCAATTGAATTGATATGGAGTACTGATTTCACTAATCCTAGCTTTCGGCAATACAGAAATGAGTTGAATTAATCAACATTGCTTCCGTTTGTAATGTTTAAGTTCCAATCTTTTTAATCTACGTTTCCTGTTCTGTGAGGCGTTCCTGTTGAACATTGAATTATTAAGGTACATGTACCCCTTATGTACATTATTTCAATCTTTATATTATCATTCTCAAAAAGTTATTTGGCACAATGAACGAAACATTAAGGCATCTGTGATCACTTACGGTATTGTTTTCAATTACATGTGCATTAATTTATCTCGTTTGAGTAATTGTGCATGCATACATGACATTTATGCATATTTGGAAGAAAGATAAAATAAAGACTGAATAAGGTAATTGTTGTATTTGGAAAAATACAAACTATCAGTTAGTAGTTAAATACAAGAACAGAAATGATGTTATATTTTGTTGTGTGTGTGTTTGTGTTAATGCGTAAATTAACGATTCATTGCGTAGATCTAGTTGACAACAAGAGTGCTTTCCAGGTAAAAAGTGTTCGCATTTGCTGATGTTTATACAGAGACTAACCACAATGTTGTCTTACTGAGGCTTAAATCCTGGTTTTGGCATTGTTTCATGTTTTACACCAAGAAATTGTGTTTTCCAGCAATGCCAAATGAAACAAATATATTACAAGCAAGGATTCCATTATTCACGTGATTCAATCAATAATTTTATTTTATATATACAATGATACGGATTAACAGTTCTCATAAAATGAGCAATCAAAAAGATAAAATCAAAACAAAAGTACAAAAAGGAGATATCTCTCTTATTGTACAGCAAAGGATGAAAGTAACACACATATAATCACGCGTACATACGCGATCTGTCCTGCCTTGAATAACTTAAATAAAAAAACATCCATTTTATGCTTAAAGTAAGTTTGCTTACAAAAATGAACTATTAATACTCAATTTGTTTGATTTTAAAGACAATCTTAAGGAACAGAAACCTTTGATTTTGTGACTGTTCAAACACACAAGGGCACAATAATTTCACTGTCCGGCTTTAAAATTGATAAGTCATGACAGAAAGCAATGATGTTGATATAATGCACTTTATCTGACGTTAAATCGTTGAAGCATATTTGCTGTAGTAGGTTTAAAGATAGGCATATGTGTTATATTTCTCTCTGTTGTTTGTTTGAAAGCGTCTTTGCCATATATATAAAAAGATAAAGTTACAAAATGAAAGTAGCTTGGAAATTAATGAGACTTTAGCTTTAGCTACCTCAATCACCTAGGGATTAAATGATGAAACGATTTCATTTGGTAGCCTTACTTGTCCACACTAGGTAACATAAATTTACATTATGTTTGTAATCATACTTACTCTACATCCAGTTAATTTCCGGTTGTCAGATATTATCTTCTGCCATCGCGTAGATCATACGTACAATAACAATGGGACATTTTTGCTTCTTAAAAGTTTTTTATGGTCTCATGAAAGAAACATAAAGACACCTGTAATCACTGAAGGTAATGGATCCAATTATCTTGAGTTGATTATTGTGGTGAGACTACGCACGGTTACATAATGCACTTGTGTTGTTTTATTTTGTTCGAGATCAAAGATATAAACACTATTCTCTGAATCGATTTATCAATTTCAAATCAAATTCCATTTAAAGGTATCGTAATAAACACTGCATCAGCATGTTAATATTTCGATAAAATTCAATTGGCCGAGGACAGCTTTAGTTACCTTTGTCTTTTTAAAACGAGACAACCGTTTCAAGCATTTTTGTTATCTGAATATTTTATCTGCGCAAATCATTTATAATATTTTAACTTATCAACAAATTCATGTTAAGCACACTTACACGAATGATGTGATTGTAGTGACCTGAACATACATAATGATTCAGGTTTGCCGAACAATTGAATGTAAAGCATTACCCTCTACAAGCGTAGAACAAAATAATTGATAGTTGTAACCATTCAACACCATATCACATATCGCATTCGTAAACCTGTGTTACGAGACATTTCATTCACTTATGAATACTATGGCAAGTCTATTATGTGAAGATATACTTCAAACTGATATATTGATAGGAGGTAAATAAATATCCTCAATTATGTGAAAACAAATGTTGGTTTTAAAAATAAATAAATCATGTTAATATATCAGGTAATGCTCTCAAATTGTTATGGCGATGTATGTGTTATTGTAAAAGGAGAAAGGATCAACGGCAATGTTTGTTATCTATGTCGTCTATAGAGAGGCATTTCCAGCAGAACCAGTAACAAAAGACGCGCATTAATGGACGCTCAAGGCGAGACTGAAAATGACAATCCCCCAAAGTAAAACAAGCTAAATTGACCTATTAAATCGCTGTGAGTGGTAATTCGAAACAGGCTATCCGTCAACAAAGTTATACAAGTATGCTGCATGTTCATGTTTGCATTAACTGTATTTAATGACACGTACTTTGCATAAAACAAACCAATAAATATATAATACATTATCGTTCCAAAGGGTAGGCTATTCTGAATGGTAAATAAGGATTGCATATGTTGCAGTCAGATATTATCATACCCCTTGTAATCCAAGACATTCAACAACGATGGGAACATTATCAGTCACAAAAAGTTGTATGGCCTAATGAACGTAACATTAAGGCACATGTGATCAGTAACGGTATGTTTTTAACTACATGTGCAATTATTAATCTCGTTGGACTAATTCTATTGCGTTATAAGACAGTATAACTGAGGTGTGTTTACCTTAATTGTGTAACCTGAACATTACCAGAGCAGCTGGTCTGAAAATATATCGGGTTGTGTCTCAAGACAAGTAAACTTTCTTCATTTCTATTTCCTTCAGTACATTTAGCTGATTAAATGGGTTTATTGTAAGCCCAAGCTTTAAGAAGCTACATATAGGTGCTTATAATTACGTACACAATCAGGAGTGCTAACGAAATATATTAGATCTGCAAATTGAGGACGTTTTGCAGGGGTCACCATGACACAACCTTGGTTATTCTAGTAGAAGATAATATACTGTTCTCAGTTGTTGAAAATAAAACCACACACCTTATATGTGGAAACGAGGATAAGTAATGTGTGTTGTTAAATCAATTACTGCCTGTCGAGAGAATAATTAAGTAACATCATTTCTTTATTTGTTCTTAGAAGCTACAGTATATTTTCTACACATCACCAAACACACACACTTTATCAATACTGATTTTCTTATCAGTTATGTTATAATCACGAATATTTATGTAAATGTGTATAACATATTTTTCCATATTGTCTGTTTTAATTCATGCAATGATAGACATCAGTATCAAAAATGTTAATAAAATTACAATTTGAGAGGTATTCAGGTTTCAACCTTTTTAATGTTGCTTATCTTACTGTATAAAGTTTATCCAAATCGCAGAGTACTGAATTGAAATGCGAGCATGTAGTAAAACATATTGCCAACATTCACAGAGTACTGAAGTGAACATGCAGAGATTAGAAATGCGAGACATATCATTATGTATTAAAACAGATTGCCAACATTTGGTTTTCCTCAAAACAATTACATGTTATCATGCTTCTTCAATCAAGTAATAATTATTAAAAGTCTGGAGGAGAAATTTGAATTGAAACCAGTGATTACTATAAGACAAAAGAGTAAAATTGGAACTGAAAGTCTTGAAACAAAAAAATAACCGATACCTATCTCTTTAAAACACAAACAGACAAGACAGTGATTAAACTCTCGTTAACTGAGCCTTGCATTGGTTTGAGAAAACGTTAGTAAAATATATGTGATTACGGTTGGAAACACACTACTGCACATATCATCTATCAACCTGTAGGTCAACATCGTTGTTTGAATATTGCAGGGTTTGAAATCATATCTTTAAATGTTTAAAGGGGCAGTTGCACGTTTTAGGGGGAATATAAGGTGATGTCAGGAAAATGAAAATTAATGCTTCCACTTGAAAGACAATGTATTTAAACTAAATGAAGCAGTAATAATTAAAACATATAACGTAAAGTATAGCCATGCGATTCCTTTTTCGTATACAAAATGAATTAAAGGTGTTCACAAAAAATGGCCGACAATGGATTTCATGTTAATCTTTATACTTTGTCCTCTGACCATGGATGACTGGCTGGTGTAAGGACATTTTTGACAGTGTCAAAATAATACATTTAGCATTAACTTACAATTATCAGTAAAATATTTAAAATATAAAATTATCAAAACACGTGCTACTGCCGCTTTAAGATGTACACCATCTAGTTTATAAATAATCACTTGCTAGAATATAATTTATTATTCTAATACCATTATAGTCTTAATCATATCCATATATCTTAAACTGACCAGGGATATATCAAACAAATTTTATCAGAGCTTTATATGCTATTATTAGTGCTTTTGTTTATCAATTCCAAAGAATTTAATCTTTACTCTCAAGTTGAGAACATAATTTGTATGCATATACGTTTGAATCAATTAGTGTTTGGTTACAGATAAAACTACATTGTGAGAATGACTATCACGTTAAGATGATCAACGATGTCCCCCCTTTAGCAGGTAAATTAAACAAAATCTATTGTCCAACGTCAAATTCTATGTCAAAAAATATATTGTTTCAGTGCAGTTGATAAAAATAGCTAACCCTACCCTATTTAAGATTAAAATTTCTTGACATATTTGGACATCATTATCATTTTCGTTTTCACCTATGTAGAATTATCTTCGACAGTTATTTGTTTTTGGTCAGCGATAGTGAGCAACCCTTCATACCACCATAGTTGAGTAGAAAACAATAAACAACTGCCGATGAAATTAAATTCTTCTTAAAACCTTTATGGTTACTCAATCCTATTTGTAATCCTCCTGAACAGAGAAGTAAATGCGAAAGCGATGGGTTTACTATAATATTGGTTTTAGGTATATTTGGGTCTAGTGGTCCATATGGGTTCAAGCATGTCATGTGTTGTTAGTAAGTAATCGGTAGTAAGATAATGAGATACTTACATTATTATATTAAAAACGTTTAAATTGATGTACCTTGTCCCTCAGGAGTAGCAACTTGATTGAAAAATTGTAAGTTGCAATGGCATTTGAAAAATTCCAATGGTGTTGAAAAATACTTGAGATTGTTAGAAGGAAAGACACAGCCAGTGTTGAGATAATTATCTGTTGAAGTGGCTTTCAGACGCTTTAATGGAAGAACAAAGCTGATGGCTTGTTTCTATTCAGGATATCAAGGAAGGTGTCAAGCACTTCCCTCGTTTGCTTGCAGTGTTGTTCAATTTCCTCTGCTTCATTAGATTCAACTCACTAACAAAACTATAATAATGTGTTAACTCAAGATTCGGTATAGTTTTATATAAAACAACAAAAAAACATGGTGCTTTGTAAAGATAAGATTGCAAGCAATTTTATTGAAATCACACTGTTGATATGTTTTCCTCCCAGGAGCATAAAAGAATTAAGATAATTAAAATCTTCATTTTATGACGTCATTATATTTGAAATGAGTTGATGTGGAGTATTATCAAATAAAAACATTAGCTACAACGAATGATATTCATAATCAAGATCGAATCAAAACTATGTCCTTTTAATAAGATTAAGCTGTACAACTTTGTAATTTATATGACATTAGACATTATTAGACAGCAGACCATGTAACCGCTGAAAAAGAAATAGCACAGGAGCAGCTATAAGTTGTTAAAAAAGTGATAATCTGCTCAACTTTAAACTTTAATATTTGTAAACTCGTTACTTGATAACGGTGAATGGTTATTGGGAAGACACTTATCTATAACCAATACAATTGGATTATCAATTTCATCACAATTAAATGATATAGGTTCCAAAGTTGATGTACTTTAAAGGCTGCTTGAGACATTATGTCGGAGTTAGAACAAAGTCAACAACTATTCAATCAGCCACTTGTGATAATTACATACTTGTGTAGTAGCTTTCAGACAAGCACATACAAGGAACATGATAACGTGTTATTGTCCTGTATCCCAGAGCTAAGTGACCAGAAGGAATATTGCTAAGATTGACTCTCAGAGTCCCTGCAGGGTGTGGATATACTTCTGAAGAACTCGAAGATAAATAATTAGACAATAACTTACGAGAAATAGGGAATTACAGATTATCGCTGCCGGGTGTTAATACTCGGCGGTACCTTAATTATTTGTATCTAATATCATAGATGTATGAGCGGAGATTCTTGTCAGGATTCTTCACGGAGAAAGTTCCTTTCAATTACATTTCATAGAAATTTCCTGAATTGTTCTAAGTGTTATTTATCAAAAGTGACATCAATTACGATATTGTTTGAAGTCATTACAATGTAAACTGAAATAGGACTTAAACTATGCTGTGAAAATAGCAACTGACATAGCAATGGAGTTTTCCTTTGAAGTTGATACGTGCTCCTCAAAGTTTTTATCATACATTGTTTTTCTTTGATAAATGTCATATTAATCATATAAATACAAATTCTCACACATTCATCTAAGAAAGACAGTTTTAATAAAATATTTGTTTTTAGTTCATTTCTTTGAATTCTTTCCAAAATTATGTTCATTATTTCTTTTTCAAACCTCCATTTTGTTTCTTTACAATGTCGCTTAGCTTAAATAAGGACATTTTCTTGCTAGAGTCAATACTTCTCAATCAATGACACTTTTCATAAAGTTTGTCATACGTAACCCTCAACAAATGACAGAGTGGCTCTTCGATATCCTTAATATGAAACATATGCAGCTTTTACATTGAACAGAATTTGAAGTAAAAGGTCCTTTTTGCCTTGGTCATTTGACCATTGATTGGACTGAAATTGATTTATCGGTGGCGGATGCATTCCAATCTTGCTGGCTGACAACCCTATCAAAGTATAATCTCCTCTTAAGGAAGACTGCCCAAACGACAGTAGACATTTCATGGCCAAATTGCTGGACGCATGGAATTTCATATCGTAAGTCAAACACTCGACATTACTTCAGCTCAGCAAAAATAGAATTTTCTTACCTTGTCAAAATGTACACCCTGCAACACAACCAAAGTGTTACTTAAGAAAAATTCAAATGTAACATTGAACAAGAACCACGTTTGTACCACAGAATCCGTTTTCTATTTTTTCAGAAGAAAATAAAATCTGCTAACCACATGGCTAACCAATCCTTCATGTCAGATTTTGATAGATGTATATCATGTGTATGACAAAATATTTAAATCAACATTTTTTTCAAAAACATTGTTGACTACATAGAGGAATAAATTAGTAAGAAGAAAACCAGGTTTCAAATTTCTACAAACATGTTACCATTATATTTATATTATTTCATATTGTTGTAGTTGGTGTAATGTAAACAACTCATTAAGATAAATTCAAGTACACTCTTAACAATATTATTTTCTATGTTCAAATGAACGATTCATTCTCATACGATAACATTTCAAAAGCATTTTCAGAGATAGTGGAATTACATAGAGTTTGCAATCCAACATAAATCATGTAGATCCAGTTCATTTCCGGTTGTCATGTATTATCTCCCGCCACTGTCGTAATTCATACATGTTGTAACAAAGGAACATTATTGCTCTTCAAAAGGTTTTTATGACCTCATGAAAGAAACATAAAGACACCTGTTATCACTGATGGTAATATCTCCAATTACTTTTAATACTGATTAGTGTAGCAGAACTAAACACGCATAGACGATAATTGGTTTGTTTTCTGTCCAGGCATGGAGATAAAAACAAAGATATTAACGTCATTTAAAAACAAATTTAAAGTGCTTACAACAAGCTTGGTCTTTTATAAGGTAGAAACTGAAGAGAATGTTTAAATTTAATATTGTGGAGTCTTTGATTGTTTTCATATAATATATGCAAAGAGAATACCATTATATTATTATTACACGTTTGAAGACTTTTATGTTTATGACACATCATCTTCTAAAACATGTTCTTAACATAAGAAATCAGCTTGACCTTTGCTCAAAGAAATTCTTAGTGACATCTCCACAGAGAAAGAAAATGAATTTAGACAAGCAATTTTGTTCGAACGAGGGCAATCATTCAAGTTCTACAGTAATTGGGTTAATTAATCAGGCAATGTACACAATACCTGGAATTTTTAGGCAATGTACATAATAGCTAGGCACATCAGGCAATGTGCACATCGACTGTTTTTTTTTCAGTGATTGTACACATTGCATCAATATGGACTTTGACTGTAAAATATATATGTTTATCATATATGGAGGTTGTTATCGATGCAATAAAGCTATCTGATAAACTTGGTATCGGATTTGCTCAAACCTAAATGATGCAAATTAAGTCAAAACACGAACTATTTTCTCAAAACTTAAATGCAAGTCATGAAAGTCCTACACCGGTCGCTAACCATAATTAACGTCATCGGGAATTTAGCTTTTTTGTTTTTTAATCTAATAAAATTCGTAAACAAAATCCGTCAGGGTAAACTTATTTCGCATTTGTATCTAAGAAATAGTTTGGTTATCGAAGCATTTCAAGTTGTTTTCATCGTGCGTTTACAACAAAAATACATTGATATGCAGCTAACAATATTGGCGATCAAACAAATATGTGCTTTAATTTTCGTGAGTAACATAGTCTTAGTCCGCTTTGACCGTGTCAGTTACCAACTTACCAGCAAAATCAAATCATATTCTAGTCAAAGTACACATCATCTAGCAGCGTAGTTACAAACGTAACAAGCCAACCTTCGTTAATAATCAAATTTTCGCCACCTTCTCGATAAATTTTCAAAGAGAAAATGATTTGATTGGCTATATCCCAAGCCGCGCCGCGCGAGCGAATCTTGCTTCTGAGCCCAGGGTACAGATTAGTGGAGTTAGTGTAACGTTCGTACTCTAAGACGGGGTGATGGAAAGATAAGAACATGTTACCGCTTAAAAAAAGAATGAAAATAATGTATTCTAAGCTTTAAACTTTAACATATGTTAATTCGGTGCAGATATGTGCTAGATAACGGTGGTAGTATATGCACCGAAACATCTAACATATTGCATTAAAGAAGTTGCCTATTCATCGCTATTGTTATTCTTCAATTATTGTCATTTCATATTCATATGAATGGTTAATTTGAAACACAATAGCCTATAAATAATATAATTGGCATGTATTTTCAATGTCATCATCGTTTGATAATTGAGGTTCCTGATGTGCACTGCAAAGGCTGCTTGAAACGTATGTCGGAGTTAAAACAAAATCAACCACTATTCAATCGGCCACATACCTTTGTTGTAGCTTTCAGACAAGCACATAAAGGAACATGATAACGTGTTATTGTGTTCAAGACCTAAGTGGCCAGAAGGAGGATTTCTAAGATTGGCTCTCAGAGTCCGTGCAGGGTGTGGATATACTTCTGGACTACCCCAGAGAAACAAAATGATGTTTGTCTACTATCCCCCAATGATTATCAGGAAAATTCGTTTTGGTTCTCAGAAATTTCTTAAATTGTTTCCAAAAATGAAAAACATTTTGTTCTCATTTGGCACAAGTGACATTATTTATGATACTGTTTGAAGTCATTACAATGCAAACTGAAACTTAAGTTATGCCGTGAACATAGAATGTAAATATAGTCATCCTGTGAAGTCCATTTAACTTGTTGATATCATTATTCTTTAAGAGACAGTTGCACGTTTTTTAACAAGTTTATATTTTAAATTTTTCACTGATTATTATACGTTTATGCTAACTATATTCTTTTAATAGTGTCAAATGTCTCATAACGCAAACCAATCATCCACAGTCAGAAAACAAATTATAAAGATTCACATAAAATCCATTGGCAGCCATTTTTGTGTGAACACTTTAAATTCCGTTTTGTAATTAAAATGAATCACATGGTTGAACTTTCAAATATATATATGATTTATTACTGCTTTATGTGATATAACTACTTTTTCATTTTCTTGACATCACCTTATATTCCCACTAAAAATGTGCTACTGCCCGGTTAATATGGTAAATATGAATCTGCTGCGTAAAAACACATCAACATATTTTCTTAAACTTAAAACATGAGACAGACCAATGCTATCATGAAAATATGCACTAGGGTCACATTTTTCATAGCTTTATTAGCTACCAAAGTGCACTGTCTGTTTTGTATAATGACAGTGAAATTTAAAAAAATATTGCAGTAAGTTTGAATAATACAAAACTATAATAACTAAGTGTTTCCTAGTTATTCCAATGAAAAAAGTTTTTTTGTGGATTTTGTATTGGCTAAGCATGAAAGTAAACCAACACCTTATGCAAAATTTGAAAATGACTTTAAAATCTTTTGGTTTATTTTCTAAACTAACTTTACAAATATATTTATATTAAGTGACATCATCATTGTCAACCATCCTATTACCATGTCATTTTACCATTGGAAGGACTGATATTGATTTATCTGTGGATAATGCTCTCCAATTTTGCTGGCTGACAACCATCTCAAAGTATATATAATCTCCTGTGAGGGAAGACTGCCAAAACGACAGTTGAGAGTTCATAACCACATTGCTCGTAGTGTGACATTTCACTCTACAAGGCTTTTCTACTTCACTTCATCCCAGTACAAAAATCGAATTTCTTTTACTTTGTCAATACATGTATGTTAAACCTGCAACTATTGTGTTACTTGAACTAAATGTCCATATAACATTGTACAAGAACGTCTGGACACCCAAAACTGTATTCGATTACATTCGAGCGTGCTAACCACATTGCTCCGCACTCCTTCATGTAAATAAATGATAGACGTCGTATATGTGAAACAAATAGCATGCATTAAGTCAACACCAAAAGCATTGTGGATTCTATGAATGAAAACTAAGCAATAAAGCAATTTGTTGAAATTAATGAAAGGAAACTGGTTTTCAAGTTTCTTATGAAAAATTCCAAATACGTTGTTTTTTGTTTTTAAAGTTGAAAATGTTTTTATGTTTAAAAAATTGATTAAGTCAAAATTGAATTAAAACAGTTTAAACACATAAATCAACCATTAATCAAATTCAGATGAATGATGTACTTTCACAATTCAACACGTTCATAAGCATTTTTACAAGATTGTGAATAATATCAACATTGAGTTTATAATCCCACTTGCGCAATTCATGTAAAATCAATTCATTTCTAGTTGTAAGATATTATCTTCCGCCACTGTCATTATTCATTCATGTTTCAACAAAGGAACATATTATTGCTCCTCAAAAGGTTTTATGACCTCGTGAAAGAAACATAAAGACACATGTCATCACTGTTGGTTATGCCTCCAATTAGTTTTAATATAATAAGTGCAGCATGACTAAACACACATTCAAAACAATTGTTTTGTTTTGATGAAATAATTGGATAATAACAAATATATTAAAACTATTTTTAATAACGATAGTTTTCAGAACAGAAAGTTTTAATTTGGTAATTTGGAATGTTTTGATATAATTGGATCAAGGATAAACTCGTTAGACTTTTTAAGACTTTTTTGTTTATGATACATTGTCTTATTTTACGAGCTTTCATTTAGTCATACTCTGTTTATTACACTTATGAAACATTTTCTTTTTCTTAAACATGCTCTTAAAATATCAAGTACGTTTAAACTAACACAACTAAGAAGTGTAAATAAACAATGATGCATTTTTTCGTCAATTTGAAAAGATTAGATAAAGCAGTTTTATCCTCAAGGAACTTTGCTGTACACGGCTGAACAAGTCATTAAAACACAACACAAATAAGCACTCCTGCATAAGATTTTAAATTTGCATTTAAAAAATGACTGATAATGCTATCAGTTTTTTAGATGCGCGCCTTGATATATGCAAGTGAACAGTGTAATGACTGTCCCGTGGATTGACAAAGTAGAATTCCTCCTTACATATGCCTTTAATTACCTTTTTAGTTCTTTTGTCACGCCTCAAACATTTTAAGATTTAAAAAAGAGATCGAACAAAAAAATTTCAAATGAAAAACATTTCAACATATCTTTTGCGAATTCGAACTCACGTTCTTTCACCTTACATAAAAACAAAGGAGAGTCTCACTTTTGTCGTACACTTTCAAAAGTTTGTCTATCAACGCATCTTTTATACTGAAATATCTCACCTCGTTAACAACGGCGTATATGTATTCTTGTAAATGTAACAATATCTGCAGTGTCCACGCCAGAATATATGGCTTTATCATTTTCAAAAAGCACCTGCACAGAGTAAATAAGTGAAAACATGGTTACGAAAAGTAAAGAATATTTTCACTTCCCTTCATTTTGTGTTCTTCCTTTGAACAGGACAAATAGACTTTTATCCTGTATTTGAAGAAGCAATAGCAAAACAAACGGTGCAAAGGAACAGGTAATTATAGCAAGTGTTTCGGAAGTCCAGGATAATTCGCGGAAGGAAGGCACGAGTTAATTACAGGCATTGCTACTATCTATCTGTCTATCTTACTGATGAAGGTGAGACACCAAAATCATTCATGTTAAATGAGCCTTGAAATTGTTTGGTTAGATGTGTCCAGAGCGGTTGTTTTTATCAATTGTTGATTGATCTATGTAATTATCTGTCGCACTTAACAAATTCGCAAACATAATATTAGTGTCATATCATTCATGCAATACTTTCAAGCATTGTGACATGCATTGTCAAAATTAGCAGCAATTCAAAATAAAGGTCAAGCTGACATGACAGCTGCGGAGATTTGTTTTGATGTAAAAAAAGTCGAGTTTAAAAATATATATACCATGTATAACAGGAAACTGCTTTTCCTGTTTCACTATTGAAGATAATTTACATATTTATTGATTAAGCATTCCTTAAATTCTTGCTTTAAAGGAAAATGCTATTTTCACTTTTTGAAAACACTTAGTTAAATTTTACAAAAATAAGAAGAAGACAGAAGTAAAAAATCATTTATCGGTTTCTGACAAGAGAACAATGGTTTCAGATGTCAATTATCGTTAAATAACCTTTTCACTTAACATCAAATCAAGTCATTCTACACACCTTTTTAGCCCTAAAATCAGTATTTCTTTAAACAAATATAATATTGTGAAGATGAAATACAGCAAATTTAAAGAAAATAGCAACTATCGTTATTCATTGATCATCATTTTATGGTAGGCATATGTAATAACCTATTGTGATCCATTCATTATCACATCATGGTTAGTATATGTAAAACCTTGTCACGAAATGGAAAACTAATTTGCTGGTTTGTTGCAACCACCAGTCTTGTTAGCCAGATAATGTTGAGGTAACAACAATAAACAGTGCAGAGTGAATGAGGCAAGGTTGTAGAAACTCCTGATGTATGGGCAAACTGTACAGTTAGTGCAACAAGGTGATGGAAGGTAAAGTATTACTTTCAACCTTTTCGACAAATTTGCAGACAGTATATAACGTACACAGATCCATAAGTGTTATGAATTAAAACATGAGGGTTTTTTCATAAATGAGCAAACACATAAGCTTTGCTAAATGTAATCCAACATTGATGTAAAAGAAAACGAATTTTTTTTTTACATTTCCATGTTATACACATTTCTATTCTAATTCTATATCATACAGGTAAGTTCAGTTGTTCAATTGAATTATTTTTCTTTTTATTAAGCACATCCCTCCCCCTCTCTGACCCGTATTACACACATTGACAATTTCATATACTAAGATATACATCGATGCCAATATAAAACGATGTTGGGCAAGTGTTTCTGAAAATTTTCTGTGTTAATGATAGTGTCGATAAATATACAATAATCCCAAAAGACCGTGATAATCCTGTTACCACCTATCAAAAATTATTACAAATAAGTATGTCAAGAAATCTAGCCTTAAAATAATCCAAACTTTATTAGAAAACAAATGCATTGACACGGGTTAAATGTTAATGAGTAAATAAATGATTACCCCTAAAGATATACACTGTTGAGCTGTAAAGGCCTTTAAATAGTCAACATATACAATTACCTCAGCCCGTAGGGACAATGTGCATGTCACGCGCTCTCAGATCACCCACCTTCAAAGTATATTCTAGTTCGAATTTTAAACTATTTATTCTTTTCATCTTTTTCTCGGTCCAACTATTTTCTTTTTTTAATTATTGCCACTTCTGTACTCGTGAGGGTTTGGCATAAAGGAGAAATAGTTTGCCTTTAGAAACAAGTTAGCGCTGATTATTCTTCTTAAATGAATATGTATACTACTTTAGAGAATTTGTGTTGACAAAAATGAATAATCTAATACTTCTGCATGTATCAGAGCCTATCACAATCGGTCTATTTAACTTTTTAAAAACATGGTACGTTTCATGATCTGCTATATTGCGTAAGAGACATTTTGTGTTTTATTCCTCTAATTACTAAAAAAACGGCTGAAATATCATTGTAAATGACAAATTTCTTTCCTCGAGGATAAGCGGTAAAATTTTGCTTTTTCACAATTTTGTCAATTCAAATTATTCCTTCACTGCACATGCGTGGTATCGTTGACATGTCGTTCATTATTGTTCAGAAAAAATAACCAATATATAATTGCATTGGCACTAACATTAAGTTAATTAAATGTATTAATGTTTGTAAAGAGAGAATGTGGTCTCACGTTTTTTATTGAAATAATCTTACCTGATTTGACAACTGAAGAAGTGCCCTTTCCAGATTTGACAACTGAAGAAGTGACCATAAGTATCCACATTTTGTACAGGTTCAAATATGCTTTATAATTTTCCACCCAATGGAATGAAAAATTTACCAGGGTAAAATGTTTTTTTCTTCACCTAATCTTAAATGGCTGCTCTTTAAGATTAGGAGAAGAAAAAAACACCGGCCACCAAAGATGAGTAGACAGCAATAGGTAATAGCCAAAAACAACAAATGCTTATCAGTAATGAGGTATCAGACCTTTCTGTTAACTCAATCTGCTGAAAAAATATTTGCAATCTCCTTTAGCACTGACCTGGAGAGAACTTGGTGCGAAAGCGATAGGATATAATTGATAGTGGTTTTTTTTACCCCGTGTGGTCTAGTCATGACTTGGCTATTTTTCTATTATCGCTTTGCTTTAAAACCTAAATTTCATTATTATTGATACACTTTTCAACATCAATATAAGTTTTCTGATATGATATTAATCTTATGCATATCAAAGTATCGAAAACATTTTGCAAGCATATCACATAGCATTTATTAACACTAGATCAAGGATAATGTGAATTTTTTGTTTTAGTTTTTTACGAGCACGATTATCTTTTTTCGTTCAATATTAAGAAAACACAATGTGGTACTATTCATAACAATGGTTTTAAGGAGCAGCAGTATGTGTTTCTAAAATCTAATTTCTACAAACTTCCCTAAATGAATATAGAGATCATGTGTTTATTTTATGTGCCCAACTTTAAATATTATCATCATTATCCTTAGTGGACGTTAATATCATTGTTCAAGAGAAGATATTTTCATCATTATGCTTAACAGACGTTAATGTTTATAGTTCAAGAGAAGAGAATTTACACCTTTTTAAAAGTAAACATATACCCACTCGAATTTTTTATAATTCAACCAGTTCTATCAATGGATCGCCTGATAACTGTGTGAATATATATTTTGTACTAGTTAAATAATTCGAATTACCTAATGTTTACTATATACACATGCATAAATCAACGAAACTTAAATACCAAACTTACTAACGAAACCCGAATAAATACAGAATTTCATCTTTTCCAAACAAATTGATCCTTAAAATACTCTTCTTGTCAAGTAATTCTAGGCAAGTGGTTGTTAGGAAGCAATCTAGAAAAAATGGAAAACAAACTAGTTGGTTTGTAACAACAAGCAATCTTGTTAGTCGGGTACTGTTGAGGTACAAACAACAAACATCACGAGGTAAAAGAGGAAAGCTACGCACATTACCTTAGATGCAACAGGGGGTGAGGTATAAGGTGGCACACAGCCTTGCATTGTAATACAACATTGATGGTTTATATATATATAATAAAGTGTTGACTTTTACTGTGGATATGAATCGTTGTATATATTTTGTTAAACAAAACAATTCACAATTATTGATATATTGACTAAGAAAAAAGTAGGTGTGACCATTTAACTGAAAATGAAAATGTCGTCCAAAATAATAGGGCAATTTAAAAATAATTGTATATTTCATAAGAATTAAATGTGTTTGAGGCATCCGAAAATTGCCAAAAAACGGCTAGTGTGGAAACTCCACTACATATTCTAAGAGTCATTGGGTTTGAATACAAGTATGTCGTTCCTATCAGTTAATCTTAACAGCTCTGGCAGGACATTGAACTGAACAGGGGTCAGAAAAACTAATTATTTTTTTCTCTGCAGAATACTTATCGAGTGATCAGAGATATGTGTTCTTTTGATTTATGTCAGTGAATCTATTTGGAATATCAAATCGAAATTTCAACAAGCAGCTGACATGGACGAGCTATATCCCTACAAGTGGCACATAATGTTTTGATTAAACATATGAATTAAACATTTCCCTATGACTGTATTGAAGTTGAAGATTCCATTGTATCATTTTGCAGATTCATATTCCCGACCAAACCAACACAATATATATCATACGTAGGAATCAATGTCTTAAAAAAAGAATACAAAATAGTTCTTCTTGCAATCAGGTATTTTTAAATAATTCATCCAAAAGATAGCAAAACTTTCACACAAAAATATGTTAAACATAACATATCCTCAAGTCATTATGTATCTGTTTTTGACAAGAAAAGATACAAAACTTTATTACAATATTTATAAATATGTTTATAATGAAACAAGTTCATATGATAAGGTTTCTCGATGTCAAATGTGATCAAAGGTGATGATAAGCCTAGAAATGGTGAGCCGGACAGGGCTTGTACCACCAAAATACCCAAATTCTATGAAGAAGTTTTCAAAATTGTTACCCATGAAAGGTTATCTCGTGTTTCTGCATTTCCACCATGATTTTGAATTGGAATGGTTAATTAGTTACACGTTTTGAGCCAGACACAATTTGTAACGGATTGTCGGTTTCCATTTTGATATTGTCCTCAACTTCGTTGTTGCGGGGGATAAAAATATGAACCCATCAGACTTCTCAAGCATGCTAAATATGGAAACTCGTCACCACTGACAGACAAACAAAAATATCGTTTTCGATGGTCAATTGGTGATCCTTTGAAGATACTTCTGGAGTTATTTGATTGACATGCAAACAAAACCCAAACTATTTATTTGCAGATACACTAACAAGGAATCATACTAATGATACGCAGCTGTAAACTGTGAAATATACATTTATTTAACCTAAATAAAAAGCATTACACATTTCGTGAGATGTATGCTAACAAAAGTTTGTTATTGATTGTGACAGCCCCTTTATATTGTTAATACATTGAAATCTTGCAACCATTGTAAAAGGTAAATGGATGTTCATTATGAAATTTGTTTAGTTTTAAGAAGATTAAAAACCTACAACCTTTTGTCATCGACAGAATAACTGATATTTTAATAACATAATTTTGATAATTCTATACTGTTTTGGAATGTACACTGCCAGTAATAACATAAATTGCTGAAACATTTTCTCTAGATGCACCCGAACATATCAACAAACATGTAGTTTTAGTCTTCAAACCTTTCTAAGTCATTGAGGAGAAAGAAAGGACAATATTGACGCAACTGACAAAAATACTTAACCCTTAGATTGAGAACCTTTTCTGTTCTATACCAGAACTCTCGAAGACTTCACGAAGTATAAACATATTATCCATAGAAAGAAAAACCTACATAGCGGTTTAAAATAACAATCATTCATGTAAGTCAGGTCGTGTTGATGTAACAACAATAAACATTGCAGTGCGAATGAGACGAGGCTGAAGATACTCCTGCTACATATATAACACTTCCGGACTTACATGATGATGAATGTGATAACAGGTTTTATTACCAACGTGGTAATTCGTAAAGGGGTTTCATAACAATTTGTTATGACACATATGGGTCATAACACTTTAAAGTGATTTGATCGGCTTGCGGTGAACTTTGACATTGTCCGGACTTCTTTATTCATTCATAAAACGAACGTGTTTTCATTCACAAATTTGAATGGAACTGAGTGAGTCGGAGTCATTCTTCAAACTTTCAGTTTATTTTTTTAATCTTCCTTACCGAATTGTTAAGGAATACATCGGAGGACAAGAGAACTGCAATAAAACATCTAACTGATATCTCAAGGCTCATATAAAGACAAAAGGGTTTAGACCTAAATTCAGCACACTTTGATCACCGAATTTCATTAATTTGATCCATGTCGCCCAACAATGACACAGACAGACATTGCATGTTATCTATAGAACATAAAGACAACTGAATATTCTTTAGACAATATTCTTCAAAACAAAACGCGTTTGAACAATGATAAGCATCTTAAACGTACTTTGAAGGCGGGTGTTTACACATTTTGGCGAAAAGATACAGGCAAATGGCGGCCACCATGAAATGCCGTTGATCAAAGAAAGATAACTCTGACTGTTCTCGCGCAGGGAGATTTTATTTTCAAGTACCCTTCGTTCACGACAAAAGTGCTTATTACTTACATTTCACTATGAATTAACGTAGGGTAGAATTTAGAAATGTGAATATTTAACGTCGTAATAGTATAATAATTGAGGCTGTGACGTGGTTTGATATTCATCCGCCGTTTCGTCTCTTTATAGTCACAATAAAAGCTTGTTTAAAACAGCAATAAATCGTCTGAAATGCAAGTTGGTAATAAATAGGATACATAACTTGTTCCCCTTTCATATGAAGTTTATGTCCCTCGAGAAATAATTTTGTTTTGTCACTCGCCAAGGCTCATGACACTAGGGACATAATCTTGATATGAAAGGGGAAGCTCGTTAGATATCCTATAAAGGTATTGGGTGAGATTATATGTGGTGCCAATGTATTTCATGATGAAGCGTTTGGTGTAATTGGCGCTCACAATACTAGGTCAGTGTTAGTGTTTCCCGTCTCTTGCTTTTGTCAATTTCAATTCTTAATTATCGCTAATTGCTCATTATCACACTGTTTGTTCATTGGTAAATATTTGTATATATTAGTAGTAAAATATATCAGTAAATATTGTACGAAGCGGGGTATGAGTTTAGATATGGTGTTGTCGTGGTACCTTTTTCTATTCTGGTTATTCTGAATTTTTATTTTTTCATTGAAACAATTTGAACTTGGACGTTTGTTTATACACTACAAGTAACACATTCCAAACATACAATATACTTTATTTCAGGTCCATCATAACTAATTGCAACAGATTTGCAGTAATGGACATTACTTACAAAAATGTAGAAGCTATATCAACAACAATTCTAATATGTTGACGTCAATATCAAATTTTATTGACGCTGTTACATTTAAATGTCAAATTGTGAAGACAAAAAACGTGTTCATATTACTGAAGAGACATTTGTTTTCGAAGTAAACTGAGAATCACCTGATGTATATCAAATATACAATCAAATGAAACCAATACCTGTCTTCTCATGTCTGGTTGTTATATTCTAATAGTGACAATTAAACTCTATTTGTGAAATTGAAAACAGTTAATAGACTTCAATTCCTAAAATGATGAGAATACAAATTCTTGTTTTATGTATCAGGTTCCATAACAGACTCTTCCATTTGATCGATTTGTAATATTAATAACTTTGTCGAAGAGCTGTTTGATAATCTATTTTATAAATATGAATAATACGTAATTTAATGACCACGTTTACTTCACATTATAACATTTCCCGCTTCTTTATTTGATAAAGTTTGATCATTTATTTCATAACAATAATGAATTAATTTAAGTTTATTGCAATACTGAATGTAGTTTAACACATGTCACACTGCTAATCATATCATGTGAGCATTTCATCTCCTAATTTCTTTGCAAGGAAGATATTAATTTCCATAGAACAATCAGTACCATTTCAAAATGAGTCTCAATTTCTATCAATTTCCACATAAATAACTTATATTTGTCTGATTGATATAACATATCAACAACATCACATTTCACTTCAAAACATAAAGTGTGTTTCACATTTTGCTTTAAGTATACTTCAGCATTTAATATATATAGGTTGCATAGTTGATTGGAAATACATATTTTCCTTATTAGAATGTCTTTTAAACCATTTTAAACCAACTCTTTCAAAACTCAAATATTTGAATGGGAATTCGGAAGAACAACTTTTGTGACGTACAAAATATCTAAATAATAATTCCAGAACTAAATTAGATATATTGATAAAAGCTACTATATCAGTCCCGTTGCTATGGTGATGTCAGATGGTATGTCACATATATAAGATTAACATCATTTCGAAATATCACAATGTTTTTATTACGATAAACGTTAAGGGATAGACACAAGATATGAGTGATACAGTTCCTCAAAATGTGATTAGTTTATATTCAAGTAGTTAGATCATGCATACCTCACCGGGATACGGTCTGGTTTCAATTCATCCTTTCCTTCTGTTCAATGATGAGATTGAATATCAGTCCTTCATATAGTCACGCGTTAACCATGTTGATATAAACTTCAAAATTATATACACAAAATTAACAAATAGTTCTGCAATGTGATCTATATTACTTAATATTCTAATTGGTTTATGTATTGCTTATTTGTCATCACTTAACTCGATCCTTTTACAGTCAAAATAGGGAACAAGTAAGCAACTATTTGTCAAATGCACCTAACCCACTTCAATAATGTGAACCAGCGTGATAGGATAAGCTGTTTATAGAATGCTGTTAAATCTGTTATCGAGATTTTAATTCAATTCGATGTGGGGTCCCTGGATGGGTTTGCCAAGATAATGACGTTTTTTAGGAAAAAACTTAACTTCAAATGTCCTCCAAGGAATTCAGGTGTTTGCAAATAAATAAATTCAACTTCATTACTGGAAGAAACATCTCCAAGTAAAATTATATTTTTTTTAATGAAGTTCGGAAGTACATACAAAACTGTAGTCGTTAGGGGTTATTTATCATCTTCATGCAAATAATTTCACTAATCAAAACTAATGGAAAAATCAACGGCAAAGGAAACTGCATCTAAGCGAATAAACATCTTGATGCATGAATTCAAAATACAACTTAGTCTTAGAAATAACTAAATGGTTAGGAGAGCCCATAGGAACATTTCAATCTCTCTTTTTTTTGCTGAAGGGAGACGGATGAAACCCTTTCCGATTTCTACTAACTGGTAAGATTTCTGTGTTATTTAGTTTTTATGAATGGTCCTGTTGACTTTTGTCGATGCAACATTTGGTTTAATATTTTGGACCTTCATTACTTGTGCACAGTGGATAAGGCACACTTATAATACAAGTAAACAAATGTTATGCTTCAATGGCTGTTGTTTGTTATCAAGGTTACATAGCAATACCTATCGGAAAAGAATATTTTGATTATGTCACCAAAGAAACGAACATGATATATAATTTGTTATAATACACTACATAAACATATCTAATCAATCGCTTAGTCATTACTCACTGCTGTATTCAGCACGTGTACGAGTGTTCATGTTACATTGTTATACATATATGTAAATCACACATACATTTTTTTAGTCAACAAAAGGCATCAGCTTTATGTGCAGATTACCTTAATTATCATTTGAATATTTTGGCTTTGTCTGCTTTTTCTGTCTCTACATGACTATGGTACTAATTTATAAATGTTTAATAATCAAGGATTCATTCATTTTATGAGAGTTGTTTCGTCTCTCAATCTGCAACTCGTCTTAGTATGTGTCTTATTGTACTGCGCATTGATGATCCAACGACATAACACCATGATCGATAATCCCATGATCCAAATATCTATATTTATAGCTAACAACAGAAAAACCTTGAATTTATTCGCATTGCTTTCTTAAAAATGCACATCATAATTCTCCATTCTCAGCCTTGTAGTTTAACTTAAATTGCTCTATGTAATGTTCAATTGTCAAGTTATGATACAGTTACTTGGCTTATGTGAACTAAACTGAACACTTATAGTTCCGACATTCATCTAGAATAATTAACTTGGCGACATCATGCCAGCCTGAACTTTAACATCATAGGATTATATCGCCATTGATGTGATTAATAACATAAGTAAACATAATCAATCATACATGTCAACAATTTGTTCCTTGAAAACAAATACGCATTGGTCATCTGATAAGGATATACATACAAATTTAGAAAATGTTATAGTAAATGACACGCTGATAGTTTCTTGTAAATTTGGATGAAGAAGATTTGAAACACTATTGGTTTCTATGTTAAGCTTCTTGCTAAATAGCCTTAGGCCTCCTTTCCAATGGTCAGTAATGGTGTCACTAACTTTAAATCGACGTTGTATAAGCTCACCACATAGTCCGGATTTGTTGTCCAGCATTGAGCATATAGCCTAGTTAACTTGTTAGATTTCCGTATGGTGTTCGTTGTTATTGTGTTGCCATGTTATCGTAGTTAGCATGTAGCTAATATAATTATGAAGGTTATTATTGGTTTCGCTTTTACAATGCGAAGATGTCTCAAACACATTACAAATTACATGATATTTGCACTAGAATACGAAGGTAAGAGAACAAACTTAAGGTACGCAGCTGTATACGTACATACTGTTTTGTGATCAGCTTTTAAAAAAATATTCTTACCTTCAAAGAATGCATGAACACTATCTGATTACATTTAAAAGCAAGCATCCCATTAAAGGACTTTTAAAACATGCCACGTATAACCTTCCTTCCATTACCATTTCAATATAGCATGATATTAAATGAGATCCCCTATCACATAATGCTTACTTGTGTTACAGCAATGACATGGCAAAACAGTTTATTGTATTGCTTAGACTGTTTTACTTTTTAACTACCCATCAATATCTCTGCAGTGACCACTTCTGAATCTGATTTCATTTTGTAAAAAGATATTTGATACTCAGCCGTTGACATAGTGACCTGAAAGCTTCATAAAAGGTATAAGTCTAATTTATCAAGTTAATGTCCCTAGTGAAAAAAATTCTGCTTTGTTATGAGGCTAGTTTAATGTTACTGTAAACAATGTTAATTTTAAGTTGGTGTTCTCGTTAGACGAGAATCCGTATGAGAATTTTTGAAATAAAGTTCTTTAATGACAAAGTCAAACATATTTTTGAAGTGATCTTTGGATGCTTATATTGATCAGTATTCTGGCCCATGGCCAACCTATTTATTGAGGCCACACTATATTTGAGACCTGGCTTTTTGAACATGGTTTGTCCGTGTGCAAGACAAATTATCTAAATTACAAAAAGTGTACCCAGCTGTTCAAATGAGTACCTAAACACTAGATATCATTGACATACATGCCAGATGCATGACTTCTTTAGTAAGTTGCCCTCTTCTTATTCTCAAGGGGGGATTAAGTAAGCCCAAGGGAGATTTTCCCTACATATACATCATTTGTGTTATTTAAAAAATCATGTAAATGCTATGTTGTCATTGTTTAAAGTTGATGTTGTTTAACATAAATTGACATATAACACTCCTCCAGAACTATTTGGTAGCGTGATGTTCCAAATAAGGTAGAGGAGAATTTATGATATACGTGCAACATTCATGCATATTCCTCTGTATCAGCCCGCATGACATACAACCTGTACATCTATTACTTGAGTGTAATCTTGCACAGGCTTGTATGCCACTAAGAGCAAGCTTCCATTCTCAACTGAGTGTCACACTTGGTAGCCTGACTGTATACAATATGGCAAAAAAATTCAATTGATCACGAACAATTATTTATCAGTTTACTGTTACATCACATGGTCTCTGAAATCATCTATATTGTATAGTGTTTTTTAAACCTAATCTAAATCTAACATCATTTTGTTGCTTATATGTATTAAACAGTCTTATGTAGAAGTAAGCATTGCTTAGATAAACGCCGTGCCAATTAACATAGTTTGTTATTCTCACGATCTCCCTCCTCGATTTAGCAGAAAGTACATTTAGTGACTCTAGAGTGTACACGAGAGTGACACGATGGTTGTTCGATTAGGAATTTCATGGCTCTTGTGACACACATTGCAAAAACGAATGTAGCCCGGCTGTCAGGGTCAGAATCACTTCGTTCAGGTAGGTAAAGAACATGTAGATCAACATCGCAAGGACTTCAGAGTTGTCTCCCTTTGGATGCTTGATGACCCTGGAGACTGTGTCCGGTAACTAATAACGGTTACAACATTAATGAATGGTTAGTAAGTAGGAAATAAAGTGAATTTGAAGCCAATGGTAAAGCCTTCAAGAGGAATGTCTCCACCCCAAAAACGTCGTCAAATACACAACAGGTAAACGCGTGTTTGGATTAACTAAAGGGATTTTAACCATACTTTTAAAATCAGTGACTGTGACAATTTCTTTACACCTTTGTACATTAATAAGTTTCGGCCATAAGCTTATACATAAGGTGATCTTTCCCAAACCTTATATGTACTAAAGTTTGAGTTTTAGACTTTCCTGAAGTCTACCTGTGTTTACAAATAATTTTGGTTGATGGGTTGTATCGTCAGGCAGTAGAAGTCACGTTAGTTTCTTTTAGGATGCTTCATAAGCGGCTTCTGAAATGATATGCAACGTTATATAATCATGACATAGAAACTATCATTGGGCTTCAGAAAACAAAGTCAATTTGTGGGTATATTGTTTTTTCATGAGGGTTAACTGCTATTTGCTCTTTTCTTTTAAGGCAGGAGAGGCTGTTCTGAAATTTACAAACATAAAAATGAATAAACACAGTTTCTTGTATGTTCTTGGAGCGTTTTGACTTTGAGAGATTTTACAGTTTTGGAGGATTTCTATTTTTAACGGTTTTCATGGTTAAAGCTTGAATTTTTCAATCAACTAAAGGTATTGTTTGAAGATAATGTGATTATAACAGAATTATTGTTTGAAAGCGTTGTTATTTCCTTTTTGCACAGCAAAGAATTTTCATGTTTGATGTTGCTCTTTTATACAATTACTCTTTAACATGAAAAAAGCACCTTTCACATTCAACAGACAACAACGTTATCCTCATTATTTTTTTAAAATGATATAGAAAGAAATGTAAGCACTAACTCTTCAGTGATTAGTTCGTTTTGCAAAAGAATTGTGTACCTTGCTTTAAAAGAAAGCAAATCAAGTTAAAGTGAAATGTAGTTATATACCACGAATAATCAGATAATCGTCTACAAGAACAATTTATATCATATTGGCTTTTACTAAGATTTTCCTTTGTCAAGTATGTGATGTCATTAAAGATGGTGTCAAAGAACTTTTAACTTTTGTGATGCATAGCATAGCCATTAAATCTTTCTAAACGTTATGTCTTCCAACTTATTCTGAGTCATTATTGATCAAAAAAGGTTTATTGGTCTCGTTCATATGGTGACGTGAGATAATGTTTCACATATCGGATTATTATGGCATCTTTTAAAAAGGTCAGACCATTTTCCTTGACGTATAGACACTTGAGTGTAGTAATAATACGATATAAGTATTTATCATTTGATAACGGAATATGCAATAAATAAGAGCAACTTACAAATCAACTTAACATCTATTTTGTAAAATAAATTATTCCAACACTTTTCATTGATTTTGAGGGGTCAACAACGTCCTCTCACTTATTAGGCTACCGCTGAAAACAACATTAGGTGCTTATTTTGTTATTGATATGAAACAAAATAATGTATATCTACATAACACAATTCCATGAATAAGAATATAATTAATAGTGATAGGATGACAATATGAGTACACTTGTTGTGAGATGTCTGCATGGGTCATGTTGATGGACTTAAAGGGGCAGTAGCACGTTTTCAGGGGGGATATAGGGTGATGTCAGGAAAAGGGAACAAAATGGTTCCAATTTAAAGACAATTTATTTGAAATAAAATAAACAGAAATAATTCAAATATATAATGTTATGTTCAGCCAGGCTTTTCATTTTTTTATTACAAAGAAGGATTAAACACGTTTAGATAAACATGGCCGCCAATTGACTTTATTATATTGATGAATGGTTCCTTTAATGAGACACTATCAAGATTATACATTTAGAATTAACGTACAATTATCAGTGAGAAGTTGAAAACATAAAATTTAAAAAGAAACGTACTACTGCCCCTTTAAATGTTACTTGTAAACTTCTTTTCCTCCATGTTTATATCTGGCTATTTTGATTTGTATTCCTTCTTATAATGAAATTCGAATCACATTATTTTTCTTAAGGGAGTGAAAATTTATCATCATTTATTATTTGTTTTAGAATAAGAACTTTTGGTTAATACAAATAAACCTACCTATCTTAGAAGAAAAAATATCAAATATACATGAATTGCTTCTCGTTGAACAACTTTCATCTTCAATTTGGTGGGTGGGGGAGCCCATACGAATATCAAAATATATATGCTGAAACCGCAGTGTGACAACAAAAACCTCTGTGTTTTGGGGGAAATATAATTAATGGTTCCATTTGAAAAACAATGTATTTAAACTAAATGGAGCAGTAACGATTCAAATGTATAACGTAAAGTTTAGCCATGCGATTCATTTTTCTTACACAAAATGAATTAAAGGTGTTTACACAAAATGGATTTAATGTGAATCGTCATACTTTGTCCTCTGACTATGGATGATTGGCTTGTGTAATGAGATTTTTTACACTGTCAAAATAATACAATTAGCATTAACAAAATATAAAATTATCAAAAAACGTGCTACTGCCCCTTTAAAGTCCAGTAGACATATAATACAACTAAAAGGTTTGATGAATAAATAGTTATTAGATTGTGGTTTTTAAGTTTAGTGGAACAATGCTTCTAACAATAATATTGGTCCACACACAATCAAAGATATTTCATGATATGGTTAACTCATTATCCCCCATGACTTGAACCATATGCTGACCACTTTTCTACTTACAAACCATGCACCACAGTCTATTTGGTGACAACATGCCAGCGCGAACCTGACATCAGATGTGTTAGGTTTACATTTATGTCATTTAATGATGTATCGTATTTGGGCTGCACAACCAACCAAACACTGGTCATCTCAGAGTTATTGTAATTAATACAGTAAAATAGCACAAGTTGTTTGTGATCCAGGTATTTATCAGTTTAGTAAAGAGATTTCATGATGTAAAAGGAAATATGAAAAATATTAAGGGATCCATAAAGAACATTGCATATCGTTATTTTCAAGTCTTACATTTACTTATTGTAAGCTCTATTGTCATGTTTACATTAGTAAATCGCCCTTACACATAGCTCGCATAGCAACGCATTTGGTTTTAAAAGAAGCACTGGTCGTTTCTCTTTTTGTATCATACAATTAACATCGTGGACAGGAGTATACAAAAAAGGATTTTTGTAAATGCTGTCTTTCTCTTCATCGCAATCTACATTTATCCATTCTCATCATTTCGACACTATTTGGCCAAGAGCATATAGCAAGAAATCTGTCTTTTGTAATGATATTTTTTATCTAAATGAAATTATCACTGAAAACAACGGATTGACATACTAAAGGTTATAAGTTGAAAATGGCAATTCCATGTAGCAACTAATGACTGTGATTGAATGGAAAACAACTTAGAAATTGATGTTACATATGCCTCTCTTGGCAGACATGAAACCTGTGAAAAGCTCATGTACTGACCATTTTATTAGAGTCTACTCATATAACACGGCCATGTTTGTTAAAAGTGTCTGTTTGTTGTGCAGAGTACTCTCCGGACATGTAAATTGAAGCAACAGGAGATTGTGCTATGGACACAGAGGGAAATTACATCCTGAGGTCGCAAGAAGTACTTAAGGAATGCTCATTAGGGTTCATTATGAACGTCTTTGGAAATTAGTTCTATATACCAGTTTCTCTATTTTTCAATAGGGACCTCTTAATTATCTTATATTATTTTATAAATATGATATAAATCTTTACCTATTTTATGAATATTACATAAATATAAATTGATAAATCAAACGTTCCATTTTAGTTTCAGACTAAAAGTCAAATTTTTTTCTTAAACATACAGTGCTTAACAGTGTCATATTTTGATTGTTTTGGAAAAAGGTCAGAAATAATTGCAATCATTATCAAGCTGATTGATAAAATTGATAGGTTATGGTTGGCAGAATCTTGGTACTATCTACAACGAACTACGATGGTAAAGACTACCTTGGTAGGGGTATCTGTGATTAACGCTGGCCTCCATTTTGTTTTAAGAATTCTGGGCATCAAGGACAGTAAGTTTGTGATAGGTCTCTTTCTTCATAGTGAAATTATATTCGGGTTTTCATTGAGATGGTTGGGGTCGTTGTTGGGGTAGATGATAAAAATGTTGTCGGTCTGTTGCAAATTAAGGAAATCAATTTACTTGGCGATGTCAATTTCTCCGAAATAGATCACGTCGATGTCCTTTAAGAAACTGCAAAAAGATATTGATAAGCTTTCAGTCTTTTATTGCAAAGGTGATGTGATTTTGGATTTATCCCAGTTGCCAGTATTATTGTGGGGAGTTTTGGATTGCTATTGTGGCAATGTATTGTGGCTGTGCACAGGCTTAAACTAGTAAACCATGGTAAATTCAGTGTAGCATATACCGCATTGCAACCGAACTTTACTGAGTGTAGAACAGTTCTCTACTGCAGACGCAGTTGTCAAGCCCCTGACAGTTTTCGAGCCCAAATCATTTGATCCGAAGCCGAACACGCTAAGCTTTGGGATATCCGCCCCCCTCTTTCAATGAACCTAAATGTAAATTATTTTTTTATAAATCTAAAGCTTTTAGCTTTGATGGATGACAGGATTTCTTATTTGTAGTTGAATGGGATCCACTCAAAACCACACAAAAAGTATTGTCCTTGAGTGATTGTTTTAAGTTGTCATAGCCTTCAAGAAATACGCACATAATGTGAGATATATGTTAAGGTTATCAGTTGCAGAAGCAAACAAATCAGGAAGAAAGAGCACTTATCTGTTTAAAGAAACACGAGTTGTCAAAAAAGGAAATGTTTTTCAAATTTCTCTTATAACAAATGACATGAATACATGTGTTGATGTTGTTTACCAATACTCGTAAGATAAAAAATGACTTAATCTTCAACTCCTTTAATCACAATGATATGTATGGCAGGTTCTAAATTAAGAAACTGCGATTTTTATCTAGAATGACCGATTCGTAACTTAAACCAGATAAGGACACGTGTGATCAAGATCAAATTGAAAACATTTCTTTGTGTTCTCTATCAGTTTTGCAGGAAAGTCATGAAACAGAAAACATTTAATACATTCAAACGTTGCAAAAAGTGTTAGAACTATCGTAACATTAACTAAATTGGTGCAATATTCTAAACACTCAAAACCATTAATCGGAAATATAGTGAATAAGTGATACATTTAGTAATCTTTATATGATTCGTTTTTCTTAATATATGAATAAACTTACAAAAGATACAATTAATATGTAAGTAGACGAATGTGTAAACACACAAACTCATCTATGTAATTTTGTTATTACATTTCAGATATACATTATGACTTATTTCCCTTGACTTTATGCAAACCTTATTATATATTTTGAAGCTTATCGTAAATGTGCCAAAATAGCAATCATTAACATAAACAGCAATTGCACAAAGCATGATTAACCAAGTTGAAGGAGTTGATATATATTGCTGTCAACCAAACGCTGCTTTATCTGTGACCGATTATCTACGTAACTAATTTCAGTATCATCTTTAAGTATGTATTTGGAAAATGCTGTTCATCAACTCTAAAATTCATATATTTTGGTACAATTCCAAAGTATTTTAAGAAACATTTGCTAAGCAGCTATACATGAACACGTTCACTAACCTCAATCTAGATTCAATCAGTTAACAGGTAATGAATGAGAAGGATCCCTACGGCAATGTGCAGGAGCATATTGACATGGTCTCTGGTATGCTAATGTTTGTTCTCACTTTGCTGTTCAAATATCAAACAAAGACAGCATGTAGTAACTGGCACATGGACTATGGTGTTAACATTACTTTCTTGAGTTGGAGATAACTGTTGTGGTTTTCACGTAGAGGTACAGAATCATGTTGATTCGACCTAATAACAAATGTGTGGTATGTAAAGAATAATGACAAGATATGCCATAATTCCATTTCAGTAATCTTCTTCCTTTCAAAAGCAATTGAAAAAAATGGTATAGAAATACAAACCCTGATAGCTGGATCAATTCTAACTCTGCCACAGTTGACATTGAATACATTTCAAGAAAATTAAAAATAATCTGTCCTGATTTGCAAAGACAATGAACAAATATTTCTAGCGTCAGTTCTAATAGACATATTAGCTTCAAACGTCATAATATCCAGAGCTTAATTCCAGAGGTGTTCAAGTTACTGCAACTGTCTGGCAACTTGAAAACTGCACTTGAAGAGGATACCCCCAGAAGAATACTTATTTCTAGAGGGTGTAAAGCATTACTCACAACGCCAAAACTAGTTGTTACAGAATATTCTAAAGTTTCAAATTTGCTGCGGTTGTCTACTACAGGTATGTGGGTTGATATGGTACTCTATATTCATCCTAGATGAATGCTTGGAAAGTAAAAATGCTTCTGCCCATTCATTAGCTTTAATGAATTATCTTTAACAACGCTTTTTATTTGTGACAATTCTTAATTCACATGAACATAATTTCATCTTTACAATTATTCAGTTATTCTGATTAGTAAAAGGGTTTATCGACACAAGACAAATTTATATATTGAAAATCATCTTTCATCAATACGCATTATAAGTAAACGCATTTTACCATTTATGTGTATGTACTTTGTATACGTTCTATTTTGACGGACTGGTCATTTGTATCGTTATTATCTAAAAATGACTGTTTTTCCCAAATGTTTTTTCTCCACATATATGAAAACATTCCAGTTTATTTTAGTATTTACATATCAAATGGATCCAAGTCAAATGAGCAGCTGATATATCATTGTGACAGTTACAGTTAAGATAATGAAAGGTATCTATATAGTGGTATGAACAGATGGTCGCCACCATCAAAGTTAATGAATGGTTCATCCATACCAGTAACTTCCAATCCTTATATTAAAAAATTATTAGGTTGCCAAATATCGCAACAGTTAACGAAGAATAATCTCTCAATGCCCTTTGTCATGTGATGTGGTCAGTAAGTTGATATTAATATGTGGCTCTTTCACTCTCAGCCACAAAGGAGGAATGTTTCACTGGTCGGGAATGTCCATCAGTCTACCTCTGCTATAAACAAACACATTCTCATCTCTAACGAATAGTCTACAGGAGATCAATAATTGATTGTAGTTGTTCTAGGTAGTTGGCAAAACGAAAATGGTAACGAGTTTGAGAAGAAGTAATTAACTGGAAGATACTGGAACAGTGCTATCTATTTCAAAATGACCTGGATCTAATTGGTATTAGCGAGTTGATATGCGAGGAATACATTGTAGGCCATAGAGTGACACCGCCAAGTGCAAATTCTTACATTGTGTAATTTATATTACAATCATGTAGTTTACCTTTGAGATCACTTGTGCCTGTAAATTGGATGCATTGTTGTCGTCCAAAATAGGTAACTAATGTTCAGCCAGCTACAGTAACCCGCTTGCACTTTGAGGCATGCATTTAGAAACGTCTTCAATGAAGTTGGTAGACATAGAGTGAGCATTTTAACTTTACAAGCTCTTATTCCATATATGTGTCTGTGGTACCGTGTAGGATTGCACCAAATAATAACTCTCGCGTCTGCTTATCCTTAAAGTACCTACAAAGCGAGAAAATCATATTTCACTAAAAACTTAGTATGAACAAAAGGCATGTGGAATATTTTATTTGCATATCATATCGCTTGATCAATAGTTCTCTTGTTGATTCTTTGCGAGACTTTCAAACTATCACTGCAAAACATTGCATATTATCATGAAAAAGAATTTATTTGCACATTTAATTAATAGCTGTAATTATATCATTAATTTTTTATATACGACGATGTTCATCAGCATCAGATTTAAAGAAACTATTTATTAAACATCAGAACCTATAAAGTTAAAGACAGGTGAGTTAGATTTAAGCTTCAATAAATATAAGTGCTAATAATTGTATGCGACAAATTACATTAATTTTAGGAAATATACAGACAACGATACACAATTTCTTAGCATTAGTCTCCTTATCTCCAGTTCTCATATCTCCATGACAATAGGACCAATTATTCATTATTTACTATCATTAACATCTGTACTCTGAAGAGTCTTTGTATCTTTGAAAGTATGAACAAGTGTTTACAAAATTTTAACATGTATTATGTAATCGTTTTTTCAAGTTTATCTAACCACTTTCAAAAGTGTCAATAAACCTGTCAAGGGAACAAGTAACCCTTTAAAGTTAAGAGTTACATTTCTAGATTTCAATTTTACGTCACTATGGGGTCCGTGGGTCCGTATGCTCAGAGCAAGTCTGTTTTCAAACTTCAATTATAATATTTAGAGATTCACACCCGTAGCTCAAGTAGTGCAGAGTTAAAATATGCCGTTGTGTTACAAGGAAATCCCCAATTATAAACAGGATGATTTTTTAACTAACATTGAGAGTAGGAACGCAAAATAGATCGGAAATGTTCATCAGACTTCTTGTCCTGTTTATTTACCTGATACTGTGACTAATAGACTCCCATCTATTTCAGGACTGGAAAAAGAATTATTTTACTTTCATTGTATCCAATTTGAACTATTTTGTGATAGGTTAATGGCTATGAAGACCCTCCGTTGCTATGACAGAGAACACCAAAGGTGTGGTCTCTGTGGAAAATTTTGTGTGACCAAATACTTAAATAGCCATACAACTACCTTTTGATTGTGGGGATCACATAATAAAAAGTAACCCATTATTGAAACAATAATTGTAATTGAACTGTCACCATTTCCAAAGCATATTACAAGACGAAAATCAATGATGCCCAAGTTATCGATTGTTTATTTTGCCTCTCGAGAACCAACATGTTTGTGGTTTCCTATTATGCACAGTTACATACATGAAAACAGTTTGAGCCATAAAACTCTACAACAATCAACACGTTAACTTGAGTTGAACACACAACCATAAACATGCATGGTAGACACGCATCAAATGGGTTGATAGGAGTGAAAGATATGAAAGACAACAGTTTTATGTGCAAATTCCATTGAGCGTGTAATTTGTATTTTTTAAGAACACCTCTGTTGTATTATTTGGGTGCACCGATTCAATGCAAACTCGTTTTCACGGACGAAAAAAACATTTCTTAAAAAAGATCTACGTCATTGTATCTGCTTTGCAATATATATATATAGCTTTAGAATTTAAAGTTTTCCAACAAATTGGAAGTTTTTTAAAGATCGTTATAAGTGAAATCATTGTGCAAGATTTAAATGGTTTCTAAAACCAATCAGTATATTTACGCTATCATGAGAATAAAAAAGGCATGGGGACATCTCAATCTAATCAAATAAAATGAATAATAAAATAGATACAATAAAAGTATTTGTTTATAAAAAGCACAAGGTTGGTTACGGCATTTTGACTGTTTGGATTAAAATTGTGGTTAGTGTTAAAACACACAACACTTCAGAGAATATGTCAAATACATAGTTTATTAGAAGGAAAGCAGAATGTCAGTAAGACATCAATATTTCATGTCATTTTTTAATAATGTCTTGTTTCCATTTTACAAAAGAAACTGACTCTATTCATATAAATAATTCACAAAGATATAGGGTTTTCATGTGACACTCATTCATACAGACAATAACATAATTGTAGTTTGTTTATGAAGCGAAGGTGCGACTATTCCACCTAAGGTTAGACTTAGGAAATATGGACACAGGCAGTTCTCATACATTGCGCCCGTCTTATGGAACTCATTGCCACTTCACATTCGCCAAGCGACATCAGTGGACTCAATCTCAGCTAAAAACTGTCCTTTTTAAGAAAGCCTATGGGCCATTAGTAACGCTAACTGTGAACGAGACAACTGTACAGAAAGCACTGAATTTTCTTATTTGAAACATTTGAGTTGAAAACCTTTTTTTGATAAAAATATCATTTGTATGAATTGTGTGCTATAAGAACAATGTGTGTTGAAGTATTAAATGTGAGTAGGAGCCCTTCATGAAATGATGTGGATGGTATTACTAAAGTTCTAGATGGGCAAAACGATAAGGTCATTGTATCGAATAACGTTATACGAATGAACATCAATATCGAAAAACTATTTCCCAGATTTATTTATTTTTTATCAAATATGGTTCATATATCTCAAATTTGACCCCAGAAGCATTTCGAGTTATGAGTCTGTTAGGCAATAATTGTTTAAGTGGTTTTTAAAAATCTACTTTACAAAGATGTCAATCAATTTGATAAGAGCTACCATCTTAATTTTGAATGATATTTTTAGATTTTAATTTAACCACTCTGTGAGGTCTCTAAATCAGTTTGCCTAGGGCGTGACTGTTTCAAGGAGTCAATTATCAAAGCTGATGAGTTACGGCTTTAACTCAAGTGTTGCGATGTTAAAATAGCCCTTTGCATCACTGGAGGAGAGATGTCATAAACAAAGGTGGTGTTGTACTTTTGATAGTCCTTAATCATTCCAGTAAATAACACTCTTTACAACTTGAATGTGACAACGTGGAAAAGTTCAAATTACTTGTGTACTTATGAGAACTTTATTGGAATGAAGTTAGGTAATGTAGACACATGAGGAAATTGAAAAAAACTATTTCCTCTTTTACTAACAAAGCAACATCGTACAGCATAATATTCAGACGAGGTGTTTTAATGAAGGATTCGACAGAACAACTAATAGTTGAAATCACAACAAGGCAGCTAGTTTGTATTACATTTCTTTAAAGTATGAACGTAAAATAACGTTTAACTTTTCATGTTACAAAATTAATAACTCGTACAGCCATAAAATACTGCAACGATCAACATGTTAACTAGAGTTGAACACACAAGCATAAACATGCATGTAAATCACGCACCAAATGGTGTTATGCGAGTTTACAGCAACGAAAGGAAGCAGTTTTATGTGCAAGTTTCATAGAGCATGTAATTTGAATAGTTTAGCTGTCATGCTTTCCGATATTAATTTTTGTTTGAGTTATGGAAGAGTAAACCGGAACGTTTACATTGTATTGTCTATCAATAAAACATCCCTATAATTAATTAGATTGTCTTGTGTATGACTTCGTTGTCTTATCTGATAGTCCATTCGCATAAGTACATATTTCATATTCATTATTATTTGTATATTGTAGTATATGTGATTTTCAACATTGCTTTGCTATGGTGTTTGAGTATATAACAGTACGTAAAGCTAAGCCTTTACAAATATAGGAATCACAACTGCTTTTGGTAGCTAAGTAAGTGCAAATGATGATGATTGGCAGCCCCGTCTGTATTACTGGCTATAACTTTTTTCTACTAAGCTTTCCAGAACTTGTATTCATAACTTACTGCTTATACCTCGGGGGAACGATTTTGACATGTTCACGTTCAAGGTCAAAGGTCAAGGTCACGAGCAATAAAATCACTAAAACATTTCTTGTACACGCGATAACTTGAAAAAAAATTGTGTTATGAAACCCTAGCTAGGTATATATCATCCTTGGAAGAGTAAACCATTTTGTGAAGGTTTTTGCTACAATCTGTCAAAGGTAAAGGTCACAGCAAGATCACGAATTAAGCATGGTTTTAATCAATAGATGATTGTTATACTCAATGAAAAGTGTTCTCTGATTGTGTGAGCTTGAAGTTCAAAGGCCAAGGTTATGAGATTTGGATTATTGCAATGTGCATCTAATTTGGGTATAACTTAATGCCATTAAGCTTTTCAGAACTCATGAACATGTATACATGTAATGATTTACACCTCTCGGGAATTACTATGACATGTTCACTTTCAAGGTCAAAGGTCTAGGTCACGAGGTATAAAATCACTTTTAATTTCCTTGTAAACGTGATAAGTTTAAAACTTATTTAAGAATTGAATGTCAGTTTGTGTGTTTGCACTGGAAAATAAACGATGTAAAAGCTACATTCAAACTTGTGTGAACCCAGCGAGCAGGTTCACATGAAAGTTTGAATGTAGCTTTTACATCGTTCATTTTCCAGTGCAAACACACAAACTGACATACAATTCTTATAAGTTCGCACCATATATGGAATGGAACGGCGGAGTGATATGAATACTGTTTTTTTTCTTTGAACGAGTAACACTGCGACATGCGACCAGAAATAATCCCAATTTGAAAAGAAACTAAATATTTATCAAAATACATTGTAAATCTGTGTTATATATGAGATAAGATAACATGATGCACTAAGAATTTCTAAATGAAGCGCAAACTTGTATAAAACCCCTTCGTGCAAGGACAAGAGATCAGAGTTATCTGCCTTACATTTATGCATAAGACGTTGTGTCATGCTGGTCGCCATTTGCAGGGGTATCTTCGTCAAAATATGTAAACAACAGTAATTAGTGACTTGTAACTGCTCTATCGATAATTGTCATCTCTTGTGTATACATCGTGAGTATGAAGACTGTCTTTGTTACGCTTTACAGTACTCAATTATGACTGTAATGTAAATATTCATCACGTTCCGTTCGATCAGATCTACTAGGCTATTTTGCAATAAATAATTAGCCTATCAAATGATCTAAAACAAATGATAAAAGTGAATGTTTTCAAATCAAAATATTCTACTTGGAAAATAAAGCTATAATTACAATTCCATTGGTAATTTTTACTAACAAATTCTTGAATAACGTTTGGTTTGATGTTGGACGGAGAATCAAAGTAGTTCCGGTCAACGTTCACACAAGTATGAACACTGTTTTTGTGAGTTCATGGGAAATGAATCGATGAATCTTCGATCACATGACCATGCCCAATCAACGTTCGAGGATATGTGTAAACTTCAGAGTGTGAAATTATTGTTCTTTGAAGCTCTTACTTGGTATGTATCATCCTTGGAAGAGGAATTTTTTTTAAAGGTTTCTGCTACAATTTGTCAAAGGTCAAGGTCACAGCAAGGTCAAGACTTTATCATTGTTTAGCAAAAATCTTTAATGTAACAATGAACGCTTTTATTCATAACATTTCTGTTATACTCAAAGAAAAATGTTCATTGATTGTGTGGCCTTGAATGTGAAAGATCAAAGTCATGAGCAAATATCTAATTCGCTGAGGCTTGAGGCGGAACAGGGGAAGGCAAAACCCCCAGTTTCAGGGCTGCTCTGCTTTTGCGGTGTCCAACAAACTAATCTAGTTTAAACAGTATCGATGAAAAAAAAAGCCCTATAGGCTATACCTTTCGTACCAATATACAGTAATGAGAATATCGTGAGAATATCTCATTTTAAGTATCTGATAATGTTAATATTTTACACGAAGATATCTGTCAGACTGAAAAGATGTTTTAATTATCTTGAAGTTAAGTTGAAGATAATTTGCGGTTATGAAGATGTGAAGATGTGAATAAAAACAAATGGTCATTTGAGCTTTATATATAGCTTTGAGCAATGATGTCCAACTCCATCTTCAACTTGATTGAGAAATATCTTGATATCTATTGATATGGGCAACTTAGGATATGAAAAATAAGGAAAATTTAGCAAGGTAAATCAAAAGACTTTGCATCAACAAAATGTGAGGATATATCCTAGTATCAAGATAATTTACTTATCATTTCATCTTTGTGCAAAGTATCCTATAACATCGTATCGTTTGTGTTGCGTTGAGCTGAAGGAGTAAAGCATGTAAAGCACTTTATTACTTATGGCTTTATCAGGTAAGCTTCTGAAACCTTGCATAAAATGACCTTTCAATAAGTGATACACATGATGACCTCAAACATTCTTTATATATTGACGCCTTTAATGTCCATTTCAAAGGGGACATGTTACTTTCTTCCTTTTTATCATACAAACAATATATACATATAAATAAATGACATTAATAATGTATCGGTGAATACAAGACTAAACACTTACTTCACTTAAGGGTTAAATTCGTTTCAAATCATTGTTCGTTCTGTGCAAGAATATCAGGTGAAACATTTGTATTTGAGAGGCAATGATTAATTGTAACATGACTTCGGTAAATACTCGTTTCTGATTGGTTGATTTGAAGGATTTGCCAGTGTTAAATGGCAATGAACACCCGCAAATTGGCTGAGGCGAATCACCGCGAAAAAGATACATAATTTGGTCCGCCTCAACATTAAAATGTTCTGATTCTCCCAATATTCGTCCCCGATTCACATGTTACTGTTCTTGTTGTCATTTTCTAACTTGCGCATTCCCGTAGATGTCAAAAATCCTTTTCTATTTGCTTTAGTTTTATGTAACTAAACTTTCTTAATTGGCTAAGTTTCTCCTAATTTGCCGCCTTGTGCCATGCGGCCGGTTTGTTTCGAATGCCATTACCATGGCACGACGTCACAAGGGCAAACGGTTATGACGTCATAATGATCACGTTATCGTCACAATGGTCTCGGTGAGTTTAAGATATTTGTTCAGTCGGGTTTGTTCCTGTTAATTTATGAATTATATAACTGTTTGCTATCTCTGTATTTTCACAGTGAAAACTATAATATCTCATCTTAATGAGTGCAACTGATTTGCAATGTAAGACCACTATTTTAATGTCTATAACACTGGGAATTCCTTCTTCTTTATAGCTACACCTATAACAATAATGGATCAGTCGTTAGATCCTTTCAACTCAGAGTTCCCTACGTAAAAATAGAGTTCGCTCTTAAAGTGTTTATAACTAACGGTCATGTTACAATATCGATAAATAGTTGCGTTTGTATAATTTCTAAAGCCGTCCGTTTTAAACTAAATTTGCGAGTGTTGAATAACAATGAATCCCGGAAATTTTACAATCGCAACTATTTATCTTCTAATTGAATTTTACCGTTAAGTGTTGTTTATACACATGGGTGCCAAGAACTTGCAATATACAGTTTTGGCATTCTCATTCATTTTAAAAAGTGTATCTCTTGGTTTGTTAAGTTTAAAAAAAACGGTTTGAATAATACCTAAAAATCGTTATTATTTCGATATTGTATTTTGATTTAGATTACCTTTCTGCATTAAAGGAAAAAAAGGTTACACTTGATGGTTCTTTCTTGAGGAACCTTGAAATATATTTTTACAGGAGGAAAAACTGAACGTGGGACCATCTTACAAGAAGGACTTAAGAGTGTGGTAAAATATCTAAATAACAGAAAGCTTTAAATAGATAATTCGGTCGGCAATACAACCCTTTAAGAAAAACATTTAGGCAAACAATATGATTTTTCTTAAATTTGTAAAATCCGATTCATCTGTATTAACTTTATACATGATCCATCAATTGTTAAGAACCTTACACAAACTATTTGCTAAGAGGTTACCACTTTTCACAGTAAGTACACCAAGCCCTGCCTTTCATAATTGACAGTAATTGCTGGCATCCCGGCCGGATTCCTTTAAGTGACCACTTGATATGTTTATGAGTGTATTATCATACGCCTCGGAGTGAATTGATTTTTCTGATTCGGAATTTGTAACTTTATCTACTAATTCAAGCAACTTAGCAAATTTATACATCAATGACATGTTGAAGAACGTTTATTTGTCCCCCCTTCAAAAGAACATTCAGTGCTTTAAAAATGATAGCAAACTGTATAATAAAGGGCTTTGAAAATGACCACAATTCGTTTTGGTAATTTTATCTAAACTGCATTTGCATTGACACACAGCTGTAAATTGTGAAAGATATATTAAATTAACCTAAATAAAAATCATTACACATTTCATAAGAGGTATGCTAATAGAAGTTTGTTATTAATTGGGTCACATGAACAGTCCCTTTATAGTATTAATTCATTGAAAACATGCAACCAATGCAAAAGGTAAATGGAAATTAATTATGTAATTTGTTTAGTGTAAGAAGTATAAAAACCTACAACCTCTTTGCCATCAATAGAATAACTGACATTGTTATTCAATATAATTTTGATAATTCTATACTGTGTTTGAATGTACCCTGCAAGTAATAACATAAATCGCTGAAGCATTTTCTCTAGGTGCAACCAAACATATGAACATAATTTTAGTGTTCAGTACCTTTCTGGGTCATTGAGGAGAAAGAAAGGACAATATGTACTCAACTGACAAAAAAACTTAACAGAACTCTCGAAGTATGAAAATGTTATCCATAGAAAGAAAAACCTACATAGCGGTTTGAAATAACAATCACTCATGTAAGTCAGGTCGTGTTGATGTAACAACAATAAACATTGCAGTGCGAGTGCCACGAATTTGAATATACTCCTGCTACATATATAACACTTCCGGACTTACATGATGATGAAGGTGATGACAGGTTAGGTACTGGGGTGAGATTGTATGTGGTGCCAATGTATTTCATGATGAAGCGTTTGGACTACTTTGCATACACAATACTTGGTCAGTGTCAGTGTTTCCCGTCTATTGCTTTTGTCCATTTCAATTCTTAATTATTGTTAATTGCTCATTATTATTTGTTCATTGGTAAATATGTGTTTATATTAGTAGTAAATATCTCAGTAAATATTTTACGAAACGGGGTATGTGTTTAGATATGGTGGTATAGTGGTACCTTTTTCTACTTTGGTTATTCTAAATTTGTATTTTTTCAGGATTTAATGGAAACAATTTGAACTTAGTGCATATGGGCCTTAAATCATCTCAATATAATTTGATGAAACTAAGTAGTTACAGCCATTAACTGAGTGGTCCAATGTACTCCTCATATTACTTTTTTCTTTATTTGTCAATTACTTTTGAAATATTTACCTTTATATTTATATTTATTTCAGGTCCATTAAAATTAATTGCAACAGATTTGCAGTAATTGACATTACTTAGAACAATGTAGAAGCTATATCAACAACAATTCAATGTTGACGTCAATATCAAATTTGTATGACTCCGCAACATTAAAATGTCAAATTGTGAAGACAAAAACGTGTTCATATTACTGGAAAGACATTTGTTTTCCATTTCGAATTAAGATGAGAATTATCTTATGTATATAAAATATACAATCAAATGAAACCAATACCTGTCTTCTCATGTCTGGATGTTATTTTCTAATATTGACAATTAAGCTCTATTTGTCAAATCGGAAACAGTTAATAGACTTCATTTCCCAAAATGATGAGAATACAAATTCTTGTTTTATGTGTCTGGTTAACTTTGTCGAAGAGAAGTTTGATGATCTATTTTATGAATATCAATAATTCGTACATGGTATTGAATAACCACTTTTACTTTACAATATGACATTTTCCACTTCCTTATTTGATGAAGTTTGATAATTTATTTCATAACAATTATGAATTTATTTTAGTTTATTGCAATAATGAATGTGGTTTTACACATGTCACACTGCCTGAAATTTCACTCTGCTAATCATATCATGAGAGCATTTCGTGTCCTGATTTCTTCACAAGGAAGATATTAATTTCTATAGAACAATCAGTGACATTTCAAAATGAGTCTTAATTTTCTATCAATTTCCACATTAATAACTTATCTCTCTCTGATTGATATAACATATCAACAAAATCTTTTTACGAGAAACGCTAAAGGATAGACATAAGATATTAGTGATTTAGCTTCTCAAGATTGGACAAGCTTATATTCAGTTTCATAGATTCCTCCCTCCCTTGTGTACTGTATGGCGTAAAAAAGACTACCTTATACTCACAATGTTTACACAAGAGATGAAAGTGTTACGTAGAGCAGTTAGCTCGCTCGCTGGGTTCACACGAGTTTGAATATAACATTGACATCGTTTATTTTCCCGTGCAAACACATAAAATGACATTCAATTCTGAAATACACAAATATGATAAATAGGTCTGCATTGTGGTCTATATAACCTAATATTTTTCATTGATTTATGTATTGCCATACCATAGGGTAAGTTGTTTCTAGTATACTGTTAAATCAATTGTCGAGATTTTAATTCAACCCGGTTTGGGGTCCGTTGATGGGTTTGCCAAGATAATAACACATTCAAAAAGATAATTTCAAATGTTCTCTAGGGAATACAAGTGTTTGCAAGTAAATAAAGCTAATTTCATTACTGGAAGAACATCACCAGAATTTTTTTTGTTTTTAAAATGAATTTCGGACATGTTAATTATGCTGCTGAAAGAACACACAAAACTTTAGTCTCCCTATTCATCTTGATACATATATTCAACAGCAAAGGATTCTGCGTCTTAACGAATTAACACCATGCTGCATTAATTCCTACTCATTTAATAACTTGGCATTAAAAATAAGTACATCAACTATGTGGTGAGGAGAGCACACGAACACATGAAGGGAGACGGATGAGACACATTCCGATTTATTTCTTGTTCCTGTTAAGTTTTCTGATTTATTTAGTTTTTGTGAATGGTCTTGTTGACTTATGTTGATGCAACGTTTGGTTTAAAAGTTTTGGGCCTTTAATACTTGTGCTTTAATCTTGTGCACAATGGTTACGCGCACTTCTAGTACCAGCTAACACATGTCATGCATAAATGACTGTTGATTCCTTGGTGATCAAGGTTACATAGTAAGACCCTTATAGTCAGAATATGTTCGATTATGTACCAAAAGAAATGAGCATGATGACTCGTCTTTATACACTACGTTAAAATATCTAATTAATTGAGACAATAAGTAATAGATTCAATTCAGATATTGACTTGTTACCAGTTGAAATAGTTATGGCAAAACAGAAAATTTGCTTAGTCATAATACACTGTTGTATTCAGCATATTTACGAGTGTTTAGGCTCCCTTAATATACATACATGAAAGTCACACATAAAAGACATCAGAATTTTTGCAAATTACCTTATGCATCATTTGAATATTCCGGATTTTTTTTTTAAATGAAGTTGATAACTGATTAAATGTTTAAGGATCAATGAGTCGTCAAGAGTTTAGTTTTGATAAAGAGTTGTGTCGTGTCTCCAACAGCTGCTTGTCTCATTGTTAGTCTTATTTGTACTTATTGCATTGAAGCCCTATCGATATTGCATTGAATTTATTCGCATTGCTTTCTTAAAAATGCACATCATAATTCTCAATGCTAAGCCTTATAGTTTAACTTACATTGCTCTATGTAATGTTCAATTGTCAAGTTATGATACAGTTACTTGGCTTATGTGAACTAAACTGACCACTTATAGTCCTGACATTCATCTAGAATAATCAACTCGGCGACATCATGCCAGTGTGAACTTTAACATCATAGGATTAAATCGCCATTGATGTGATTAATAACATAAGTAAACATAATCAATCATACATGTCAACAATTTGTTCCTTGAAAACAAATACGCATTGGTCATCTGATAAGGATATACATACAAATTTAGAACATGTTATAGTAAATGACATGCTTATTGTAAATTTGGATGAAGAAGATTTGAAACACTATTGGTTTCTGTGTAAAAACTGCATGCTTTCCAATGGTCAGTAATGGTGTCACTGACTCTATAAGCTTCACTGTATAAGCTCACCACATAGTCCGGATCTGTTGTCCAGCATTGAGCATATAGCCTAGGTAACTTGTTAGATTTCAGTATGGTGTTCGTTGTTATTGTGTTGCCATGTAATCGTAGTTATGCATGTTGCTAATATATGAAGGAAAGCTAAGTTCAAGGAGATTGGGGAAAGACTCGTTCAAGACTCCAGGCCTGGACACACTGGGAGCAGCACGACAGGATCTTGGGTATGACTCTGTCATGTACCCGTTAGCTGAGTAATGTACCATCAATAATAAAACCAATTGAAAACCAAGACATGGTCTTCTCGTTTGATTTTTGTGATGTTGTGTTACAGATTCCCTGATGCAAATATATAAAATGATTAAAAGAGATGAAAAACGTTTTCATTTCATTCATTCAATCTTAAATTTAATACATTCTTTTCGTGTACACAATATCTATGCCACAGTTATGATTTCATGATGAATGATTTATGATTGTGTTACAACAAAGACATGAGAAAATAGTTTTATTGTATTGTTTAGACTGTTTTACTTTTTAACTACCCATCAATATCGCTGCAGTGACAACTTCTGAATCTGATGTCATTTTGTTAAAGATATTTGATTCTCAGCCGTTGACGCAGTGACCTGATAGCTTCATACTATTTTGGATAGCCCCAAAAAGGAATAAGTCTAATTTATCAAGTCCCGAGTGAAATAATTTTGCTTTGTTATATAGGCTTGTAGACAAAAGGTTAACATAAAAGGCGAACGATTCCTGCTTCCTTTCTATTACAAACTCGTATTGTATACTGTTTACTGTATTGTTCTCTTAAAGAATGGTACAGTAAGTAAATATGAAAAGTTATACAACGTTAAATATCCACACTTTTTAGTTTTATGATACAGCTTTTCGTTGCATTAAAAGCATCGAACAGAAGTGATGATAAACAAAGCGTTGTAAAATAAAAAAAATTCTGTTCGAGAACAGGTGAGAGTTATCTTTCTTGGATTAACGTCATGTCATGTATTGTTTGTCTCCCATAAAACTAAATCAAGTCATGAAAGTAATATTCATAAAGTAAGCTTACAGTTTGAAGAATTAATCTGGTGTGATTTCGAAATCTGTAAAGAAAATGTTAACATATTCGTTATAGTAGTTGATATTGTCAAAATCCATCGTAAGACAATGAAATCACTTGGAGGTGTAACAAGTTTATTGTTCAAACCCTTTACCAAGTACCAAGTGGTTAATAATCTCACAAACTACACTACTCACTGTTAAGTTGGTGTTCTCGTTAGATAGTCAAAGTCAAAGATATCTTTTAAGTGATCTATTAAAGTATGTATTAGTTACCATTCTGACCCGTGGCCAACCTATGTTTGAATCCAGCGACCTGGCTTTTTTAACATGGTTTGTCCTTGTGCAAGACACATTATCTACATTGAAAACAGTGTACCCGGCTGTTCAAATGGGTACCTGAACACTAGAAATGTTTGACATACATGTCAGAGGCAGGACCTCTTTAGCAAGTTGCCCTTTTCTGATACCCAAGGGGAAATACGTAAGGAAAAAACATCCCAATGGGGATTTTACCTACGTATCCACTATCTTGTGTAATGTTCTTATTGTTTCATGTTCGTGTTGTGTAACATAAATTGACATATATCACTCTTCCAGAAGAGATTTAATTGGTAGTGTGAGGTAGAGGAGAATACAAGAATAATATACGTGCAACAATGCGTGGATATTCACTAGGTTATTCACCATGCACTCTGTATCAGCTCACATAGCATACAACCTGTTCATCAACCACTCGAGTGTAATCATGTGTATGCTTGTATGTCACTAAGATCGAGCTTCTATAGTCAACTAAGTCTCCCACTTGGTAGCTTGACTGTAAACAATATGGCCAAAGAAATCAATTGGTCACAAACAATTTATTAATTTATTTTAACATCACATGGTCTCCGAAATCATCTATATTTTATAGTTGTCCTTTAACCTAATCTAAACCTCACATCGGTTTGTTGCTTATATGTGTTTAACAGTCTTATGTAGAAGTAAGCATTGCTTGGATAAACACCGTGTCAATTAACACACTTCTGTTATTCTCACGATCTCCCTCCTCGATTTAGCAGTTAGAGTTTAGAGTTACTTAGACTGCACACGAGAGTGACACGATGGGTCAGAATCACGTCGTTCAGGTAGGTAAAGAACATGAAGATCAACATAGCAAGGACTTCAGAGTTGTCTCCCTTTGGATGCTTGATGACCCTGGAGACTGTGTCCGGCAACTAATAACGGTTACAACATTAATGAATCGTTAGCAATGCAGGAAATAAAGTGGATTTGAAGCCAATGACAAAGCCTTCAAGAAGAATATCTCCATCCCGAAAAACGTCCTCAAATACACAACAGCTAAACACGTGTTTGGATTATCTAATGGGATTTTAACCATACTTTTAAAATCAGCGACTGTTATAAATAAATGTGGCGGTCCCCTCGCAGCCGCTTACTCAGAAAAAACAGGCATGATGTCCCTTGACTGAAGTTTATTCATAATTCTCCGTAAAACACCATGCAGGCATTACAACATGTTTCAGCAACATTAACGCAACCTTAAACAGCGACGGACTGCTGGCTGACAGACAGCATGAACCGAGCATTCAAATTAAAACACACTTCCAAAAGGGACGTCACTCCCAGGCCTAACGTAGCATACCGCTAAGAAAAAATTAAATGATAGTCTTTACACACCCCACCAAAATTAAACTATATTCTAATAGATTAATTTTTCAACAAAAAAGAAATAATTAAGCCAAAAGATACCCTAAATCTAAGGATATATTGCTGCATCAGCAAAAATGATGAAAATTCAAAATAAAGGTTATTTACCAATACTTTAAAGAAGAAAGGATTACTCTGTTTCTTGCCAAAAAAAACCACTTTAGATACTTTTGAAATAGTTTAAAAAGTAATCAGAGTTTGTGATCGATTTACTCATTTTCCACAAGCAACACGGTCTTGTGGATTGGTCTCTCTAGGTAAGTCACTTGGTTTGTCAAGGTTGCAGTCCGCAACCGCCAACTTCACCGTTCTCACATGGTCATCAGCACTTCTCACCGACTGAGTTACTCTCGCAAGCTTCCAGTTTTTGCGAGACATGTTTTCATCCTTCAAGATGACTACATCTCCCTCTCGAAGATCACGGAATGGGCGTACCCGCTTCTGCCGAACTTGAAGGCACACGTCTCCATCTTTTCTTGGAGTACACGTCAGCTTGCTGGAATACACCAGGTGGGGGAAAGAGCACTTTCGATTTCATCGTTAGAAGATGATTTGGTGTCAAAGCTTCAGGGCTTGTCACATCATTGAGAATATCTGATGTAAGTGGTCGACTGTTTACAACTGACATAACTTCCGCCATCAGGGTTCTAAATGATTCATCATCAAGCTGACTGCTAGCTTGATGTAGCAAAGACGCAAGTACACTTCTCACACTCCTTATTTGTCTTTCCCATACCCCACCCATATGGCTTGCCATAGGGGGGTTCATTTTGAACTCAACACTGTCACAGTTCTGTTTTAGAAGGAAGTTCTTAACAGGAGTATGGTCTATATGTGACTTTGATTCTTCAAATTCATTCAGAGCTCCTACAAAATTAGTCCCTCTGTCACAGCGGAGTTGTCGAACTGGGCCTCTGAAAGCTAGGAATCGACGGAGGGCGCAGATGAAGGAATCAGTTGTCAGTGAGTTTGCAGTTTCAATATGGATTGCTCGACATCTCATGCAAGTAAATAGAACTCCATATCTCTTCAGTTCTTTTCTACCTTCCTTGACGTAGAATGGGCCGAAAAGATCAACTGCACTGTAAGTGAACGGAGGGGCCTCCTCAGTTCTGTCAAATGGTAGATCTGCCATTTTCTGCTTCTGGGGGTTTCCACGGAGTCTCCTACATAAGACACATTTGGAGATGAAGTTTGTCACTGTTGAACTACAACCTATAACCCAATATCCTCTTGAACGGATCTCATTTACAGTTAGACCTCTACCTTGATGTTGAGTTTTCTCATGACAGTCTCTAACTATCAGTTGAGTGATGTGGTGCCTTTTAGGAAGAATCACTGGATGCTTAACTGCATCGGACATTGACGCGAGTTTCAACCGTCCACCAACACGTAACAGTCCATCCGAATCTAAGTATGGGTCAAGTCTGAAAAGGGCACTTGTTGTTTTCAGAGCTTTCTTTCTTTCAACTGTCTCTTTCCGTTTAACCTTTTCTTCGTTCATTTTGAGTCCTTGAAGAATACAAATTTCATCATTGAAGCTTTTATTTTGAACATGTTTGATGATTATCAGTTCAGCTTTGCGAAGATCTTCAATTTCAACTGATTTGGATACAGGTTTTCCAGACTTCGTAACCAATTTCAAATTGTTTGTAAACTTCATACAGTTTGCGACTGCTCTCTTGAGACGGAACCAATCCGAGAAGTATTCCAATCTGGGAAGTAGACTGTCCTGTTTTTGTTGAGCAGAGGTTGCTAAACTGTGTGCAGACTTTACCTTTTTGACTTCTGGATCGTCATGTAAAGAAATTGTTTCGCCGTCAGTTGACATATCTGATTCAGGGATGTCTTTTTCCCACAAAAACTCCGGACCTTGCAACCATTTCGATGAATGTAGATCTTTTGCATGTAATCCTCTTGATCCTTCATCAGCAGGGTTCAGTTTTGTGGCAACATATCTCCACTGTTCAGATTCAGTTCTATTCCGGATCTGCTGTATCCTGTTCGCAACGAACACATGAAATCTGCGAGCATCATTGTTGACATATCCCAAGACAATACGACTATCAGTCCAAAAGGTTTCAGAAAATTCCCTGAGTCGGAGTTCATTCTTCAAGAAAGTACTGACCTTGACTGAAATGACTGCTGCCGTTAATTCTATTCTTGGAATTGTCATAGGCTTTGTTGGCGCTACTCTTGCTTTACCCATCAAGAATGCGCAGTGGACTTGATCATCACTGTTAACAAGGCGTAGATAGGAACACTGTCCATATGCGTAGGTACTACCGTCTGAGAAGTGATGCAGTTCAACTTTCTTTATGTTTCCAAAGTTTGGAGGTTTGACACATCGGCTGATGTTGAGTGACTGAAGTAGAATGATTTCCCTTTTCCATGAATCCCATTGACTTTGTAAATACTTTGGTAGTGGGCTGTCCCAGTCACTGTCTTCTTTACATAACTGCTGCAAAATCAGTTTTCCTCTAAGAACAAATGGAGCCTAAAAACCAAGGGGATCATATATTGAACTGACGGTTGACAATACACCGCGTCTTGTCAATGGACTGTCCTTCATCGTAATCCGGAATTGAAACGTGTCCAGCTCGATGCACAATTGCACTCCACGCACTCGCTCCATTGGTAGTGGTTCACTGAAGATGTCAATCTCTTTTATAACTTTGGATTGTTCAGAAGAAGGAATCGCAGCCATAACTTCCTTTGAATTTGAAACAAACTTATGTAAACGGAGTCCACCCCTTTCACACATGTTCTTGCTATCACCAATAAGTTGTATGGCTTCCTCAACAGTTGGCAAGGAAGAAAGCCCGTCGTCAACATAGAAATTTTGTTGTATAAAATTTGCTGCCGTCTCACCGCATTCTTGTTGATTGTCTTTTGCTGTCTGTTTGAGGCCGAAGTTTGCGCATCCAGGCGATGAGGCGGCTCCAAAAAGATGAACTGTCATACGATACTCTGCAATCTGTCCATCATCCCACCATAGAATACGCAAGTAGTTTCTGTGTTCTGGATTAACCTTAAATTGATGAAACATTTGCTCAATGTCGCACATGACGGCAACTGTTTCCAAACGGAATCTACAGAGTACACCCACAAGGTCATTTGTAAGATCAGGGCCCTTAAGTAGACAGTCATTCAAGGATATTCCATCACATTAAGAACTGCAATCGAAGACAACCCTAATTTTTCCCGGTTTCTTTGGATGATAAACCCCATGATGGGGTATATACCACACATGTCCATTATCCAACTGTAACTCTGATTCTGCCACCTTCTCAGCATGTCAACTCTGTATGATATTGTTCATGAATGCTGAATAGTCTTCCCGATACTGACTGTTATTCTTGAACTGTGATTGAAGACGACGTAATCTGTGTGCAGCAAGACTTCGGTTGTTTGGTAGACTTGGCTCTTTATCTCTAAAAGGTAGTGGCATCTCATAATGTTCATCAGTCTTATGAATTCCTGCTGTCATTATCTTCAAGAATTTTCTGTCATCATAAGAAATCTTTTGGTCACCAGCATTCTCACTAAAATCCAATTCGAACATTTTTCCAACATCCTTTGGTAATATGTTCTCTTTGATTGTGGTTGAAACTGAAAAGTGGACACTTTTTGGATTTCCTGTAGGACGCACTTCACATGAAGTCATAAGCTGAGCTGGAACCTCACATGAGATAAATTCTGTGACTTGTACCGATAGGATCATTCCTATCATCTTTGGTGTACTTGACGATACCAACGATCCCCCAACCTAGATCTGTTCTCTCCGCATATGGCTCATCATCATGAACAGGTGCTATCACCTCCCTTGGCATGATAGCTTTCAGACAGTTATAACCGATTAATAGTCCAACTTCAATGTCACTGAAAGGGAGCAGGTAATCAGCTATCTCAGCTAAATGTTCCCACTGTTTTGCTTTCTCAGGTGTAGGTACATGTGATAAGTTTGCTGGCATGATTGATCTTGTGTATGTTACAGGAAGCTGAATTGTCACCGATTCATTGTGGCCGCGGACTTTCAAATCTTTTATTCTATGACTGCTCACAAGACGGTTTTCATCTGTCATTGTTGATAGATTAAGTTGAACTTCAGGTCCATCTAGCCCTAGTGCATCACAGGTCTTGTCAAGAATGAACGTTGTATCGGATTGGGAATCTAATAGAGCATATACCAATCTCTCTTCATTTCCTCCTTTAGCTGACAGCCAAACAGGCACAATCATACTGCATTTTCCATCACCATTGTCCTCTGTTCTTTCACTCATCATGGAAATTGCTGTTTGTGAGTCTTTCACCTTTCTTGATAGCTGAGATCTGGTCTGTTTGCTCCTGGATAATCACCATGAAATGATGTAGCATGCTGTTTTGAACACTTTGTGCACACTAGTCTCTGTTTACAAAACTTTGCTTGATGGCCTGCATTTAAACATCCAAAACATAGATGATTCTCAAATGCATACTGTTTGCGTTCATTCAATGATTTAGCAAGAAATATCCTACACTTGTCCAAACAATGATCTCGAATGCAGAGAATACAAGCTTTGTTCTCACAAATGTGACAGGATCACATGCAATGTTAGCTTCATGTACAACAAACTTTACAAACCGTGAAAACGAAGGAAAAGCCTTTCTTTTCTCTCTGTGTTCTGCTACTACTCTGCGCCAGCTGTGCCCTAACCATTCTGGTAGCTTCTGAATCAGTTTCTGATTTTCTCTCTCATCGTTTAATATCTTCAAACTATCAACCGATGTCATTGCAGTTTCACATTGTCTAAGAAAGTCAGCACATTTTCTCTAACCTTTATCGTCTCTTGACTGTATTCTACCCCAACTCTCAAGTTTGTCCCTAAATGCACTGGCGATAACAAAAGAGTTTCCATATCTCTCCTCGATAAGTTTCTTTGCCTCCTCATATGCATTTGGTGTATTCAATAAAAAGAACCCTTCAACAGCCTCCTTAGCTGGCCCAGCTAAATACTTTTTCAAATAATAAATTCTTTCATTTGGTGGAATTCCCCTACGCTCAATCAAAACTTCAAAGGCACTTTTCCATTCAGGATATAAAAGAGCATTCCCTGAGAAAACATTTGGTTCTGGTGTGGGCAAACGTCCTAAACTTACTTGTTGAGCCAACATTCTGAATACTTGACCGAAATCTTGTTCCATAAACATGGGTTGGTTGGGAGGGTGGTTGACTGGCTGAAAGATGGGTTGGTTGACTGGCTGAAAGATGGGTTGGTTGACTGGCTGAAAGATGGTTGGGTTGACAGGTTGGTTGACCGGCTGGTTGACCGACTGGAAGTTGGGCTGGTTGTCTAGTTGATTAACAGGTTGGTTGACTGGCTGAGTGATGTTCTGGTCGTTAAGTTGGTAGATTACCTGCTGTTGAACTGATGTGGATGGTAACTGAGGTGATCTCTACCTGAAACATTAACTTGATCCTCAGATATCTGTGCATTGGAATTATCAACTCCACATTCATCAACTGTATGCAAACTCTCAATGTAACTCTGAACATATTCTGACTGATCAGTTGAGGGTAAATTTAACCTTTCTGTAATGTCAACAAAGTCTCTCTCTTCTTTTTCTATCTTTACAATAGCATCCAATTTTGCTTCAGCAATTGAAAAATTCATGCGAGTTTGGCATCTTGCAAGTTCAAACTTTTTCTCATGTTCCAATTGTAAATACTGTAATTTAGCTCTTAAAGCAGCAGCCTCTGTTGCAGCTGTTAATTTGGTTTTTGACAAAGTTGAAGACTGAGATGAGGCTTTTGAAACAACAGTTCTCTTACTACTGTGTTTTGAACTTTTACCATCAAGGTCACTATTCTGAGCTTCTATTTCACATATCTTATCACTCACTTCCCTCATTAATTCATAATGGTCATGTTCTAGTCTCAAATATCTTTCGTTATTTACACATTCCTCATCCTGTGGTAAAACTCTGTTTAAATTGTCAAATTCTATGGTAACTGAATCTCTTCGAATGTCAACCATTTCTCTCTGTTTTCTCAACTCTTCAGCAGTTACATTACACTCTGACAACATTTTACTCAAAACATTTGCATACATTTTCCAGTTCGTAACTGCAGACTTAAACCTACTTTCGTGCTGTTCAATTTGCCATTGAAGAAACCTGTCCGTTGGTTTCCGAGTAGAGCTTGACAGGTCCATGTCTCCTAATTTCGTGAATCACGTGCGCCGGGTGTTTTACTGTTGCGGTCCCCTCGCAGCCGCTTACTCAGAAAAAACAGGCATGATGTCCCTTGACTGAAGTTTATTCATAATTCTCCGTACAACACCATGCAGGCATTACAACATGTTTCAGCAACATTAACGCAACCTTAAACAGCGACGGACTGCTGGCTGACAGACAGCATGAACCGAGCATTCAAATTAAAACACACTTCCAAAAGGGACGTCACTCCCAGGCCTAACGTAGCATACCGCTAAGAAAAAATTAAATGATAGTCTTTACAATAAATGTTTACTAATGTTTAATTGAATGTGGCTGTTTAGAATGAATATATTATATATATGGAAATAAAGTATGAAATCTGTATTAGAATATCACCGCCAGTATCAGCCAGAAACCAAGAGAATTAAAGCAGGATGGAATGTTGTGGGGGTAACTGTCAATACATTCTTCAAAATATTTCAACAATATTCTTCATGAATTTGATAATATACTGCTGACGTTGTGTAAGTAACAATTTCTTTACACATTTGTACAGTAATAAGTTTCGGCCATAAGCTTTTCCATAAGGTGATCTATCCCAAACCTTTCCCAAGTACTAAATTTTGAGTTTTAGACTTTCCTGAAGTCTACCTGTGTATTCAAATTATTTTAGTTCAAGGGTTGTATCTTCTTGCAGTAGCAGTCACATTAGTTTCTTCTAAGATGCTTCATAAGCGGCTTCTTTGAAGATATGCAACGTTGTATCATCATGACATAGAAATTATCATTGGGCTTCAGAAAACGAAGTCCATATTTTTTATGAGGGTTAACTGCTAATTGCTCTTTTCTTTTAAGACAGGAGAGGCTGTTCTGAAATTTTCACACATAAGAATGAATAAACACAGTTTATTTTATGTTCTTGGAGCGTTTTGATTTTTAGAAATTTTACAGTTTGGAGGATTTCTATTTTTAACAGTTTTCATGGTTAACTCTTGAATTTTTCAATCAACCAAACTTATTGTTTGAAGGGGATAATGTGATTAAAACAGAATTACTATTTGAAAGCGTTGTTATTTCCTTTTTGCACAGCAAAGATCATTCATGTTTGATGTTGTTCTTTTGACTTTTATATAATTACTCTTAAACATGAAAAAAACACCTTTCACGTCCAACCAATAACAACATTATCCTCATTATCTTTTTAACTGATATAGAAAGAAATGTAAGCATTAACTCTTCAGTGATTAGTTTGTTGTAAAAAAAATGTTCGTACCTTGCTGTAAAAGAAAATAAATCAGCAGTTAAAGTGAAATGTAGTAAAATACCACGAATAATCAGATAATCCCTTACAAGAACATTTCATATCATATTAGCTTTTCCTAAGATTTCAGTTGTCAAGCATGTGATGTCATTAAAGATAGTGTCAAAGGACTTTTAACTTTTCTGAGGCATAGCATAGCCAACATATCTTTCAAAACATTATGTCTTCCAACTTATTTTGAGATATTGTCATTATTTATCACAAAAGCTTTATTGGTCTCGTTGTTATGGTGACATGAGATGTGTGTGTTACACATATTAGATTATTATGGCACCTTTTCAAAATGTCAGAACATTTTCCTTGACGTATAGACACTCGAGTGTTGTTATAATATGATATAAGTATTTATTTTTTAATAACGGAATATGCAATAAATAAGAGCAACTTACAAATCAACTCAACTCAATTTTGAAAAAAAGCCATTCCAACACTTTTCATTGATTTTGAGAGATTGAACATAATTTCTTCATTCACAACGTCCTCTCACTTATCAGGCTACCGTTGAAGACAACGTATGGTGCTTATTATTTATAGATATGAAACAAAAGAATGTTTATCTACATAACACAATTCCATGAATAAGAATATAATTAATAGTGATAGGATGACAATGTAAAATATTTCTGCATGGGTCATGGTGTTGGACTAAGATCTTAAAGGGGCAGTACTAGTAGCACGTTTGTAGAGGGGATATAAGGTTATGTCAGGAACATGAAAAAAATAGTTCCAATTGAAAGACAATATATTTAAGGTAAATGGAGCAAAAATAAATGAAATATATGATGTTTAGTTCAGCCAGGCTTTTCATTGTTTTATTACAAAAAAGGAATTAAAAGCGTTTACACGAATATGGCTGCCAACTGACTGTATTTGAATCATTATTATTTGTATATCTGCCTATGAATGAATGGTTTCTTCAATGATTTTTATGACACCATCAATGCAAGATAATAGAATTAACGTACATTTATCAGTGAGAAATTATAAATATAAAATTTAAAAAAACCGCTACTGCCCCTTTAAATGTTACTTGTAAACTTCTTTTCTTCCATTTATATATCTGGCTATTGTGTTTGTATTCCTTCATATAATCGAATCGAATCGCATTATTTAAGTGAGTCAAATAGAATTCTTGTAAATGCCATCTCGATCTTTATCACAATCTATATTTCTTCATTCTCGTCGTTTCAACAAAAAAGAAATCTGTGTTTTGTATTGAAAGTTTTTATCCAAATAAAATTATCACTGATACACAATAACAGATTGACATACTAAAGTTAATCAATCGGAAATGGCAATTCCATGTAGCAATTAATGACTTTGATTGAATGTAAAGCAACTTAGTAATTAATGTTACATATACCTCACTCACATGAAACCTTCGAAAACATCAATTATTGACCATTTCATTAGAGTCTACTCATATAACACGGCCATGTTTGTTAAAAGTATCTCTTTGTTGTGCAGAGTACTTTCCAGACTTGTTAATTGAAGCAACAGGAGATTGTGCTATGGACGCAGAGGGATATCTGCCTTTTCTTTACTAATACCACGTTAATGCCTCTGTAGTCAGATAGAGGGTTTATTTCAGAACAGAGTATCTCACTCTCAATCATAAAATAAAGAGGGATATCACATCCTGAGACCGCAAGAAATAGTTTGGGAATGCTCATTGGGGTTAATTATGAACGTCTTTGGAGATGAAATCTATGTACTGTTTACTATTTTTTCAATAGGGACCTTTTGAATCATCTTATATAAGACGACTTGTTTTTTATGAATATAATATAAGTATAAATTTATAATTCAAACATTCTATTTTAGCCTCAGACGGTACTTCACTTAAACTTGAAGTGATTAACAGTGTCATCGTCTGAAAAAAAGGTCAGAAAATAGATGCAATCATTATCAAGCTGATTGATGAAATTTAAAGGTGATAGCTGGAGGAAAATTGATACTGTCTACTACGAATAACTTAGGTCTAAAGGACTTAGGACTTAAGTCTACCATGGCAAGGTCATCTATGATAAACGCTGGTTTCCAATTTGTTTTGAGCATTCTGGACATCAATGAAAGTAGGTTTGTCATATATCTCTTTCTTCATAGTGAAATTATATTGGAGTTTTCATTTAGAAGATTTGGGTCGTCGTTGAGGTAGATGATACAAATGATTTCGATCCTTTGCAAAACAAGCAAATCAGTTCATTTGGCAATATCAAAGGTGATGTTATTTTGGGTTTATTCCCTCTTTTAAGAGTATTTTACTTATATCCCGGTTTCCAGAATTATTGCAGGGAGGAAGCCCGCACCGGTATTGTGGTTAGGTATTGCAGTGGAACATATGAGCACAGGCTGAAAGTAGTAAACCATGGTAAATTTAATGTAGCATTGTGCCTTAACCTTATTGCGTGTAGAACATTGCACCAAACCTTAGAACAGTTCTATACTGCAGACCCAGTTGCCGAGCCCCTTATAGGGTTCGACCCCCAACCTTCACTGGGTGAAATGAAGATATTTATTACCTTTACAAGATATTTATTTTTTTGTAAATATCATCTTTACAAGATATTTATTTCTTTGTAAATATCATCTTTAATCCTTTGTAAATTTTTGTAAATATTTGTAAATATTTGTAAATTTTTGTAAATATTTGTAAATATTTGTAAAAATCATCTTTAATCTGTAATGTAGACTTTGAAAGTAAAAAAATTGGTAAATGTTGACTTTGAAAGAAATATTTGATGAAATGTTGACTTTGGATAGAAATAATTTGTGAAAGGATGACTTTGGAAAGAAATAATTTGTGAAATGATATCTTTGAAAGAAATAATTTGATGAAATGTTGATTTTGAAAAGAAATTAAGTTGAAATATTGACTTTGAAATTAATGATTTGATGAAATGTTTACTTTCAAAAGTAATAATTTGGTGAAATGATGACTTTGAAGAGAAACAATTAGTGAAATGATGACTTTGAAAACTAATATGTTTGGTGAAGTGTTGACTTTGAAAAGTGATAATTGGTAAAATGTTGACTTTAAAAAGAAATAATTTGATGAAATTTTTACTTTTAATATCAACAATTTCATCAAATGGTAACTTTGAAAAGTACAAATTTTATGAGATGTTGACTTTCAAAAGTGATGATTTCATGAAATGTTGACTTTGAAAAGAAATACAAGATGAATTTGTTGAGTTTGAAGAGAAATATAATTCTTCGAAATGTTGGCTTTGAAAAGAGATAATTTGTTTAAATGATGACTCTGAATAGGAATAATTTGGTGAAATTATGACTTGAAGAGGAATCATTTGATGAAATGATAAATTTGAAGAGAAATAATAAGTGAAATGATGACATTGGAAACTAATAGGTTGGTGAAATAGTTAAAAAATGCTTTGAAAAGTAATAATTTGATGAAATGTTGAATTTGAAAAGAAATAATTGGTGAAATGATGACTTTGAAAGGAAATGATTTGATGAAATAGTGACTTTGAAAAGTGATTATTTTATTAGATGTTTACTTTGAAACGTGAACATTTTATAAGATGTTGACTTTGAAAAGAAGTAATTTGGTTAAATGATGACTTTGAAGAGGAATAATTTGGTAAAATTATGACTTGAAGAGGAAGAATTAGTGAAATGATGACTTTGGGAACTTATACGTTTTGTTAAATGTTGACTTTGGAAAGTAATAATGAATGATATGAAGACTTTGAAAACGTATAAGTTTGGTGAAATAATTACTTTGAAAAGTAATAATTTGATGACATTTTGACTTAAAAAAAGAAATATTTTGTGAAATTTGTGAAATGATGACTTAGAAAAGATATAATTTGATAATTTCCTTATTTTAACTAATATGAATAATAAATACAGTGTTGAAAAATGAAAACAGCTTGTTGGAAATTATTTCCACTCATTAGGTTGTAGCTTAACGAATACACTTGCTAAATAACTCATTAGTCAAGGTGTTGATTGTCTATTGAGTGACAATGCTGTTACATAATCAGTTCGATGTATTCATTACGCATTTAATGGGTGTTAATTTTTCAGATGGAATATTAACTTTCAAGGAAAATTTGATAATTTCAAATGTTGACCTTATGTAAAACATAGACTTATAAAATCCATTGTGTTGTTGAATGAAGATTTGTAATGGTGATTTCGTTGAAACATTTTTTTTATGGAAAATTAATCATGAGATACTGGAAATGTTTACTGTTGTCTTTAGTTTGTGAAATATTTTCTCATTTTCATAAGAAAAAGAAAAACTAATCACTGATTTGAGGAATCCAAACAGCTTACTAGAAGTTAAATTCCCCTCACTTGTAGGTAGCTTAACGAATACACCTGTTGGAATATCTCATTAATTAAGATGTTGATTGTGGGCCACGAGTAGATTGCGTAATGAGCAGACAGCGGCCCACTGTGGGTGAGCTCGTTAATGAGGTGTGATAGCCCGGCCCATTCTGGGAGAGGTTGTTAGTTGTGAAAACATACCATTGAAGGTGTTAAGGGTGATTAACCAGGTGAGCAATAGATCAGACAAGGTGTTAATGATGAGTAGTAGGATTATTATGTATATTATGCAATATAATGACCCAAATTTATATTTTCCACTTATCAATGTTGTTAAAACAACTTTGGAAGGTATTGGCTTAAATTATGTGTGGCTTTCTCAAAATTTTGTAAATAGAAATTGGCTTAAAGGTAATGTTAAATCTATTCTATGTGAGCAATTTTTTCAACACTGGGACGAATGTAAATCAAAATCTTCAAAAGGACAATATTATAATGTATTTAAGTTATCCCCATACCTTGAAAGTTATTTATTACACTTCCCATTAAATGTCCGAATTTGGTTAACTAAAATCAGAACTTGTAACCACAGACTTCCAATAGAAACGGGTAGATGGTATAACGTTGGTAGAGAAGAAAGATTATGTACATTTTGTAAGAACTCGATTGGAGATGAGGCTCATCTCGTGTTGTACTGTCCATCATTAAATAACATTAGATTTTCATTTCTTCCACACTATTATTGTAACAACCCATCCTTAGACAAATTTATATCTCTAATGTCTTGTAAGCATAAAGCATTACAACTGAAATTATGTAACTATGTTAAAACCTGTCTACGTATGCTCCCGTAACTCAAACTGTACATTTGTATTTTCTCTATGTCACATCTTGTGATCTTCATGAGAATAAACCATTCATTCATTCATTCATTCAGGAAGTTAACTGTTAATGATAAGTAGTAGGATTATTATGTTGTAAGAAGTTAACTGTTAATGATGAGTAGTACGATTATAATGTGGTACGTGGAAATGTTTGTGTTAGATGAGAAGGGAAGAAAAAACTATATATTAGAATGTTTAAATTTTTTAGTCAGTTCAGCTATGGAGTCGAAGGGAGGGATAGTGCCAAGTAGACAAAAAGGAATTGACCTTTTGCTGGGGGGATTCAAGTACAACAAGAAAAGGGTGAACATGACTTGTGAGAGAGACACGGCCAGCTACCTGTTCACCTGTGGATCCATTCTTTCATGTAAATGAACTATGTCAACTGAACTGAAAAATCCTGTGTATATAATCTGAGACTTAACAAAAGATGCCATGTAAATAAATGATGCTGCCTAATTTTCTTACTTTTTGTTATCTTTCTTTCCATAAGTAGTCTTATCAATGGTTAATCACTTGACACCTCTTAACAAGGTAATCACTCCTGTTAATCAAGGCAATCAAACCTATGTGGGCCACTATGGAACAACTTAAATGTCCGCGGCCCGCTCTGGGAGAGCTCGTTAAGAGGGTGTGAACACACCCGGCCCACTATGTGATGGGCCACTGTGGTACCAAACCGTTGATTGTGTAGTGAATGGCAATGCCGTTAGCTCATGCTTGATATGCTTAATAGCTCAACGCCTGGATCAACTCTCAGCGTAAAAGCCTACCCTAGCACTGTTCATTGGGATCGACCATCTTGTATGCCGGGCAAATGTTGTTTTATGTATATGGTGCTAATTTTTATGTATACGACATGTCAACATTTGCGTGACACAATAATAAAATAATTTTAAAAATATCTCATTGCAGTTTTTAATTTCCTGTCGGTGAGGTGTCCATCAATAGTTTATTGACGTTTACATAAACACCTTACACTGCAATAGATCTTTAAAACTTGTTTGAGTGTAAATGTGTTTAAATGTTAAACATCATATAACCACAAACATATGTTGCTATTTTCTTTTGAATATAAGTATGTCTGATTAAATATTTTATAGTGTGTCAAAGGTTGATACTCAATTATGTTCAGTTTAGTAACTAAAGCCGTTTTTGAATGCCGACTTGATGGGCAGCTAGATCTTTCTCGCGACAGACCCGTGAATGCATGACTGGTCACACGCCATTTTTGAGACGTCATATATACAGAATGATTACAACGAGCTCTATACATCTATCTTAACGAGATCACCAAATAAACCCATTCATTAACGATTTTCAGAAAATGTTAAACACTCAGTTGGATTAGTCATTTGACGATGTAACACTATTTAGCGTTTGAAGTAATAAAGATATCAACATCACTTGTAAATAAACAATTATTTAAGGCGGTATTTCAGTTCAATTAATGATGCGCTAATCTATATAGTCTGTTTATTACGTCACACCCGCGCGAGATTTATGGCCCCTATCTCAGGTAGGTTTTTTACAGCCGTTAACTACGCAGTCTTAATAAAAAGCTAATTCAAGGTGTTTATTGGACAAATTGACAAAAAGCACACTCAGTTCTTATTTAGTTGAAATATCTTTGAAAGTAAATCGAAAAGTGATCGAGGTTAGCGGTTGTTGCAGTTTTTAATTTCCTGTCGGCGAGGTGTCCATCATTAGTTTCTTGACGGATACATAAAACACCTAATACTGCAATAGATCTTTAAAACTTGTTTTAGTCTAAATGTGTTTAAACGTTAAATATATAGTAGGTATTAGAAATTGTCAATTTCAATTCAATTCAATTCTTTATTAACCTTAAGTTACACAACTTATCGGCGGTTACATAAAGTGATACAAAAGGTGATACAGGTGGACGGTGATTGCAGCGTAGATACATATGGAGAATGTACATTGTTATTTTAAGTACTTACTAACTAAGTAGTAACTAATGAATTAAGATGGTAAAGGCGCCGGATACCCCACCGGATCCTCACCCAGGCATAAGAGTAGACAATAATGAAAGAATGAAAGGTTTCTCGTCATTTGGTGCATTCTCTACCTGATGTAGACCTATTGTTAGAAAAACCAAGCATTTAATAGTTAACATGATTTATCTAATGATTTTGAGAAATAGGTTGAATCAATGAATTGATGATTTCATTTAATCAAATCATCTACTTTATACAACATATTTGTTTATTAATTAATCAACCGTAATTGTTGATTGTTTAGATATAATCATAAGAAATAGAATTTCAAGATTTTATGTTCCAATCAGTTATCCTAAATGTAAAAGGTTTTTACATGTAGCTTTACACTTTTAAATAATATATTTATAACATATTTGCAAAAAAAGCGCAACCCATGACCTCACTGACAATGAAAAAAGAAGCAATGACAATCAAACATTGCCAAGATTCTACATGTCAAGGATTCAGCCAAAGGCTCGTTAAGTCTTCATGCATGCATACCACTTTACTACCTAATAAACACAGTGTGTCACTGCACCTGTTATGTTATTGTTAGTGCAATAAACTAAATAATGAGAATCAAATATCTTTACCCATTAAAGGCTCATCGAATGTATAGTACAAACATCCTTTATTTGCCACACACACAAAAAATGAGATAAATCCTAATTTCGTAAATAATGATTCTATTGAAATGTTGACTTTGAAAGCAATTAGGTTCAGTTGAATATTAACTTATTGTTTATGTTATTGTTAATCATAGTAAGGGTATTGATTCTGTGTTGTTTAAAATTAGTGATCAGCAAGATATACTGTAGTATTCGACTATAAAGATGGTTTTATAAATTATATTTTTCTAATTGTATTGTATATAATGTCCAGCTTTCTCTGTTGTATTTAGGAGCGGTGTTCAAATAAGCCTTGTGGCTTGTTCACCAATCCATATTTCATTTTATGAAATAAAAATATGTTTATACCATATACTGTAGTACTTGTCTTTGTCTGGGTGACATATTCACATTGATAGTATATTACACTATATCATGTTACCATGTACATCATGGTGTAACTGATATTTTGATTATGAAAGACATACTGCTTCATGTGTAAAATTTACCAATTCAAATTCAACAATATAATGTTGAGGCCACTTTGTCCCGTCAAAGGGATATCAATGCTCTTAGCTCCAATACCTGTCTTGTTAAGTTTAACGACATTCAATCAATATATAAGATGATAATACATGAATATACAAACAATTTAATGTAACTACTTGGCAATCAAGCTTGGAGAGTTTTAATCAATGTTTATCTTGGAGAAGTTAACGCTCAGACAAAGTGAAAATTTGAAATTCTGACATTCCAATATAATTGGATTTGGTGTACATTATTGGCTCTGAAGCTGTCATATTGTTCAAAGGTTATTTCCAAAGTATATCGTATGAAAAAGGGCTATTTTGAGGGTTTATAATTTTGATGAAGTGTTTACTTTGAAGTATAGTTTGATGTTGTTGACATGCTAGTTCAGAAAAAATTGTTATTTGTGAACGTTTAATCTATTTTTATTATCTATTTAAATTATGTAACCAGCGAGTGCAAGTTGAATAGATATCATTGTCTTTCAGTTTGTCTGTATTACAATTGTTGTGATAACTACTTTGTGAACATATTGATGATGTATTTTTTAAAGTTCAGCTTCATGGGCAAACGTATTGAGTAATTTTCATTTCATGACTGCATATTTTTGAGAAAAATATTCTCAATGAGACTTTTTATTTGCAATGTTTCTGAAAGAAAGTTTACTTTGGATTATTTTATTTTGTAAATATGTAGCGTCAAAAACATTTTGACCTCGATAGACATATTCATTATTGTGTAAAATCTACCAATTCAAATGTTATCATATACTATTTTAAGCCCCTTCGTCCTGTTCAAGGGCAATCAATGCTATTTGCATCAATCTATCATCTGCTACATGCTCTGACTCCGATACCCTCCTCGTTAAGTTAAACGACATTCAATTAACAATAATCTGAGATGACTATACCTGAATATACAAACAATCAACAAGCAACTACCCGACAATTAAGCTTGGCGAGTTTTCACTAAATGTATATCTTGGATTATAGAGTAACAATTATCAATCTATCGTCTGCTACCTGCTCTGACTCCAATACCCTCCTCGCTAAGTTAAACGACATTCAATTAACATAAAGTTCACATGACTATACCTGAATATACAAACACTTAACAAGCAAGTACACGACAATTAAGCTTGGCGAGTTTTCACTATATGTATATCTTGGGGTTTAGAGTAAAAATCAATACTCATACAAAATGAAAATATGAGTTCTGACTTTCAAATATGTTTGAAATTAGGAAGTTGTTGACACTGAAGTTGTTATATTGTTCACAAGTGATTTCCAAAGTAGATGCATCATAATTATTGGCTATATTGAGAGATGATACTTTTGATGAAATGGTTACTTTGAAATAAAGTTGATGTGGTTGACACAATAATTTTGAAAAATATCTTGTTATATACGAATGCTTGTAAATATATCCTAAATCTGTTTACACGTGATGGGCGTGTTCTATATTTCTGGTGAGCAAGTCCTGTAACTTTACAGCTTAAACAGATTGACTCATTGTAGTTATATCTATATCCTTATGTCCCTGTATGAATTCTGCATATGATGTAAAATATGTATTTTGTATTAGTAATGTCAGATCCGAGATGGTGTGAGACATTCAACAAAAGATAAAAACAAAATTTTGCTCTAATTGACCTATTGAAATGTTATTGAACCCACAAACATCTTATTAAACCTTTTATGTAGAATGTCACATTATTACATACTCAACTTAAAAGGGAACCTTTATGATACATTTTACGTACTTAAATCTCTACTAAATAAATTCAGAATGCAAAAACAACATTCCACCTTCACATGACAGAATAACAGATGCAAAGAGGATATTGTGCAAAAACGCAAATATTAAGTAAAAAAAGCAAACTGTGGGCATGGAATAGACGGTGTTTCAATGGGTATTGAACAGGGGTGTGGCTACATGAAGACTTTTGTCCGATGAAAGCATATGCACGTGTTTGTTCTACGATTGCTATGCTTCAATCGGTGGCCTGCATCTTGAGACAGTGTTATTTCAAAGTCAATCTATTGTGATAGTGATTTAATTTTTAGAGCCTGATTAGATATTTATTCGCGGGAGAATCAAACCCGTAGTAAAATCTAGATTCGACTTTTATTGATGATTGGTCAAAAGACACTGAATTCATTTGATGACGATGTGGTAAATACATCAAACTACATCACCGAAGTGACCTCATTGCAATACAAGTAGAAGCGATAAGACAAGAGGTGCTTTCAAGCGACTTATATATGTGAACTTTCTTATTGAGAGATATGTGGCCCTCACGAGGAGGATCACCCTAATTTGCCACATATATTTCGGAGGTAATGAGTAAATTAATGAATATTGACGGATGCATTGTTATTATTTGTTCATTCAGAAAAAGTCATCTAAGACTATGCTAACTGCATGTTGTTTAGGTATTGGAGAAAGAGACGGTGAATAACAATCCATAGATTGATGGACATAGCATTGTTTGCTCGCTAACAAGACAAAGTGGCTCATCTTATTATGGTTTGTCCATCTTTTAGCAATGTATAATATTCATTACTTCCATCTTTAGATACGTTTATATCACTGATATCATAAGAACATAAACAACTGCAGTGGATATTTTGAAAGAGTGTCAAAACCTGTCTACGCATGCTCTCATAATCAAACATGTTTATTTGTTTTGTTTTTTTCTATGTCATTTTTTGTGTGATCTTCATGGTAATAAACCATTCATTTACTAATCAGTATAGCGTATTGTTTAACTGTACACTTACAATAATATACTCAATGAAGGATTATTTTTCATTGGGAATGTTTACTGAATTCGAATATCTTTAAATATATTCTAAAAACATTAAAAAGAGACAACATACTTTTCATATTTATCAAAGTTAATTTTTAAACAACATCAAACTAAACTTCAAACTAAATATTTCATGAAAGGTATCATCTCCCAAATAATAACTTAACGAGGAGGGTATTGGAGTCAGAGCAGGTAGCAGACGATGGATTGATGATTTCTATTTTATGCTCCAATTAAACATTTATTGAAAACTCGCCAAGCTTAATTGTCGGGTAGTTGCTTGTTGATTGTTTGTATATTCAGGTATAGTCATCTGAGATTATTGTTAATTGAATGTCGTTAACCTTAACGAGGAGGGTATTGGAGTCAGAGCAGGTAGCAGACGATGGATTGATGATTTCTACTCAATGCTCCAAGATAAACATTTATTGAAAACTCGCCAAGTTTAATTGTCGGGTAGATGCTTGTTAAGTGTTTGTATATTCAGGTTAGTCATCTGAGATTTATGTTAATTGGATGTAGTTTAACTTAACGAAGAGGGTTTTGGAATCAGAGCAGGTAGCAGATGATAGATTGATGATTTCTATTTTATGCTCCAATTAAACTTTTATTGAAAACTCGCCAAGTTTAATTGTCGGGAAGCTGCTTTTTAAATGTTTGTATATTCAGGTATAGTCTTTGAGATTAATGTTAATTGAATGTCGTTAACCTTAACGAGGAGGGTATTGGAGTCAGAGCAGGTAGCAGACGATGGATTGATGATTTCTACTCAATGCTCCAAGATAAACATTTATTGAAAACTCGCCAAGTTTAATTGTCGGGTAGATGCTTGTTAAGTGTTTGTATATTCAGGTTAGTCATCTGAGATTTATGTTAATTGGATGTAGTTTAACTTAACGAGGAGAGTATTGGAGTCAGAGCAGGTAGCAGATGATAGATTGATGATTTCTATTTTATGCTCCAATTAAACATTTATTGAAAACTCGCCAAGCTTAATTGTCGGGTAGTTGCTTGTTGATTGTTTGTATATTCAGGTATAGTCATCTGAGATTATTGTTAATTGAATGTCGTTAACCTTAACGAGGAGGGTATTGGAGTCAGAGCAGGTAGCAGACGATGGATTGATGATTTCTATTTTATGCTCCAATTAAACATTTATTGAAAACTCGCCAAGCTTAATTGTCGGGTAGTTGCTTGTTGATTGTTTGTATATTCAGGTATAGTCATCTGAGATTATTGTTAATTGAATGTCGTTAACCTTAACGAGGAGGGTATTGGAGTCAGAGCAGGTAGCAGACGATGGATTGATGATTTCTACTCAATGCTCCAAGATAAACATTTATTGAAAACTCGCCAAGTTTAATTGTCGGGTAGATGCTTGTTAAGTGTTTGTATATTCAGGTTAGTCATCTGAGATTTATGTTAATTGGATGTAGTTTAACTTAACGAGGAGAGTATTGGAGTCAGAGTAGGTAGCAGATGATAGATTGATGATTTCTATTTTATGCTCCAAGATAAACATTTATTGAAAACTTGCCAAGTTTATTTGTCGGGTAGTTGCTTTATAAATGTTTGTTTATTCAGGTATAGTCTTTGAGATTAATGTTATTTCTTTTTAAAGGGGCAGTAGCACGTTTTTTAATAATTTCATATTAAAGATATTTCACTGATAATTGTGAGTTATTGCTAAATGTATTATATTGACAGTGCCAAAAATATCATTACAAAAGCCAGTCATTCATAGTCAGAGGACAAAGTATGAAGATTCATATAAAATCCATTGGCGGCCATTTTTGTGTGAACACTTTTAATTCATTTTGTGTAAGAAAATGTTATCGCATGGCTAAACTTTACCTTATACATTTGAATTATTACTACTTCATTTAGTTTAAATACATTGTTTTTCAATTGGAACCATTAATTTTCATTTTCGTGACATCACCTTATATTCCCCCCTAAAAACGTGCTACTGCCCCTTTAAAGTCAACATTTCATCAAATTATATATTTCAAAGTCAAGATTTCACCAAACTATTACTTATCAAAGTAAACATTTCACCATTATTTCTTTTCAAAAACAACATTCCATCAAATTATTACATATCAAAGTAAACATTTCACCATTATTTCTTTTGAAAGTCAACATTTCAAAAGAAATATTTATTTCAAAGTCACCATTTCATAATTTTTTCTCTTCAAACTCAATATTTCATCAACTAATAACTTTTTAAAATCAACATTTCATCAAATTATTTCTTTTGAAAGTCAACATTTCACCAATTATTTCTTTTCAAAGTCAACACTTCTTCAAACAAATCAGTTTTCAAAGTCAACATTTCACCAAATTATTACTTTTGAAAGTAAACACTTCATCAAATCATTAATTTCCAAAACCAACATTTCTTCAAATTAATACCTTTCAAAGTCAATATTTCACCTTAATTCTTTTCAAACTCAACATTTCATCAAATTATTTCTTTCAAAAGACATCCTTTCATCAAATCATTTCTTTCAAAGTCTACATTTCACAAATCATTTATTTACAAAGTCATCATTCACCAAATTATTTCTTTTCAAAGTCAACATTTCATCAAATTATTACTTTTCGAAGTCAACTTTTCACCAATTGTTACTTTTCAAAGTCAACTTTTCACCAATTGTTACTTTTCAAAGTCAACATTTTTCAAATTATTTCTTTTCAAAGTCAACATTTTGCCAATTATCACTTTTCAAAGTCAAAAATAATCAAGGTAATAAATATCTATTAAAGATGATATTTACAAAACTTTACAAACCTTTACAAACCTTTACAAACATTTACAAAATAATAAATATCTTGTAAATATCATCTTTAATAGATATTTATTACCTTGATTATTTTTGTAAATAAGTTCTTTAATCTTTGTAAATATCTTGTAAATAAGTACTTTACAAGATATTTAATCCTTTGTAAATATCTTGTAAAGAACTTCTTTTCATGCAGTGCTTTTGATCCGCAGCCGAAGGAGCTAAACGCGGCGGACATGCACCCACTCCAAGGTTTACCGAATGTTTGTACATGATGGGACCTATTAAAACAGTTATTCCAAAATTAGACCAAAATAACGAGATCTGCCTAACAATCCCAGTATGAATGGAAGTTCAATGATCAAATGTTGATAAAAATAAAGTTACACTTTCCCTGTAAAGACATTCCAATATCCATGTATGTTTTAGGGAGATCTCAAACAAACCAATCAGTTATTGTTGCATCTTTCTATGAAAATATCTCCAGTTAGTTATGAACATGATCTCCAACATAATTAAAGGACATGGATATTGGTTTTGCAGGATAGGGCGGTGTCTTAAATACCTTGAAAAAGAACTGAATAACAATAGTAATGACTCCTCAAAAGCATATCTTTGTCATATATTTTTATTCTCTTTATTAACAATCTTTAATGTTTGATGTTGTTACTAGAAGCAACATGCCTATCACCAGCTTTAAACCAATTAGGAACGGAAAAATGCCAGTGACGAATTTCTTTTTTGGAGATTAACATCTAGATTAAAATTCCAACAAAATGACTGTTACATTGATTGCATATGTTGAATTGATTTAAAACAATATGACGTTATGATGTTTGGTTATATTATCGATGTAGTGTTGTAAATTATTATGTGTACGATTGGTTCATTGCCGTAAAGGTGACGACATAATCTATTTGATTTATCCTATTGTTTTGATCCTTATAAAGTTCTTAAATATAGGTAATATCTTATAAGTTGACGTAAATGTGAATTAAGGCAGTTGTCGTCGTTGTCTCTCTGAAGAGACACAACTTCGAAAAAAGGAACGATTTATCACATATCTAGACAAGAAACGACTTGGGTATATGTGTTGATGTTGTTTATCAATACTCCTATGATAAGGACTGACTTAATACCCCAATCCTAAGATCTACAATGGTGTCTATTGCAGGATGTAAATATACAAGTTGCGATTTATATCTCGAATGACTGATTCGTTACTATAATTCTATTCACTACAAGTATAATCAAGATACAAGTGAAAACATAACTTATGGTTCCTTATCAGGATTGCAGATGTTACCAAGAAAAAATATTAAACAGAAAACGTTGTTAATAGTTTTAAGTATCATAACATTTACTTAATTGATGCAATATTCAATGCTCTCCAAAGCATCAGAAATATGACGAATATGTGAAACTGTAAGTAATCTATATATGATTTAATTATTAAAATATACAAATAAACTTACAAACTTACTATTGAAGTAGACGCTTAAGGTTTACAGTATGACACTTTTCTCTTGACTTCATACACACATTATCATGTATCAAAGTTATCTGAAATGTGACAAGCCTGAATCATAAATTCTAACAGCAATAAACTATAGTAACAAAGGTGAACGATTTGATATATAAAGCTTCCAACCAAACGTTGCTTTTACTTTGAAAGATTTCCTGATGATGTAATATCACAATTATTGTAAACTTTTAGCTAGCCACCATTTCATAACAATATCAAATTGTTGTTTAAATTGTACGTTAATAATTTCTACTCTACATATTAGTAGAACCGATATGTTGCATGACTGATACAATTAGGGCATTTTCCGAGAGAGGTATGGGGTCCAAATTTGAAAATTACGTTATTTTTTATTTTACTGCAATATGTTTTTCAATCAATAACTTTCGGTTCACATAGACAATATTGGTCATCATTATAGAATATATTTATAGTTATTAGACCCCAGTGTCTTATATAATCTTGTCAAATATGTTCCTCTTTTAATTTCAGTATCATCTGTCAGTATGTGATAGGGAAATGACGTTTCTTCATCAAATCTAAAATTCGTATATATTGGTACAATTCTGCTTGGATCCAAAAGTATTCTAACCAACTTTGGTAAGCAGCCTCAATCTAGATTCAATCAGCTAACAGGTAATGAGATGGGTCACTAAGGCAATGTATAGAAGCATATTGACATGGTCTCTAGTATGCAAATATTTGTTCTCACTTTGCTGTTCATTAACCTGGAAAGCTCAAATATCAAACAACGACAGCATGTAGTACCTGGCACATGGACTACGGTGTTTACATTACTGTCTTGAGTTGGGGATAACTGTTATGGTTTTCACGTAGAGGTACAGAATCATGTTGATTCGACCTAAAAACAAATGTGTGGTAGGTAAAGAATTGGAACAAGACATGTACCAATGTCATTTTCAACTTTAAGAGCCATTATCTTCTTCCATTAAAAGCAATTAATAAAATGTATTGAAATACAAATCCTGATAGCTGGATATCTTGATCAATTTTAACTCTGCCACAGTTAACACTGAAAACATCTGTTCTTATTTTCAAATACGATGAACAAATGTTTCTATGGAAGTTCTAATATATACAGTTTAACGTTCAAATGTCATAATATCCAGCGCTTAGTTCCAGAGGTGTTCAGGTTACTGAACTGTCTGGCAACTTGAAAACTGCACTTGAAGAGGATACCCCCTGAAGCGTACTTATTTCCAGAGGGTTAAAAGCATTACTCACAACGTCAAAACTAGTTGCTACAGAATATTCTAAATTCTCAAATTTGCTGCTTCTGTCTACTACAGGTATGTGAGTTGATATCGTACTCGATATTCACAGCAAATCTTAAATGAATGCTTAGAAAGTAAAAATGCCTCTACCCCCTTTATTTACTTTAATGAATTTACTTTTAGCAATGCTTTTTATTTGTGACACTTCTTAATCTCAAGAACATAGATCATTGATCTCTTTTTTACAAACGCAGAACATGATTTTGAAACTTCCAAATAAAGCCATGGACAAAAAGTGTAAATTGTCTATAAAACTTCTTTAATGAATACATAATTTTACAAAGGGATAGCATGAATAATTGCATTACACTAATGTACAGAAGACTTTTGATTATGTACATATTATTTTTTAGTTCAAATTCATATCATTATTTGATCTATATAACGATACAAACGATCAGATGGTCAAAATAGAACCTGTACGATGTACATAGATTCCTGATAGGTTAACAGTATTTCTTGTAATGATTGTTGGTGAAAAACTTTAACAAGATTTTCAATATGTTAATTTTGTTTTGTGTCACACAAATTATTAATCAATTCCAATAACTGAATAATAGCAACTTCAAGAAAATGTATACGCTATACAGCAAACTGCTTAATTGGGGTTAAACATAATAATTATCTTGAGTTGTCTCGTTTCGTGGCTTTATACAGAAACTATATTCGTATCTTAACCTTTGCAATTTAGTAATTAGTAAGTCGAAATTTATAAATATCACTGGCGTCAAATTTTCAACTGGTATTCAAAATGAAAATTAAAAATACATGTAGGTTGATTTACAAAAATACATAAATATATATATCAGCAGGACAAAAGTGTCAATGTTACAACTTCACAGTTACAGTTAAGATGATGAAAGGTATCTATATAGTGGTATGAACAGATGGTTGCCACCAACAAAGTTATTTAATGAATGGTTTATACCTACCAGTTACTTCCAATCCTTATATGAAAAATGATTTAGTTGCCAAATAAAACAGTTATACGAGTCTCGAAGAATAATTTTCTCTCAATGGCCTTTGTCATGTGATGTGGTCAGTAAGTTGATATTAATATGAGACTCTGAAGTCATAGTCTCACTCTCGGCCACGAAGGAGGAAAATTTCACTGGTAAGGAATGTCCATCAGTCTCCCTCTGCTATGAACATATACATTCTCATCTCTAACGAATAGTCTACAGGAGATCAATAATTGATTGTAGTTGTTCTAGGTAGTTGGCAAAATGATAATGGCAACGAGTTTGAGAAGAAGTAATTAACTGGAAGATACTGGAACATAGCTATCTATTTCAAAATGACCTGGATCTAATTAGTATTAGCGAGTTGATATGCAAGGAATACATTGTAAGCCATAGAGTGACACCGCCAAGTGCAAATTCGTACATTGTGTCATTTATATTACAATCATGTAGTTTACCTTTGAGATCACTTGTGCCTGTAAATTGGATGCATTGTTGTCGTCCAAAATAGGTTACCAATGAACAGCTAGCTACAGTAACCCGCTTGCACTTTGAAGGTATGCATTTAGAAACGTCTGCAATGAAGTTGGTATACTTAGAGTGGGCATTCTAACTTTACAAGCACTTATTCCATATATGTGTCTGTGGTACTGTGTAGGATTACACCAAATAAAAACTCTCGCGTCTGCTCATCCTTGAAGTACCTACAATGGGAAAAATTCATATTTCACTAAAAACTTAGTATGAACACAAGGCATGTGGAATATTGATTTGCATATCATATCGCTTGATCAATAGTTCTCTTGTTCATTCTTGCAAACTATCACTGCAAAACATTGCCTATTTTCCTGAAAAAGAATTTATTTTCATGTTTGATTATTAGTTGTATTTATCTCATTAACTTTTTATATAAGACGATGTTCAATCAGCATCAGATTAAAAGAAATTCTTTATTAAACATCAGAATCTATATTTAAAGTTACGAAAACTTCAAGTTAAAGACAGGTGGGTGAGATTTAAGCAATAAATAGAAGTGCTAATAATTGTATGCAACAAATTACATTCATTTTAAGAAGTATACAGACAATGATATACAATTTCTTAGCATTAGTCTCCTTATCTCCAGTTCTCATATCTCCTTGGCAATAGGACCATTTATTCATCATTTACCATCGTTTACATCTGTACTCTGAAGAGTCTTTGTGCATTTTAAAGTATGAAAAAGTGTTTACGAAATCTTAACATGTTCTATGTAATCTTTTTTTTCAAGTTTATCTAACCATTCAAAAGTGTCAATCAACCTGTCAAGGAAACAAGTAACATTTCTAGATTTCAAGTTTACGTCACTATGGGGTCAGCATACTGAGAGCAAGTCTGTTTCCAAACTTCAATTTTAATATTTAGAGATTCACACCCATAGCTCAGGTAGTGCAAAGTTAAAATATCCCAATATTACAAAGAAAACCCAGTTATAAACAGGCTGATTTTTTAATTAACATTGAGAGTAGGAACGCAAACTGGATCTGAAATGTTCATCAGACTTCGTGTCCTGTGTATTTACCTGATACTGTGACTAATGGACTCCAACCTCTTTCAGCACTGGAAAAATAATTATTTTACTTTCATTGTATCCAATTTGAACTATTTTGTGATAGGTTATGAAGACCCTACGCTGCTATGACAGAGAATCTCAAAGGTGTGTCGTCTCTGTGGAAGATCTTTTCTGACCAAATACTTAAATAGGCATGCAACTACCTCTTGATTGTCGAGTTTGCATTATAAAAAATAACCCATTATTGAAACAGTAATTGTAATTCTCACCATTTCCAAAACATATAAGAAAGGCGAAAGTCAATAATGCCCAAGTGACCGATTGTTTTGCTGTCGAGAACCGACATGCTTGTAGTTTTCTATTATGCACAGTTATATAATTGAAACAGTTTGAGCCATACAACTCTACAACAATCAACATATTAAGTAGAGTTGAACACACAGCCAAAAACATGTATGTTAGTCAAGCATCAAATGGGTTGATCGGAGTGAAAGCTATGAAAAGCAGTTTTATGTGCAAATTTCATTGAGCTTGTAATTGGGATTTTTTCAGAACACTTTTGTTGTATTATGTTGGGTGTACCAACTAAATTCGAACTCGTCAACCCTCCTAGACAAAAAAGCATTCTTTAGAGATTTACATCATTGTATTTGCTTTGCAACATGCAACATTAACATTTTCTAACCAATCTGATGCTTTTTAAGATAGTTATATGGAAAACCATTGTGCAAGATTTAAATGGTTTCTATATTGGATTATTTATGCTAACACCAGAATATAGATAAGACAGAGGGATATCTTAATCTAATCAAGAGTTTGCCTTAAAAGAAATCATCAATATTATTAAAATAATATTTGGAATGTCTCCGACTTCCTATATCGTGCCAATCTCATTGCAATGTTGTAATTTGCTAATATAGCAAAAATAATTAACCATATCTTGTATCGTGGTTGCTATAAGTTTATAAACACAAAATAGTTTTAGTGTATATGTAACGTGCGATCTAGGAATGATCACAATCTGCAGATTGTGAGCTCACAATCTGCAGATTGTTCGAACAATCTAGGAATATTTTTCATTCTTAGATTGTTTAAACAATCTGCAGATTGTGAGGCCTGCACAATCTGGGAATGATCACAATCTAGGAATTATTTGTGTCAAACTGACTGAGTAGCGTAGTCCATTGCCAGATTGTGAAGGGTTATAAGTGGTAATCTATCTTCATTTTATGGAGTATAGAGATCGATTCCTAGATTGTGAGGTGCTCTTGGAGCTGGTCTTGGTGTCCCTCTGGTGGGGCAGTGTGGTCTATTCCCAGATTGTAAAGGTCTTTGTACGCGACTTTGAACTTAAGGAACAACTTTAAGGGACGATCCCCAGATTGTGAAGGGCTTTTAACCCGACTTTGAGTCCTGCTGGTCGACTAAGAGAGACGATTCCCAGATTGTGAGGAGCTTTGAACGCGACTTTGAGACTTAATGAATAACTGTATGGGACGATTCCAAGATTGTGAGGGGCTATGTGTGCGGCTTTGAGTCATTATAAACAAGTTTGAGAGACGATTCCTAGATTGTGAGGGGATTTGTACGCGACTTTGAGTCCCACTGATCGAATTTGAGAGACGATTCCCAGATTGTGAAGGGCTTTTAACCCGACTTTGAGTCCTACTGGTCGACTATGAGAGACGATTCCCAGATTGTGAGGGGCTATTAACCCGACTTTGAGTCCTACTGGTCGACTATGAGAGACGATTCCCAGATTGTGAGGGGCTTTTAACCCGACTTTGAGTCCTACTGGTCGACTATGAGAGACGATTCCCAGATTGTGAGGGGCTTTTAACCCGACTTTGAGTCCTACTGGTCGACTATGAGAGACGATTCCCAGATTGTGAGGGGCTTTTAATCCGACTTTGAGTCCGACTGGTCGACTATGAGAGACGATTCCCAGATTGTGAGGGGCTCTTAACCCGACTTTGAGTCCTACTGGCCGACTATGAGAGACGATTCCCAGATTGTGAGGGGCTTTTTACGCGACTTTGAGACTTAATGAATAACTATAAGGGACGATTCCCAGATTGTGAAGAGCTTTGAACGCGACTTTGACACTTAATGAATAACTGTAAGGGACGATTCCCAGATTGTGAGGGGCTATGTGTGCGGCTTTGAGTCATTATAAACAAGTTTGAGAGACGATTCCTAGATGATTGTGAGGGGATTTGTACGCGACTTTGAGTCCCACTGATCGAATTTGAGAGACGATTCCCAGATTGTGAAGGGCTTTTAACCCGACTTTGAGTCCTACTGGTCGACTATGAGAGACGATTCCCAGATTGTGAAGGGCTTTTAACCCGACTTTGAGTCCTACTGGTCGACAATGAGAGACGATTCCCAGATTATGAGGGGCTTTGTACGCGACTTTGACACTTAATGAATAACTGTAAGGGACGATTCCCAGATTGTGAGGGGCTTTTTACGCGACTTTGAATCCCACTGATCGACTTTGAGAGACGATTCTCAGATTGTGAAGGGCTTTGTACGCGACTTTGAGACTTACTGAATAACTGTAAGGGACGATTCCCAGATTGTGAAGGACTTTTTATGCGACTTTGAGTCCTACTGATCGACTGTGAGAGACGATTCTCAGATTGTGAAAAGCTTTGTACGTAACTTTGAGACTTACTGAATAACTGTAAGGGACGATTCCCAGATTGTGAAGGGCTATGTGTGGGTCTTTGAGTCTTTATTAACAATATTGAGAGACGATTCCTAGATTGTGAGGGGATTTATACGCGACTTTGAGTCCCACTGATCGAATTTGAGAGACGATTCCCAGATTGTGAAGGGCTTTTAACCCGACTTTGAGTCCTACTGGTCGACTATGAGAGACGATTCCCAGATTGTGAGGGGCTATTAACCCGACTTTGAGTCCTACTGGTCGACTCTGAGAGACGATTCCCAGATTGTGAGGGGCTTTTAACCCGACTTGAGTCCTACTGGTCGACTATGAGAGACGATTCCCAGATTGTGAGGGGCTTTTTACGCGACTTTGAATCCCACTGATCGACTTTGAGAGACGATTCTCAGATTGTGAAGGGCTTTGTACGCGACTTTGAGACTTAATGAATAACTGTAAGGGACGATTCCCAGATTGTGAGGGGCTATGTGTGCGGCTTTGAGTCATTATAAACAAGTTTGAGAGACGATTCCTAGATTGTGAGGGGATTTGTACGCGACGTTGAGTCCTACTGGTCGACTATGAGAGACGATTCCCAGATTGTGAGGGGCTTTTAACCCGACTTTGAGTCCTACTGGTCGACTATGAGAGACGATTCCCAGATTGTGAGGGGATTTTAACCCGACTTTGAGTCCTACTGGTCGACTATGAGAGACGATTCCCAGATTGTGAGGGGCTTTTAATCCGACTTTGAGTCCTACTGGTCGACTATGAGAGACGATTCCCAGATTGTGAGGGGCTTTTAACCCGACTTTAAGTCCTACTGGTGGACTATGAGAGACGATTCCCAGATTGTGAGGGGCTTTTTACGCGACTTTGAATCCCACTGATCGACTTTGAGAGACGATTCTCAGATTGTGAAGGACTTTTTATGCGACTTTGAGTCCTACTGATCGACTGTGAGAGACGATTCTCAGATTGTGAAGAGCTTTGTACGTAACTTTGAGACTTAATGAATAACTGTAAGGGACGATTCCCAGATTGTGAGGGGCTATGTGTGGGTCTTTGAGTCTTTATTAACAATATTGAGAGACGATTCCTAGATTTTGAAGGGGTTTGTACACGACTTTGATTTCTACTGATCGACTGTGAGAGTTTATAAATAATTATACATAAGATGAAGTATAAAAGTACATATCGATTAAAGTACATGTAACGTTTCATTATAAACGTACTAAAATATACATGTCAATAAAAAGAAATATGATACATTGAATTACATTAAAATGGGAAATTACAGGATAATAAATTATAGAATAACTCACAGCAGAAAGGTCACAGTAAAAAGTCACAAACTATATCATATGCTGAACAAAAGTATTATACAATATCATACAAGATTAGATGTGTTTGCTTTGTGCTGACAAAAAGTTAGATGGTGTTAAATACTGTAGTTCAGTATGACCTTGGCTATGATTGTAAGGTGGTTCTGTAAAATAGTAATTCCCACATCAATGCGTTTTTTTGTTTAGAAGAGTGAGAAGAATCCTCTCTATTTTCAGCTATTTATTTATTGTTGAATTTTTTTTATAGATTTATCTTAAGTCATGTAGATTAAAGTATCAAAGTTTACTTATTTACGTTGCTTTCATTTCCTGAAAAATTCGTTTACGTATTTTATTTCATAATTCCATTTGGTTTAAACATATTTATTTCAATAAAGAATTGGATTGGTAAACAAGCTAAAAGCTTATGTTAATACCGCTCCAAATATAATTCCATTTAATCATCAAATGCTGTCTATATCAATCGACCAGTAAAATGTAGAAATTCTCACCTAGGATCTACACCGTCGCCAAAAATGACGAATTTTAGTGTGTTAATCAGTCCTTAATGCTATCAACTAGAAGTGTTAAATCAATACGAACCGTGACATATTCAAAATGGACAAATATATATGTTTTGGTTTAGATGTGTGATCTAATGAAAAATTATGCTCTTGCTCTTATTGATGAGTTATAAAAATGTTGTGACATTTGATTTAAACAGTATTTGATTTCCATATAACATATACAAAATACACAACATTCAGAATATATATATACATGTAATAGGGAAAAAGGATAAGCAAACAGGCAACAAATGCCTATATAAATGCTTCTCCTGAAAAACATAAAACGATTCAGATATCAAATGCATTGGTGGAAATACAAAATTTGCAATTATTCATAGAAAACTCAAATTGATATTCAAATTTGTCTACATTTGCATTTGGTACAGATTTAAGGAGAGAAATTTAAAATCGGTTGGTATCATTTATGAAATGGTATACAGATATTAAGAGGGATTCATTAGCACTCTGTGACAAGGATTTGTCGTCGCTTAGGACAGATTTTAATGTTAAAGTATTGATTTGATCGGAATCTATCATATAATGGGCATTTAAAAAAATAATGAAAAGGATCCTCCCGAATGTTTCCACAAGAACAGGCACGGCATTTTGACAACCCTCTATCAGATAAATGTGAAATGAGATCGCTACAACCGAGGCGCATCCGGCAAAGAAGAATTTGACTGCGTCTTGGACCATGAGATGTATAATTCTTAAAAGTAGGTGATAAAGTCCTATCACATGAAATCAAAGTTTTAAATTGTGACATTTTAACTGTTACTTACAAAATTGTTATACAACATGCATGTATATGTGACATTTTATTTTGATTTGTAATGCAAAAAGGTGATATAAACGAATGTGTTCAAGTCTATCAGATCTTCAGTATGGAGGTAATAGAAAGTAACAGAGGAGAATACTAAACGCAGTCTTATATACCATAGAAAAAGTTCTCCTGTCCCAAGAAGTCTTTCTGTTCTGAAAATAGTGCTTTAAATAACATGTTTGTATAGTATAGTTTGTATATATAAACCTCATGAAATAAAAAACAAAACAAAAAACTGTTACTTTTTTTCCTAGCAAAAACTGTTACTTTTTTCCGTTACTTTTTTTCCTGTTACTTTTTTTCCGATCACCGATATAAACAAGCAAGAATACATTCATGATAGAAATATCGTATGTCTATAATTTCCTCAAAAACGTGATATGGTGTTACTGTTAAGATAGCTAAATGTTATTATTATGATATTATCGATTGGCTTCGGCGACAATCCATAGAATCGCATTCTTCTATATGCTTAGTTGGAGCTAAACTTAAAGATATCTTTTAAAAATATTTCCACTTTAAACTGATGAAATAGTTTTATCTATCAATAATAATTTATACCGTGTCATGTTATACAATTAGACCAGCCGTCTGACGGTTCTCCAGATGGTTATCACAACAACGTGTCACTGTGTCGCGTCCATGTCTGACTTGAGCTGCAATCTCGCACAATCACACCAACTTCCTCCTTCTAATTGAATGTATATTCATTTCAAGTACATTTGTTGGCTGATTTGAGCAGCTGATTTAGCCTCATTGGGTATTGATTAAACGTTAAGAACGTAACAATGCTATGGGTAAGGATTAATTAAGCATTTGCCACAGAGATCACAAGATTACACATACATGTAGTTAAAAGATTATGACATTTCACAAAGAAATGATAAAAATTGTATTCAAATTTTCAAAATAAATTTCTCATAAATGATATAGTCAAATGTGAAGTCTTTGATCAAATACATGTATTGTTGGCACATGTCACTGCTCAATTGAACTGGTCTTTCTTCATTCCGCCAAATCAAGGTTATTAAATTCAAATCCTAAAGAAAACTTTTAAGAAATTCAAAGTATATCTATAATGATAACCAGTAAATGTCAAAGACGGTAAACAGAGTACAGTATTCCCAAAAACTTCATTGAAAATTGTTTAGTACCAACAATTTATTTGTGCCTTAAAAATTGGCTCTTAAAAGGTATTTACTAAGGTAAAAAAATTCTAAACACTGAAAAAGTAATACAGACGGGCGTTAATAATAATAATAATAAGGTTTACTGCTAACTTTCATTTCTATTAGACAATATATTTTCGATCACTGATTTCAATATTCTAAAATCTGTCTTTCAAAAGACACACACATAGCCGTTCACAATCCCAGGATTTTACCGTTATAATTAAATAGTTCTCGTTCTAAAAAATATGCACACATTCCTTCACAACCAGGGAATCACCCAATACACCATTTCGTGAACAAAGAAAATAGCTCACAGTCCTTCACAATATTGAAATGGACAACACCTCTCCGTCAGTTGGACATCATGACAAGCTAAGAGCTCTTCACAATCTAGGCATTTAGTCCTATATTGCTTGAACTTAAGATAGATAATCGCTTACAGTACTTCACAATTTGGGAATTGACCATACTAACCTGTCAATTGGACACTAAGACCAGCTATAAGCCCTTCACAATCTAAGAATCGTTCTCTATATTACATAAATTGAAGATAGAAAATCGCTCACAGCCCTTCACAATCTGGGAATGGACTACAGTAACCCGTCAATGGGACACTAAGACCAGCTATGAGCCCTTCACAATCTAAGAATCGTTCTCTATATTACATAAATTGAAGATAGAAACCCGCTCATAGTCCTTCACAATTTGGAAATGGACCATACTAACCCGTCAATTGGACACTCAGACCAGCTATGAGCCCTTCACCATCTAAGAATCGTTCTCTATATTACATAAATAAAGGATAGAAAACCGCCCATAGCCCTTCACAATCTGGGAATAGACTACACTGCCCCGTCAGATGGACCCCAAGACCACGTAAGAGCCCTTCACAATCTAGGAATATACCCCTATACACCATAGACTGATGATAGAAAGTCGCTAAGAGTCCATCACAATCTGGGAATAGACTACACTGCTCCGTCAGAGGGACCCCCAAGACCATGTAAGAGCCCGTCACAATCTAGGAATATACCCCCTTACTCAATACATTAAAGGTAGAAAGTCACTGAGAGTCCATCACAATCTGGGAATAGACTACACTGCCCCGTCAGAGGGACCCAAAGACCACGTAAGAGCCCTTCACAATCTAGGAATCGTCTCCTATATTCCATTCCATACACAGTTGCTTTAAGCCATTCACAATCTAGGAATTGACAACACTACTCCGTTAGATGGACCAACAATATTCCTAGATTGTGATCATTCCCAGATTGTGCAGGTCTCACAATCTGCAGATTGTTTAAACAATCTAGGAATATTGATATATTCCTAGATTGTGAGCTCACAATCTGCAGATTGTTCGAACAATCTGCAGATTGTGATATACCCCAGATGGTTCGTAACACATACATGTACATTATCATTTTTTTATGATTGTAATTACAATTAAGATATTTTTAATAAAAAAAGCACCAGGTTGTTAACGGTGTTTTGACTTTATGAATTAAAATCGTGTTAAGTGTTAAAGCACACTACACCACACAGAGAACATGTCAAATAAATATCTTATTAGAAGGAAAACCCAATGTCAGTAAGACATCAATACTTTCAATGTTATTTCTTAATAATGTCTTGATTGTTTGCACTTTACAAAAGAAACCAATTCTACTTATATAAATAATTCACAACATATAAGGCTCAAATGTGACACTCTTCAAAAAGACAACATAGTATACTTGTTGTTTTTTATTACGCAAAGCTGCGACTATTCCAAATTCTCCGATTGGTTTACAGGTTTCAAGGTTCAAATAACGAATAAGTGTTCATGTTGACATTAGTACCAACGGGGGCCGTCACAGTTTGTAATGGCCTCCAAGACTCTTATCAATTATATCCTCATATGTTTTTGTTAGATTCAAATTGCAATAAGTGTTCATGTTGATATTAATACCAAATACCTTCGAGATCTATCACTTTTATCATCATATGCTTCGTAAATTATGTACCATGAATATAAGCTGCTGAAGTGATTGTGTTTAAACTTAACTTACAAATAAGTAACATTTAATTTGTTAACTTAATCAAGTCAGAGAAATAAACAACTCAGGCTTAAGTGTCCAATTTCTATTTGTCATCATTTCATAAAGAAACTTTTTAATGGATACCTCGTCGATTTGCTTTATTTTCTGTGATGCGTTTGCGTTATCATGTTTAATCTACTGCGTCTATTGAAATTTGTGTTTCTTATTGACATTATCTTTAACATGATTTTTGTGCACTTTATATAGAGAGCTTTATAAAATAAATTAAAGGTTACATATGAGAAATGATGTCCAATCAGCATCAGACAAAAACAACATTTTTATTCACTATCAAGACGACTTTGATAGGTTTCTTTTTAGTAAAAGTCATGACTTCTATAAACGTTAGTCTGTATAATGGTATGATGACATTTAAAAAAAGTTCAAAATGAAAACATTGATAACTTAAAGTGTTCTAATTATTAATATTCTTAAACTGTTCTTTTGTTTTAATTTCTAATTTTACCCAATAATAAAGCTAACTTTGAACGAGACAACTGTGCAGAAAGCACTGAATTGTCTAGTTTGAACATTTGAGTTGAAAACCTTTTTTGATAAAAATTTGTATGAATTGTGTACCATATGCACAATGGGTGTTGAAGTATTAAATGTGAGTCGGGGCCCTTCAGGGATGATTTCAGGAAATGATATGGATGTAATTACTGAAACAGAAGTGATTTTCAGACAACCTCCATCGGGATGCGAACCCGGGACTTCCGGGTTGAGAGTACTACACTCCACCTGTTCGGCCAAACAGTTATCCCTCCAGCCGAAGCCATTAGGAATGCTTATATCTCACCCTGTCACATTATTTAAGTACCAGATGGGCTCAACGATTCTGTCATTGTATCGATACTGTCATTGTATCGATACTGTCATTGTATCGCGTAACGTTAGCACTATTTCCGAGAATTATGAGTTTTTTAATCAAATGTGCTTCATATATCTAAATCTGAACCCCAGAAGAATTTCGAGTTATGAGTCTGTTAGGCAATAATTGTTTAAGTGGTTTTTAAAACTCTACTTTACAAAGATGTCAATCAATTTGATAAGAGAGCAAGCTATCGTCTAAATTTGAATGATATTTTTAGATTTTAATTTAACCACTCTGTGAGGTCTCTAAATCAGTTTGCCTAGGGCGTGACTGTTTCAACGAGTCAATTATCGTAGCTGATGAGTTACGGCTTAAACTCAAGTGTTGCGAGGTTAAAATAGCCCTTTGCATCACTGGAGGAGTGATGTCATAAACAAGGTGTTGTTGTACTTTTGATAGTCCTTAATCATTCTAGAAGTAGTTAACACTCTTTCCAACTTGAATGTGACAACGTGGAAAAGTTCAACTTACTTATGTACTTATGAGAACTTTATTGGAATGAAGTTAGGTAGTGTAGACACATGAGGAAATTTCCTCTTTTACTAACAAAGCAACATCTTACAGCATAATATTCAGACAAGGTGTTTTAATGTAGGATTCGACAGAACCACTCATAGTTGAAATCACAACAAGGATGTTAGTTTGTAATACATTTCTTTAAAGTATGAACGTAAAATAACGTTTAACTTTTCATGTTACAAAATTAATAACTCGTACAGCCATAAAACACTGCAACGATCAACATGTTAACTAGAGTTAAACACACAAGCATAAACATGCATGTAAATCACGCACCAAATGGTGTTATGCGAGTTTACAGCAACGAAAGGAAGCAGTTTTATATGCAAGTTTCATAGAGCATGTAATTTGAATATTTTAGCTGTCATGCTTTCCAATATTAATTTTTTTTGAGTTATGGAAGAGTACACCGGAACGTTTACATTGTAATGTCTATCAATAAAACATCCCTATAATTATTTAGATTGTCTTGTGATAAGATTTCGTTGTCTTATCTCATAGTCCATTCGCATAAGTACATATTTCATATTCATTATTATTTGTATATAGTAGTATATGTGATTTTCAACATTGCTTTGCTATGTTGTTTGAGTATAGAACAGTACGTAAAGCTAAGCCTTTACAAATATAGGAATCACAACTGCTTTTGGTAACTAAGTAAGTGCAAATGATGATGATTAGCAGCCCCGTCTGTATTACTGGCTATAACTTTTTTCTACTAAGCTTTCCAGAACTTTTATTCATAACTTACTGCGTATACCTCGGGGGAATTTTGACATGTTCACTTTCAAGGTCAACGGTCAAGGTCACGGGCAATAAGATCACTGAAACATTTCTTGTACACGCGATAACTTGAACATACATTGTCTTATGAAGCTCTAACTAGGTATATATCATCCTTGGAAGAGTAAAACATCTTTTAAAGGTTTTTGCTACAATCTGTCAAAGGTAAAGGTCACAGCAAGATCACGAATTAAGCATGGTTTTAATCAATATATGATTGTTATACTCAATGAAAAGTGTTCTCTGATTGTGTGAGCTTGAAGTTCAAAGGCCAAGGTTATGAGATTTGGATTATTGCAATGTGCATCTAATTTGGATAAAACTTAATCCCATTAAGCTTTTCAGAACTCATGAACATGTATAAGTGTTTACACCTCTGGGGAATTACTATGACATGTTCACTTTCAAGGTCAAAGGTCTAAGTCACGAGCTTTAAAATCACTTTTAATTTCTTTGTTAACGTGATAACTTTAAAACTTTTTGTTCTTTGAAGCTCTTACTTGGTATGTATCATCCTTGGAAGAGGAACTGGTACTCTGGGTCTTCCATATATGAACCTCACTGTGACCTTGAAAATAATGTGAAGGTCACCAAAATCGACTGGGCCCGGCCCCTTTTTGCAATAAGATGCATTGTGTAAGTTATGAAGAGAATCCAGTTAATGGTTCTTGAGATATCTCGCTGACAAGCGTAAAATGCAGGTTTCAATGCTGAAATTTTCAAAGTCTCGCTGTGACCTTGAAGATAATGTGAAGGTCACCAAAATCGACTGTGCCCGGCGCCTCCCAAATAAGATGCTTTGTGTAAATTATGAAGAGAATCCAGTAAATGGTTCTTGAGATATCCCATGGACAAGACTAAAATGCAGGTTTCAATGCTGAAATTTTCAAAGTCTTGCTGTGACCTTGAAAATAATTTGAAGGTCACCAAAATAGACTGGACCCAGCGCCTTCCCAATAAGATGCACTGTGTAAGTTATGAAGAGAATCCAGTGAATGGTTCTTGAGATATCCCGCTGACAAGCCTAAAATGCAGGTTTCAATGCTGAAATTTTCAAAGTCTTGCTGTGACCTTGAAAATAATTTGAAGGTCACCAAAATCGACTGGACCCGGCGCCTTTACAATAAGATACACTGTTTAGGTTATGAAGAGAATCCAGTGAATGGTTCTTGAGATATCCCGCTGACAAGCCTAAAATGCAGGTTTCAATGCTGAAATTTTCAAAGTCTTGCTGTGACCTTGACAATAATTTGAATTTGTGTAAATTATGAAGAGAATCCAGTTAATGGTTGTTAAGATATCCTGCTGACAAGGGTAAAATGTCAAAGTCTCGTAATGACCTTGAAATGAAGGTCAAGGTCATGAACTTCTAGAGGGACCTTGCGCTTATGGTGATGAAGCTATATACAAAAAATGAAAAGAATCAGGTCAATAGTTTTTGAGTTATTCAATTTCATCCGTACGTACGGACGGACGCTGCTCAATATTATATCCCCGCTTCGGGCTAAAGCGCAGCGGGGGATCCTAAAAGGGTTTGGGAAATACCTACAAATCTTTATTATTTCGATATTGTATTTTTATATAGATTACCTTTCTGCATTAAAAAATGGTACACTTGATGGTTCTTTCTTGAAGAACCTTAAAATATATTTTTAGGAAAAACTGAACGTGTGACAATCTTAAAAAAAGGACTTTAGAGTGTGGTAAAATATCAAAATAACAGAAAGCTTTTAATAGATAATTCGGTCGGCAATACAACCCTTTAAGAAAAACATTAATAATAATAATATATATATATATAATAATAAATAATATGATTTTTCTTAAATTTGTAAAATCCGATTCATCTGTATTAACTTCATACATGATCCATCAATTGTTAAGAGCCTAACACAAACTATTTGCTAAGAGGAATTTTACCACTTTTCACAGTAAGTATACTAAGCCCTGCCTTTCATAATTGACAGTAATTGCTGGCATCCCGGCCGGATTCCTTTATGTGACCACTTGATATTTTTATGAGTGTATTATCATACGCCTCGGAGTGAATCGATATTTCTGATTCGGAATTTGTAACTTTATCTACTAATTCAAGCAACTTAGCAAATTTATACATCAATGACATGTTGAAGAAAGTTTATGTGCCCCTCCTTCAAAAGAACATTTAGTGCTTTAAAAATGATAGCAAACTGTATCATACAGGGCTTTGAAAATGACCGCAATTCGTTTTGCTAATTTTATGTAAACTGCATTTGCATTGGTAATTATTAAAATAATGTCATGAGATAAATAACCTGTTTTATTTTCATACATGTTAGTTCGCAACATTCAAAGTAAAGATATAATGGCATCAAAATGATAACATCAGTATGAACTAGGGTTGCCCAGGCAACTCTGACGGTCTTCAGACCGCTGTTTTATTCGTAAGGTTCATTTAAATGTATCATAATGCTGGACCGTCATTAAACATCGTCTGAAGCAATGTGCAAGGCTCTAGAAGCATTTTGGCACTCCATTTCAGGTTAAAATGTGCAAGGTCGTACAGTAAATTCAAAATGGCGCCTAAACCACGTGACCTACGAAGTCGTGATGATTGCCTTTTGCCTTCATCTGGTCAATGCGCATCTTCGTGTGAAATTTCAAGTCTCTAAGTGCATTTTGAAAATTTTGCCCATGTTAAAATTTTCAAAATCCGAATTTTCAATTTTTGAAGCCCTGTTAAAACCGGAAATGACTGTTCGCGATCGATTTTATTCTTGATTCTTGTAGACCTAATGCATGTCTAGCTCTCATGCAAAAATCATGAAATTCTATGGCCAGGTTATTGAGCTATGAGCCCTCGAAGTTTGCGATTTTTCGTTTTTGGTCAACTTTGAAAGGTCACAGTTTGACAAGTATTAAAGCTGAGACTTTGAAAGTTGTCTTAATTTGAAGAACTATGCTTCAGCTACATATTGTGCAAAGTTCAGTTCTCTGGTGCAAGTTTCTTCAGAGAGAAAGAGTTTCAAAGGTGGTAGGGGTCAGAAATGGTCCAAAATGCACTAAAAGCAAGATGGCGGCCAAGTCACGTGACCTAATGATTCTTCATGATTGACTTTTTTCTTCAGCACGTCAATGCGCATCTTCAGTGAAAATTTCAAGTCTCTAAGTGCATTTTGAAACGGAAGTAGATATCCGGAAACGGATTTCCATTGTATAGGGTTCAGCACAGAGACTATCAGTTCTGAAAGTTTCATGCAATTTGCTTCAGTAGTTTTGGAGCAATCGTGAAGACAAAATCGTGGAAAATAATAATAATAATCAGGATAATAACAATAGGTCTTTGACTTTCGTCTGAAGACCTAAATATGAAGATGTCTGTATAGGTTTTAAAGATAAGAGAACTGAAAAACAAAGTTAGATTTTGAAACGAAAGGAGAAGAAAACTGTATCATAATTTAAATGCAGGTCATAACACTTTAACACATAAATTTGATATAACATGGTTAAACACAACTTTGTCAACATCAGAATTCCACAGAATCCGAAGAAACCTCATATTTGTGTTGTCCCCTTGATCATTTGATCATAAAATCCCCTATTGTACACCATTCTTAGGAATGACAATACAAAAAGTGTCTTGATGTTAAAGATTATGTGAGGCAGACCATTTTGTGAAAACCATGTTTCAATATATGCATGCTGTGGCTATAGAAATGTAGGTTGAACAATTCTACTGAAGACAGGAACTGATTGATTTATGGTACGTAAATGATAGAGAACAAGACCGTTGAATTGTCATCAATGCTGAAAAGTAACGTTACCAGGAAAAATAACATTCACCTCTCCATGGTGTCAGCTACAAGTTTATATCCTATCAAAAATGTATAATGTTAGTATCGGACAATATCATGTATTTAACACACCTTAAAGAGCCACTCCGGGATTTTTATCACACACTATTTAACACTGATATGAAGGTGGATGGCATAGATGTATACATAAATTCAACATACAATGTATCTCACATATTCAATCCCCAATTTGCAAATATATAATAAATACTTGTTTTCAATGAAAATCTTAAAAATAGTCACATATATTCGGCTAACCTAGAGTCAAACTCCCAATTAATATAAATACTAGTTATAAACTTATTTATGTCATTCTGACTGCCTTAGATTGTTGCGTGTCACTTTAAAATGCAACAGTCAATAGTCTTGATAAGATGACACTGATTGTTAAGTTGGATATATGTGACCCCTGACATTTCACGGAGTGACTCTTACTTACGATAACTATGGCTTTGTGAAAGGAGGCCCTATTAAGTAATCTTGAAATAAATAAAACATTTCCAGTATTTCACTTAGCCAAACATGACAGACCTACAGAAAAGTTAACCTTACAGACAACACATGTTTAGCACAAAGTCCTAGTGGCGGTTAGACAATTCCATCCTGTCTTGGCTACTTGATATTGCCCCCTGAAGAGGATATCCCTGATGAAAATTACGTTCCTGTTCTTGATAGAAAAAATATTCAGTCAAGATAATTTTTAAATTTTCGGATATTCTGCAAAAACATACAGCAAGTATGAAAGAAATTTTAAATTACAAAAATACTTCATGAAAATCCGCATGAAGAAAAGGAATATAAATTTGTCACTGCAATTGTTTTCTACCATATATAAACTTCCAAAAAGATCTTTTATCGATAACCTATAAAAAACATACCGATGCAGTGATAGCCTCTTAGAACAAATAGGCTCAGGAAAACAGCGTCACATCAAATTAATTAGGGCGCAAATTTTGGAATATGATATCAATTTTTGCTATTTACCAGAAATACGTTTATACTGTATTTGATTATTTCTATAGTGATTAACTCTTCTACATGCACTTTATTGAATGCAATGGTATCTCTGATGAAATTATGATGACAACATATCTCTCAGATGATTGTTCAACTCGTGAAGGCCTAACAACGTTCTATCAATTTGTTTCCCTTACTTTCAAAGAAGGACGAACACATTTCAATGATGCCAGGCTATGCAGAATCTTATATATCTTATATCCTGTCATATGTATTTGATACGTGTCACTTACTTGTAACTTTTGCACACCATAACTATTACAATGCAATACAAAAACTTCTCTGCTATTTTTATACAATCTCTTCATTATTTTGTCACAACTATCTACTGTATGATACTATTGTTGAGAATATATTATCAATAAGATGCAGAACTATAATTATGAATCGTCTTTTTTTCAATTTGAATGGTCAGGATTTTATTTAATGATTTGAAATATATATGGCTTCTCACTGACTGTTCAACAAAAAGTCTTCTATCAAAAACATTATAAAGACATCAACATCGCCTCTTACTTTTTTGGGTTTTAAGTTAGTGTTTGATGCATTAACATCACTTTTGAGCATATTTTGTACAATAATGTTACCATCATAACTAGTTACGAATGTAAATAGGGTGGCCAATAGAGCGTGAAACCTCAGTTTGTGGCCCCTACACACTTTCCATTTAGAGGCCTACAATATTCAGTATCTAGAAGATCGGATTACGAACACAACTTAACTTATTTAAAGTCCTAATGATTATTGTTATCTACAAATAGTCCTTTCAATTCATGATAACATCCCTAACTTTTGTCGATGACTTTTAAGAAAGAAGATTTTAAGTTTTTAAATAAAATAAAACTCAATTATCAAGACACTTATAATAATTCTAAAAAGATGGGGAGAATCATTTTCTTACCTGACGGCTGCAGCGTCAATTTATCGTTGTTATCGTGCTGACAAAATATCTTATTTGTATATTAACTGATATAACTTTAAAAAGTCTGACATTTCCCTAGGGATAATTAGAAAGGTTTAGTCTTTTGAAACTTGATATAACATATAGATATAACATCAGACACAGTTTAATGAATGTGTTAAGATCTGAATGCAAACTTTTCGTTCCTCTTGGACTACACTAGTGACGTCATTCAATTGTATGAAAACGTCAGTGTATTCCAGTAATACATAATGACGAATTTGTTACAATTGAAGCTCATTGCTTGCGATGTTTACTTTACTTACTTTTTTGGCATATAACTTTTGAGAATGGAATTGTCAGAATATTTCTCAATGTGAACAATAAACGCCATCCATTTAAAAGATATCTTAAGGGGCAGTATGTGATGCCCGTTTTTTCAAAAGACAGTAACTGAAGCAGATTTTTCTTAAACCTCTGATTTTCCCCATATTTGTAACACATTTTCCCTTTCAGGTTTCATCCACAGTAAACGAGGACGTTTTTTTTACAGAACACTTTTCCCTTTACAAAGAAATAAACTTGCATGACATCCTTATTTGTTATCACTCATCAATGCAGCAACGTCAGCATACAAGATGGAACATTAAGAATATTTCACTTGAAATTTCCATTCATATACAACCAAGCAATACTGAAAGATTTGTTAAAATCATTATTGATTACTGATTAATGCAGTTTAAATAAATAAATATATGAAATTTATCTTTCATATTGAATTGTTCTGACATATTGTTATATAACAGTTTAAGAATGTATGACCAAAAGATTATAGAAATTATGTTCATGCAATAAATACCACAAAACTTGTAGCGTCCAATATATATGATTGTCTTATTTTCATAAAACACCTGCACAGAGTCATTAAGTGAAAACATGGTTACAGAAGTAAAGAATATTTTCACTTCCCTTCATTGTTTTCTTCTTCTCCTACTCATTTGATTCTGAACAGGACAATTACACTGTTATCCCGAATTAGCATTAGCAATAACATAAGAAACGATGCAATGGAACAGGTAATTATAGCCAGTGTTTTGGAAGTCTAGGGTAAATCACGACATGAAGGCACGAGCTAATTACAGGCACTGATACTATCTATCTATCTCTTTTACTGATGAAGGTGAGACAACGAAATCTGTTAAATGAGCTGTAAAATTGTTTGGTTAAATGTGTCCGGGGCGATTGTGTTTATCAAGTGTTGATTGATGTATGTAATTATCTGTCGCATTTAATATATTAATATATAAAATATGCTTGTCATTTTCATTCATGCAATACTTCCAGTTATTTAATATTATAATATTATAACAAAGACTCAGTACATATTTTCCAAAGTCAGTTTTGACGCAAACTGATACAGTTAGTGAAGCGCTATGTCGGTATAACAGATCTCTCACTTTGTAAATTTATTTTGCGACAAAATATACAATCATTAATTACAGCATCACAATATGAATTTCTGGTTGCTTTTTAATATAGAAGGATACATTGGCACTGCAAAATTTTAACAGTTACATACAGAAAACATCATAAGGAGTTGTGGCGCAAGGCATGAGTTCGATTTCCTCAAAGGGAGATAATCGTGTTTCAAAGGGAGGTAATAGGTTCGGTCCTACAGTTAAAGTATGGATTATACTTTCACTGCAGTGAAACTATGACTTTCTACTGCTTTCCTTAAAATATTGATTATATTTTCACTGTATACTCCTGGAATTCATTGCTAATTATATAATAAAACTTTTATCGTTTTCTGACAATAATTTCAGATGTTTTAAGTCTACAGTACTTCATTACCGTTTGCGATACTCATGACCTTTGCATTTAACATCAAGTCAAGTCATTCTACTAACCTTCTAAGACCTCAAATCATTATTTTCTTCCACACAATATAATATTCTGCTGCACAGATGAAGGACAGCAGATTTTAAGAAATGAGCAACTTATTGATCATCACTTTATGGTAGGCATAAATATAATTGTGATCTATTCATTATCACATCATTATTGGTATATGTGAAATCATCACCACGAAATGAAAAACTAATTTGCTCGTGTGTTGCAGCCACTGTGTTAGTCAGATAATGTTTAGATAACAACAATAAACACTGCAGGGTGAATTGGCAAGATTGCAGAAACTCCTGTTGTATGAGGAAATTGAACAGTTAAAATATTTGTTGTCAATATATTCTACATATTTGCAGAGAGCATATTACTTACACAGATCCATAAATGTTAATTATTAAACATTGAGTTCTTGTTCATAAAAGAGTAAACCCATAAGTTTTGCTAAATGTGCTCCAACATTGATCTTAAAGAAAACGTAGGTAAAATTATGTCTTTAAAATATTACCATTTTGTACATTTTTTCTATTTGAATTCTATATCATACAATTAAGTTGGACATTGTTCAATGGAATTATTTTTCTTTTTATAAAACACTCCCACGACCCATATCAAATACATTGACAAATTCATATACTTAGATATGCATCGATTCCAATGTCAAAAGATTTTGAGCAAGTGTTTTTTTCTGTGTTAATGATAGTGTTGATAAATTTACAATAATGCAATAAAGACCCAGACATTTAAATGTTTTGCTTTGTTTTTTTACAAGTTATTCAAACCTTGGATTATATTGAGGTTCTTATTTGGATATTATTTTAAAGCAACTTATATTTGGTTTATTCGATTATTGACACAACGCCAATTGTTTACTTTTCGAGGGAAGAGTCTGAGGCAAATCCGAGGATTTAAGTATCTGCCTGCGTTTCGTGATTCAGGGAAAAGTCATTAACACCTAAATATTCACTGCATTGAATGATGCATTTACCAAGGACAATGGGTGTTTCTGGTAATCTTAAAGTGCAACCCCGCGGCCACCAAAGATGAGCAGATAGCAATAGGTAATAGCCAAAAACAACAAATGCTTATCAGTAATGAGGTATCAGACCTTTCTGTTAACTCAATCTGCTGAAAATATATTTGCAATCTCCTTTAGCACTGACCTGGAGAGAACTTGGTGCGCAAGAGATAGAATATACATTATTGGAGTTGAGTTTCCTGATCCCGTGTGACCTACTTTTATGACTTGACATTTCTCTATCATCGACTTTACTTTGAGACCTGAATTCATAAACATTGACATCAATATATTGACTCAAAACTATTGTAAGGACCTTTTTCATGCAAGTTAACCATTGAAACATACGATTACAAATGACGTTTCTGAAAACCAGTCCATTTATGAAGTGCCTTAAAGCACCAAAACAAAGGTTTCTGATATGATATTTATTTGGTGCATATCAAAGTATCGAAAACATTTGCAAGCATTTCACATAGCATATTGAAACAATATCAAGGATAATATGGATTTGTTTTTGTTTTTAGTTTTTGTGCGTGCACAATTATTTCTTATTTCTTCACTGGATATAAAAAGCATAATGTGGTACCATTCATAACAATTGATTAAAGAAGCAGAAGCACATGTATCTAAAGTTTCATTTGTTCAAAGTTCCCAAGATGAATATAGAATTAATGTGTTTATGTTGCACCTTTTGCGTGCCCAAATGTATGCAACACAGATATTCACATGATCATTATCCTTAACGGACGCTTACGTTTATTGTTCAAGAGAAGGGAAATTAAATTTACAGGCTTTTGAAAGTATACACATACCCACAAGTCAGAATTGTCATAATTCAACTAGTTCTATCAATGGATCGCCTGATAACTGTGGAAATATATTTCTTTTTAGATGGATTATTCGAATTACCTCGTATTTACTATATACACGTGCATATATCAACGAAACTTATATACCCAAACTTACTAACGAAACTAGAATAACTACAGAATTTCATCTTTTCCAAACAAACTGATCCTTAAAATACTCTTCTTGTCAAGTAATTCTAGGCAAGTGGTTGTTAAGTTGCAATCTAGAAAAAATGGAAAAAAAACTAGTTGGTTTGTAACAACAAGCAATCTTGTTAGCCGGGTACTGTTGAGGTACAAACAACAAACATCGCGAGGTAAAAGAGGAAAGCTACGCACATTACCTTAGGTTCAACAGTGGGTGAGGTATAAGGTGGCACATAGCCTTGCATTGTAATACAACATTAATGGTTTATATATATGTATATATATATATATATATACCCCTTAATCTTTATACCTATATATATATATATATATATATATATATATTATAAAGTATTGACTTTTACTGTGAATGTGTATCGTTGTATATATTTTGTAAAACAAAACAATTCACGATTATTGCTATATTGTGAGCACACGTTACAATAAAACATGGATGGTTTATATATATCATAAAGTGTTGACTTCTACTGTGGATATGAATCGTTGTATATATTTTGTTAAATAAAACAATTCACAATTAGTGCTAAATTGATTCTATACAATTAAGAATTTTGAAAAGTAGGTGTGACCATTCAACTGAAAATGAAAATGTTGTCCACAATAATAGGGCAATTTAAAAATTATTGTATATTTCATAAGAATTAAATGTGTTTGAGGCATCCGAAAATTGCAAAAAATACGGCTAGTGTTGAAACTCAACTACATATTCAAAGAGTCATTGGGTTTGGATATAAGTATGTCCTTCCTATCAGTTAATCTTAACAGCTCTGGCAGGACATTGAACTGAACAGGGGTCGGAAAAACAAATTATTTTTTTTCTCTGCAGAATACTTATCGACTGATCAGAGATACATGTATGGGTTCTTTTGATTTATGTCAGTAAATGTATTTGAAATATTAAATCGAAATTTCAACAAGCAGCTGACATTGACGAGCAATATCCCTACAAGTGGCACATGATGTTTTGATTAAACATATGAATTAAACATTTTCCTATTACTGTCTTGAAGTTGAAGATTTCATTTTATCATTTTGCAGATTCATATCTCCGACCAAACAAACACAATATATATCATACGTAGGAATCAATGTCTCAAAAAGAATAACAAAATAGTTCTTCTTGCAATCAGGTTTTTATATATAATGCGTCCATAAGATATTTGATAAAAAATATATCTGAGTCAAGCAGGGATAAAACAGTCACCCCTTCTTGCCAGACTAAATGCAAAACTTTCACACAAAAATATGTTAAACATAACATATCCTCAAGTCATTATGTATCGATTTTTGAGAGGAAAGATGCAAAACTTTATTACAATATTTATAAATTTGTTAATCTTGACACAAGTTCATATGATAAGGTGGTTTAAACATATTTTTATTTCCGAAGAAATCTGGTTTGGCAAACAAGCAAAAGCTCTGCTTATACCAATGCCGCACCAGTACATAATGAAACAATTGCACTCACAAGAACTGAACAGAAAAAGTGAACAAATCAAAACATAATCTAATTGCAGTCTATATACATATGATAAGGTCTCTCGATGTCAAATTTGATCAAAGGTGACGATTAGCTTAGAAGTGGTGAGCCGGACAGGGCTTGTACCACCAAAATACTATTCTAAATTCTATGAAGATGTTTTCAAAATTGTTACCTATGAAAGCTTATCTCTTGTTTCTGCATTTCGACCATGATTTTGAATTGAAATGGTGAAATAGTTACAAGTTTTGAGCCGGACACAATTTGTAACGGATTGATGGTGTCCATTTTAATATTCTCCTCAACTTCGTTGTTTCAGGGGATACAAATATGAACCCATCAGACTTTTTAAGCATGCTTAATATGGAAACTCGTCACCAGTGACAGACAAACCAAAATCACGTTTTCGATGGTCAATTGGTGATCCTTTGAAGATACTTCTGGAGTTATGTGATTGACATCCAAACGAAACCCAAAATACTTATTTGCAGATACATTAGCAAGGGATCATACTAATGATAAACAGCTTTAAATTGTGAAATATACATTTATTTAACCTAAATAAAAAGCATTACACATTTCGTGAGATGTATGCTAAAGAAAGTTTGTTATTGATTGTGACAGAGCATTTCTACATGTAGTGTTAATCTATTGAAATCTTGCAACCATTGTAAAAGGTAAAGGGATGTTCATTATGAAGTTTGTTTAGTTTAAGAAGAATAAAAACCTACAACCTTTTGTCATCGACAGAATAACTGATATTTACAATTCTGTGTTGGAATGTACACTGCCAGTAATAACATAAATTGCATTTTCTCTAGGTTCACCCAAACATATCAACTTAGTTTTTGTGTTCAGTACCTTTTTGATTCATTGAGGAGAAACGAAGGACAATATTTACGCAACCGAAAAAAATACTTATGAGAACATTTTCTATTATATAACAGCATTCTCAAAGACTTCATCAAGTATAAACATATCATTCAAGAAAGAAAAACCTACATATCGGTTTAAAATAACAATCGTTCATGTAAGTCAGGTCGTGTTGATGTAACAACAATAAACATTGCATTGCGAGTGAGACGAGGTTGAATATACTCCTGCTACATATATAACACTTGCCAACTTACATGATGATGAAGGCGATGACAGGTTAGGTACTGGGGTGAGATTATATTTGGTGACAATGTATTTCCTGATGCATAGTTTGAAGTAATTAGTGTTCACAAAGCTTGGTCAGTGTCAGTGTTTCTCGTCTATTGCTTTTGTCCATTTCAATTCTTAATCATCGTTAATTGCTCACTATCATTGGTTCATTGGTAAATATTTCTATATATTAGTAGTACAATATATCAGTAAATATTGTACGAAACGGGGTAGGAGTTTAGATATGGTGTTGTAGTGGTACCTTTGGTTATTCTGATTTTTTTTTCATTGAAACAATTTGAACTTGGACCTTTGTTTATACACTGCAAGTAAGACATTCCAAACATACAATATACTTTATTGCAGGTCCATCATAATTAATTGCAACAGATTTGCAGTAATGGACATTACTTAGAACAATGTAGAAGCTATATCAACAACAATTCAAATATGTTGACGTCAATATCAAATTTTATTGACGCTGTAACATTTAAATGTCAAATTGTGAAGACAAAAAACATGTTCATATCACTGAAAAGATATTTGTTTTCGAAGTAAACTGAGAATTACCCGATGTATATCAAATATACAGCCAAATGAAACCAATACCTGTCTTCTCATGTCTGGTTGTTATATTCTAATATTGACAATTAAACTCTATTTGTGAAATTGAAAACAGTTAATAGACTTCAATTCCTAAAATGATGAGAATACAAATTCTTGTTTTATGTATCAGGTTCCATAACGGATTCTTCCATTTGATCTATTTGAAGTATTAATAACTTTGTCGAAGAGCTGTTTGATAATCTATTTTATAAATATGAATAATACGTATTTGAATAACCACGTTTATTTCACATTAAAACTTTTCCCGCCTTCTTATTTGATAAGGTTTGATCATTTATTTCATAACAATAATGAATTAATTTAAGTTTATGGCAATAATGAATGTGCTTTTACACATGTCACACTGCCTGACAATTCACTCTGCTAATCATATAATGTGAGCATTTCATCTCCTGATTTCTTCACAAGGAAGATATTAATTTCCATAGAACAATCAGTACCATTTCAAGTCTCAATTGTCTATCAATTTCCCCATTAATAACTTATCTTTGTCTGATTGATATAACATATCAACAACATCACATTTCACTTCAAAACATAAAGTGTGTTTCACATTTTGCTTTAAGTAAACTTCAGCATTTAAAATCACATATAAGATGCATAGTTGATAGGAAATACATATATTCCTTATTAGAATGTCTTTTAAACCATTTTGATAACTCAAATATTTGAATGGGAATTCGGAAGAGCAACTTTTATGCCGTACAAAATATTTAAAGGATTGAAACAAATAATTTGAGAATTAAATTAGATATATTGATAAAAGGTACTATATCAGTCCCGTTGCTATGGTGATGTCAGATGGTATTTCACATATATAAGATTAACATCATTTCGAAATATCAAAATGTTTTTATTACGATAAACGTTAAGGGATAGACACAAGGTATGAGTGATACAGCTCATCAAGATGTGATTAGTTTATATGCAAGTAGTTAGATAATGCATACCTCACCAGGATAAGGTCCATACGTCCTTTCCTTCTGTTCAAATGGCGAGATTGATTATCAGTCCTATAGTCACGCGTTAGCCATGTTATTATAAACTTCAAAATTATATACACAAATATAATAAATAGTTGTGCATTGTGATCTATATTTGTTAATATTCTAATTGGTTTATGTATTGCTTATTTGTCATCACTTAACTCAGTCGATCCTTGTACAATCAATATAGGGAACAAGTAAGCAACTATTTGTCAAATGCACCTAAACCCATTTCAATAATGTGAACCAGCGTGATAGGTTAACTGTTTATAGAATGCTGTTAAATCTGTTATCAATATTTTAATTCAACTCGGTGTGGGGTCCCTGAATGGGTTTGCCAAGATAATGACGGTGTGTAGAAAAAAAACATAACTTCAAATGTCCTCTATGGAATTCAGGTGTTTGCAAGTAAATAAATCCAACTTCATTACTGGAAGAAACATCACCAAGTAAAGTAATATTGTTTTAAATGAAGTTCGGAAGTACATACAAAACTGTAGTCTTCGGGGTTATTTATCATCTTCATGCAAATAATTTCAAAACTAATGGAAAAATCAACGGCAAAGGAAACTGCATCTAAGCAAATAAACATCATGATGCATGAATTCCAAAAGACAACTTAGTCTTAGAAATAAGTACATCAACTAAATGGTTAGGAGAGCCCATAGGAACATTTCAATCTATTTTTTTTTGCTGAAGGGAGACGGTTGAAACCCTTTCCGATTTCAGTTAACTGGTAAGCTTTCTGTGTTATTTAGTTTTTATGAATGGTTCAGTTGACTTATGTCGATGCAACATTTGGTTTAATATTTTGGACCTTCAATACTCGTGCACAGTGGATAAAGCACACTTATAGTACAAGTAAACAAATGTCATGCTGAAATGGCTGTTGTTTGTTATCAAGGTTACATAGCAAAACCTTTCTAAAAAGAATATTTTTGATTTTGGAACCAAAGAAACGAACATGATATATAATTTGTCATAATACAGTACATAAAAATATCTCATCAATTTCTTAGTCATAAAACACTGCTGTATTCAGCATGTGTACGAGTGTTCACGTTACATTGTTATACATATATGTAAATCACACATACATTTTTATAGTCAACAAAAGTCATCAGCTTTATGTGCAGATAACCTTTGGCTTTGTCTGATTTTTCTGTCTATCTCTATATGGCTATGGTACTAATCGATAAATATTTTATAATCAATGATTCATTCATTTTGTTGAGAGTTCTTTCGTCTCTCAATCTGCAGCTCGTCTTAGTATGTGTCTAATTGTACTGCGCATTGATGATCTATCGACATAACACCATGATCGTTTATCGCATGATCCAAAAATCTATATTTATAGCTAACAACAGAAAAACGTTGAATTTATTCGCATTGCTATAGTAAACATGCACATCATAATTCTCCATGCTCAGCCTTGTAGTTTAACATACATAGAGAATACTAAACGACGTTCAGTTTAATACCATATTTATGAAACGAGTGGATGGTATTCGTATTTAACGAGCGAAAGCGAGTTAAATACCAATACTATCCACGAGTTTCATAAATATGGTATTAAACTGAACAGAGTTTAGTATTTTATTTATTACACTCTTTAAATTAATTATAAAAAATGCAAATTATGTTAATTCTCAATTCTCCTAGTTGTGCGTAGGAATACAATTCTTACAATGGACGCATATATGAACAAATAGGTCATGAGTAAGTCCGTTAACAACAGCTTTAATTTTGAACAATACAAATGAAAAACTCTCATTCAATTATCTTTGTGTTATAGTTCATACAAACGCAAATTGTCGAGTTAAAAAACCATCTCTCGCTGAATTGTGCGAATGAACGTTATATTAGATTGTTTGAATGAATGTCAAGTGATTGTGACGTCATCGGAATGTGCGTTTTCAAGCGGTAAGTTTGAGCGCTAGTGTAAGTGGGAGGAACACTGTCCTTGTTTGCGATCCATGGTGCGGATATATTTGGTAATACCCTCTTCAAACAAATTTTCATCTTAATTCTAAAACAAAAAAGGACCGCTGCGTTGAACGGTGAGCTCGTCGTTGAGTTGCCAAACGCTGCTAGGAGCTTAGAGCTGCAAGGGAGATAACTCTAAAAACATTTTAGCGTTTCGACGAATTTGAACTTGTTGCCGATAAAGATAACATTGCAAAAGCTTACGGTAGATCACCACAAAATTGGGCTGCTTTATCGAAATTCATATGTACTGTCACTGACATTTCAAGAATCGATCGTAATCGGAAGGGATGGCCTTGCCAGATCTACTATCGAATGCCGATTTGACCCTGATTCCGAGATCGTGTTTCAATTGAAGAGGAATGTTGTGGAGGTATCTCTGATTCTTTGCATTGTTTCTCGGATATTAACAAATAAACACATTGTTAAAAATAATTTTACTTTTATCTTGTATATTTTTCGTTTGGACTGAGAACAATATTCTTAAGTCGTAATTTTGATTGACATCATCAACCGATATCTTGGCAGGAAAGTAGTTCCGGATGCGATCACTTTCACGTGCAATGTTTCACAACAGTGTTGAATAACATGTCATTGTTTCACAACTGCAGTATCTTCAACGAGAGTGTAATAAATTGCTCTATGTAATGTTCAACTGTCAAGTTACAATACAGTTACTTGGCTTATATGAACTAAACTGACCACTTATAGTCCTGACATTCATCTAGAATAATCAACTTGGCGACATCACGCCAGCGTGAACTTTAACATCATAGGATTTAATCGCCATTGATGTGATTAATAACATAAGTAAACATAACCAATCATACATGTCAACAATTTGTTCCCTGAAAACAAATACGCAATGGTCATCTGATAAGGATATACATACAAATTTAGAAAATGTTATAGTAAATGACAGAAGATTTGAAACACTTTTGGTTTCTATGTTAAGCTGCTTGCTAAATAGCCTTCGGCCTCCTTTCCAATGGTCAGTAAGATTATATCCCAAAACACCTACAACCCATTACCCCTACAGCCCAGTTCCCCTACAGGTTGCTAAAACAACACAGTGAGTTACCCTTCTGGCATAATAGACTTGCCCTAACAAGTGATTAAGTATGGAGTAGATTTGTTTGTGGGAGTGGTTGAGCAGAAGGGATTACAGGAAATAAAGTTAGAGATGGATTATGAATTAAATTTAGAAAACTTATCTGGTGAGAAGGAAAGATTTTTCAAACGCAGAAACAACACTTTAGTTTAGTTTAGTTTATTTAGAAATAAAAACAGAGATAAGTTGATTTACATTTGAGATGGCTAACCAAGTATATAGGTACATGTTACAAACAAACATGACACAGACAAAACGGAAAAAAATAGTCATGAACATTATATAAAACATTATGAAGTATAACCATCTACCCTTGCACCCAAACTCCTAACCATTACCTATCCACCTCAAATACTTATACCCAATTAAAGGGTTACCCTACCCTAACAACCACCCCACTATAAATACAAATACAATTAAATCACAATTATTCAACTACAATTTCACTTTTTCTCACAATTAAAATTTCAATTTCAAATAACACATTAAAACTTTTTACCTCAACTCAACAAATCCTTCTCTAATATAATAATAATAAAATAAAATATAATTTCCCATACACAATATCATATATCATCAGGTACCACTTCATCCCACGGCAATTAACAAATTTATTTACAATTTATAAAATCCAACCCAACAACAAAAATGACACATAGGAAAAACACAAAAAGAGGGAGAAAACGTTGGAAAACGTTGAACATGGACTTCTTGAAGATATCAGGTCCGCAAGAAAAACACAATCAAAACCACAAAACATAGATGAGAGAACAAAGGAACAAACACAAAACTCAAAATACTGAGAAATACAGACCGCCAATCATAGGATTGTCAAACATCAAAAAAGCCTTAATCAAAGTAAATGAATGGACCCGAAACAGGGGATTTCAATTATCCACAAACAAAACTGTATCAATTCTCTTTCGGCCAAAATGTAAATATGTAAAATAAGATAGATATTTAAAGAAGATATTTAAAAGTAAGTATGTATATATAGTAATATGGTATAAAGTATAAAATTAATGTATGTGATGAAATGGGAAAGACTGAAGATATTTAATGATAATGATATGATAAAATATATGTCTCTCTGTTGCTATGTATATGTCATTAAAAAATCAAACTGCCAACTGAATCTTTGTCATGTTCATGTTATGTACTGGGCCAGTCCATTATTGTCAGAGGTATCAGGCTTGAGATTAGCAGTGCAATGGACCATAACTTTGTTGTTATAAGCTGTAGGTGAAATGAGTTGTAGGGGTTTTGGGGTACTACCGTCAGTAATTGTGTCACTAACTTTAAATCTACATTGTATAAGCTCACCACATAGTCCGGATCTGTTGTCCAGCATTGAGCATATAGCCTAGTTAACTTGTTAGATTTCCGTAAGGTGTTCGTTGCTATTGTGTTGCCATGTTATCGTAGTTAGTATGGAGCTAATATATGAAGGTTATTATTGGTTTCGCTTTTACAATGCGAAGATGTCTCAAAGACATTACAAATTACATGATATTTGCACTAGAATACGAAGGTAAAAGAACAAACTTAAGATACGTAGCTGTATACGTACATATTGTTTTGTGATCAGCTTTTACAAAAACATTCTTATCTTCAAAGAATGCATGAACACTATCTGATTACATTTAAAACCAAGCATCCCCACTGGGTGAAATGAAGATATTTATTACCTTTACAAGATATTTATTTTTTTGTAAATATCATCTTTACAAGATATTTATTTCTTTGTAAATATCATCTTTAATCCTTTGTAAATTTTTGTAAATATTTGTAAATATTTGTAAATTTTTGTAAATATTTGTAAATATCATCTTTAATCTGTAATGTAGACTTTGAAAGTAAAAAAATTGGTAAATGTTGACTTTGAAAGAAATATTTGATGAAAAGTTGACTTTGGATAGAAATAATTTGTGAAAGGATGACTTTGGAAAGAAATAATTTGTGAAATGATATCTTTGAAAGAAATAATTTGATGAAATGTTGATTTTGAAATGAAATTAAGTTGAAATATTGACTTTGAAAGGTATTAATTTGAAGAAATGTTGGCTTTGGAAATTAATGATTTGATGAAATGTTTACTTTCAAAAGTAATAATTTGGTGAAATGATGACTTTGAAGAGAAACAATTAGTGAAATGATGACTTTGAAAACTAATATGTTTGGTGAAGTGTTGACTTTGAAAAGTGATAATTGGTAAAATGTTGACTTTAAAAAGAAATAATTTGATGAAATTTTAACTTTTAATATCAACAATTTCATCAAATGGTAACTTTGAAAAGTACAAATTTTATGAGATGTTGACTTTCAAAAGTGATGATTTCATGAAATGTTGACTTTGAAAAGAAATACAAGATGAATTTGTTGAGTTTGAAGAGAAATATAATTCTTCGAAATGTTGGCTTTGAAAAGAGATAATTTGTTTAAATGATGACTCTGAATAGGAATAATTTGGTGAAATTATGACTTGAAGAGGAATCATTTGATGAAATGATAAATTTGAAGAGAAATAATTAGTGAAATGATGACATTGGAAACTAATAGGTTGGTGAAATAGTGAAAAAATGCTTTGAAAAGTAATAATTTGATGAAATGTTGAATTTGAAAAGAAATAATTGGTGAAATGATGACTTTGAAACGAAATGATTTGCTGAAATAGTGACTTTGAAAAGTGATTATTTTATTAGATGTTTTACTTTGAAACGTGAACATTTTATAAGATGTTGACTTGAAAAGAAAAGAAGTAATTTGGTTAAATGATGACTTTGAAGAGGAATAATTTGGTAAAATTATGACTTGAAGAGGAAGAATTAGTGAAATGATGACTTTGGGAACTTATACGTTTTGTTAAATGTTGACTTTGGAAAGTAATAATGAATGATATGAAGACTTTGAAAACGTATAAGTTTGGTGAAATAATTACTTTGAAAAGTAATAATTTGATGACATTTTGACTTAAAAAAAGAAATATTTTGTGAAATTTGTGAAATGATGACTTAGAAAAGATATAATTTGATAATATCCTTATTTTAACTAATATGAATAATAAATACAGTGTTGAAAAATGAAAACAGCTTGTTGGAAATTATTTCCACTCATTAGGTTGTAGCTTAACGAATACACTTGCTAAATAACTCATTAGTCAAGGTGTTGATTGTCTATTGAGTGACAATGCTGTTACATAATCAGTTCGATGTATTCATTACGCATTTAATGGGTGTTAATTTTTCAGATGGAATATTAACTTTTAAGGAAAATTTGATAATTTCAAATGTTGACCTTTTGTAAAACATAGACTTATAAAATCCATTGAATGAAGATTTGTAATGGTGATTTCGTTGAAACAATTTTTGATGAAAAATTAATCATGAGATACTGGAAATGTTTACTGTTGTCTTTAGTTTGTGAAATATTTTCTCATTTTCATAAGAAAAAGAAAAACTAATCACTGATTTGAGGAATCCAAACAGCTTACTAGAAGTAAACATATATCCCAACATATATGTAGCAACAAATTTATATTATTTTATTGAATTGTCTCTTATAGCCCTATGGCGGCTTGTGCATTTTATATTTTATCAAATTTATGTATGACCTTCTGTATGTACGAGATGAGACACGAATAAACAATTTCTCTCTCTCTCTCACTCTAGAAGTTAAATTCCCCTCACTTGTAGGTAGCTTAACGAATACACCTGTTGGAATATCTCATTAATTAAGATGTTGATTGTGTATTGAATGGCAATGCCGTTAGCTCATGCTTGATATGCTTCATGGTTCAACGCCTGGATCAACTCTCAGCGTAAAAGCCTACCCTATAGCACTGTTCATTTGGATCGACCATCTTGTATGCCGGGCAAATGTTGTTTTATGTATATGGTGCTAATTTTTATGACAGATATATTTTATTATAGTGTCACAAGTTAAATATACATTGTAAAATCATGTTTAAAAAGACAAAAAATATATATTTAACAACCAGCCAATTGTTGGCTTACGAGGCACTTTACAGAATAAAACTACACAATAAATACATAAATATAGGCGTGTTAAATCTAGCAATGATACAAAATTAAGATATAAGATATTTAAATAGATATATAAGCGGATAAATATAAAAAGTTATAAGAAAAGTTGCCTTCTAAAAAACATATTTCTTATGGTTGTAGCAATGCATTTAATTCGTTTGGGGCTCTGTTCCGTTAACAAGTTTATAAAAAGGTTCAAGGGCCCCGTTGCATTGTAAAAATCTAAATTAAAATTACTTCTAAGGTCGGCATAAAAGTGGCATTCTGAAATAAAATGAACTTCGGATTCAACATTATTACAGAAAATTTTTATGTATACGACATGTCAACATTTGCGTGACACAATAATAAAATAATTAAAAAAATATCTCATTGCAGTTTTTAATTTCCTGACGGTGAGGTGTCCATCAATAGTTTATTGACGTTTACATAAACGCCTTACACTGCAATAGATCTTTAAAACTTGTTTGAGTGTTAATGTGTTTAAATGTTAAACATCATATAACCACAAACATATGTTGCTATTTTCTTTTGAATATAAGTATGTCTGATTAAATATTTCATAGTGTGTCAAAGGTTGATACTCAATTATGTTCAGTTTAGTAACTAAAGTCGTTTTTGAATGCCGACTTGATGGGCAGCTAGATCTGTCTCGCGACAGACCCGTGATTGCATGACTGGTCACACGCCATTTTTGAGACGTCATATATACATAATGATTACAACGAGCTCTATACATCTATCTTAACGAGATCACCAAATAAACCCAGTCATTAACGATTTTCAGAAAATGTTAAACACTCAGTTGGATTAGTCATTTGACGATGTAACACTATTAAGCGTTTGAAGTAATAAAGATATCAACATCACTTGTAAATAAACAATTATTTAAGGCGGTATTTCAGTTCAATTAATGATGCGCTACTCTATATAGTCTGTTTATTACGTCACACCCGCGCGAGTTTTATGGCCCCTATCTCAGGTAGGTTTTTTACAGCCGTTAATTACGCAGTCTTAATAAAAAGCTAATTGAAGGTGTTTATTGGACAAATTGACAAAAAGCACACCCAGTTCTTATTTAGTTGAAATATCTTTGAAAGTAACTCGAAAAGTGGTCGAGGTTAGCGGTTGTTGCAGTTTTTAATTTCCTGTCGGCGAGGTGTCCATCATTAGTTTCTTGACGGATACATAAAACACCTTATACTGCAATAGATCTTTAAAACTTGTTTTAGTCTAAATGTGTTTAAACGTTAAATATATAGTAGGTATTAGAAATTGTCAATTTCAATTCAATTCAATTCAATTCAATTCAATTCTTTATTAACCTTAAGTTACACAACTTATCGGCGGTTACATAAAGTGATACAAAAAGTGATACAGGTGGACGGTGATTGCAGCGTAGATACATATGGAGAATGTACATTGTTATTTTAAGTACTAACTAACTAAGTAGTAACTAATGAATTAAGATGGTAAAGTTGATACGGCGCCGGATACCCCACCGGATCCTCACCCAGGCATAAGAGTAGACAATAATGAAAGAATGAAAGGTTTTTCGTCATTTGGTGCATTCTCTACCTTATGTAGACCAATTGTTAGAAAAACCAAGTATTAAATAGTTAACATGATTTATCTAATGATTTTGAGAAATAGGTTGAATCAATGAATTGATGATTTCATTTTATCAAATCATCTACTTAATACAACATATTTGTTAATTAATTAATCAAAGGTAATTGTTGATTGTTTAGATATAATCATAAGAAATAGAATTTCAAGATTTTATGTTCCAATCAGTTATCCTAAATGTAAAAGGTTTTTACATGTAGATTTACACTTTTAAGTCTTCATGCATGCATACCACTTTACTACCTAATAAACACAGTGTGTCACTGCACCCGTTATGTTATTGTTAGTGCAATAAACTAAATAATGAGAATAAAATATCTTTACCCATTAAAGGCTCATCGAATGTATAGTACAAAAATCCTATATTTGCCACACACAAAAAAAATGAGGAGATAAATCCTAATTTCGTAAATAATGATTCTATTGAAATGTTGACTTTGAAAGCAATTAGGTTCAGTTGAATATTAACTTATTGTTTATGTTATTGTTAATCATAGTAAGGGTATTGATTCTGTGTTGTTTAAAATAAGTGATCAGCAAGATATACTGTAGTACTTGTCTTTGCCTGGGTGACATATTCACATTGATAGTATATTACACTATATCATGTTACCATGTACATCATGGTGTCACTGATATTTTGATTATGAAATACATACTGCTTCATGTGTAAAATTTACCAATTCAAATTCAACAATATAATGTTGAGGCCACTTTGTCCCGTCAAAGGGATATCAATGCTCTTAGCATCAATCTATAGTCTGCTACCTGCTCTGACTCCAATACCTGTCTTGTTAAGTTTAACGACATTCAATCAATATATAAGATGATAATACATGAATATACAAACAATTTAATGTAACTACGTGACAATCAAGCTTGGAGAGTTTTAATCAATGTTTATCTTGGAGAAGTTAACGCTCAGACAAAGTGAAAATTTGAAATTCTGACTTTCAAATATAATGGAATTTGGTGTACATTATTGGCTCTGAAGTTGTCATATTGTTCAAAGGTTATTTCCAAAGTATAGCCCGTATGAAAAAGGGCTATTTTGAGGGTTTATAATTTTGATGAAGTGTTTACTTTGTAGTATAGTTTGATGGGTAGTACCCCAAAACCCCTACAACCCATTTCCCCTACAGCTTATAACAACAAAGTTATGGTCCATTGCACTGCTAATCTCAAGCCTGATACCTCTTACAATAATGGACTGGCCCAGAACATGAACATGACAAAGAGACAGTTTTTTAATGACATATACATAGCAATAGAGAGACATATATTTTATCATTTCATTATCAGTCTTTCACATTTCCTTACATACATTCATGTTATGCTTTATACTATATTACAATATATACATTCTTACATTTAAATATCTTCATTCTTTAACATATTGTACTTAAACATTAAACATCAGACATTGTCAAGTCTTGTACATTTACAAATTTATATTTTTAGTCTAACACACAGACCTTGTCCCCTGTGTTTTGGGTATTTATTACATTGAAACAGAATGTGATGTATAGTGTCTTCGATATTACATTGATTGCATAGATTATTTGGTGCTTTCCCTATTTTGTGGAGATAAACCCTGTTACAAACAAAGTCTAGTGTGAGTGAAGGCTATTCAAGAGCCTACTCTTCCTTTTTAATCTTTAGAACCGTCAGTAAAGATTTGAATGTAATCAGTTTGATTGTAGTTTTGTGTCATGATTGATTGTAACATGTACCTATATACTTGGTTAGTCATCGCAAATGTAAATCAACGTATCTCATTTTTTCTAAATAAACTAAACTAAACTAAAATGTTGTTTCAGTGTTTGAAAATCGTTCCTTGTCACCAGATAGGTTTTCTATCTTTAATTCATAATTCATCTCTAACTTTAATTCCTGTAATCCCTTCTGCTCAACCACTCGCACAAACAAATCTACTCCATACTTCATCACTTGTTCGGGCGAGTCTATTATGCCAGAAGGGTAATTTGTGAACGTTTAATCTATTTTTATTATGTAACCAGCGAGTGCAAGTTGAATAGATATCATTGTCTTTCAGTTTGTCTGTATTACAATTGTTGTGATAACTACTTTGTGAACATATTGATGATGTATTTTTTAAAGTTCAGCTTCATGGGCAAACGTATTGAGTAATTTTCATTTCATGACTGCATTTTTTTGTGAAAAATATTCTCAATGAGACTTTTTATTTGCAATGTTTCTGAAAGAAAGTTTACTTTGGATTATTTTATTTTGTAAATATGTAGCGTCAAAAATTTTTTGACCTTGATAGACATATTAATTATTGTGTAAAATCTACCAATTCAAATGTTACCATATACTATTTTAGGCCCCTTCGTCCTGTTCAAGGGCAATCAATGCTATTTGCATCAATCTATCATCTGCTAAATGCTCTGACTCCGATACCCTCCTCGTTAAGTTAAACGACATTCAATTAACAATAATCTCAGATGACTATACCTGAATATACACACAATCAACAAGCAACTACCCGACAATTAAGCTTGGCGAGTTTTCACTAAATGTATATCTTGGATTATAGAGTAACAATTATCAATCTATCGTCTGCTACCTGCTCTGACTCCAATACCCTCCTCGCTAAGTTAAACGACATTCAATTAACATAAAGCTCACATGACTATACCTGAATATACAAACACTTAACAAGCAAGTACACGACAATTAAGCTTGGCGAGTTTTCACTAAATGTATATCTTTGGGTTTAGAGTAAAAATCAATACTCATACAAAATGAAAATATGAGTTCTGACTTTCAAATATATTTGAAATTAGGAAGTTGTTGACACTGCAGTTGTTATATTGTTCACAAGTGATTTCAAAAGTAGATGCATCATAATTATTGGCTATATTGAGAGATGATACTTTTGATGAAATGGTTACTTTGAAATAAAGTTGATGTGGTTGGCATGCTAATTTTGAAAAATATCTTTTTATATACGAATGCTTGTAAATATATTCTAAATCTGTTTACACGTGATGGGCGTGTTCTATATTTCTGGTGAGCAAGTCCTGTAACTTTACAGCTTAAACAGATTGACTTATTGTAGTTATATCTATATCCTTTTGTCCCTGTATGAGTTCTGCATATGATGTAAAATATGTATTTTGTATTAGTAATGTCAGATCCGAGATGGTGTGAGACATTCAACAAAAGATGAAAACAAAATTTTGCTCTAATTGACCTATTGAAATGTTATTGAACCCACAAATATCTTATTAAACCTTTTATGTAGAATGTCACATTATTACATACTCAACTTAAAAGGGAACCTTTATGATACATTTTACGTACTTAAATTTCTACTTTGAAAAATAAATTCAGAATGCAAAAACAACATTCCATCTTCACATGACAGAATAACAGATGCAAAGAGGATATTGTGCAAAAACGCAAATATTAAGTAAAAAAAGCAAACTGTGGGCATGGAATAGACGGTGTTTCAATGGGTATTGAACAGGGGTGTGGCTACATGAAGACTTTTGTCCGATGAAAGCATATGCACGTGTTTGTTCTACGATTGCTATGCTTCAATCAGTGGCGTGCATCTTGAGACAGTGTTATTTCAAGGTCAGTCTATTATGATAGTGATTTAATTTTTAGAGCCTGATTAGATATTTATTCGCGGGAGAATCAAACCCGTAGTAAAATCTAGATTCGACTTTTATTGATGATTGGTCAAAAGACACTGAATTCATTTGATGACGATGTGGTAAATACATCAAACTACATCACCGAAGTGACCTCATTGCAATACAAGTAGAAGCGATAAGACAAGAGGTGCTTTCAAGCGACTTATATATGTGAACTTTCTTATTGAGAGATATGTGGCCCTCACGAGGAGGATCACCCTAATTTGCCACATATATTTCGGAGGTAATGAGTAAATTAATGAATATTGACGGATGCATTGTTATTATTTGTTCATTCAGAAAAAGTCATCTAAGACTATGCTAACTGCATGTTGTTTAGGTATTGGAGAAAGAGAGGGTGAATAACAATCCATAGATTGATGAAAATAGCATTGTTTGCTCGCTAACAAGACAAAGTGGCTCATCTTATTATGGTTTGTCCATCTTTTAGCAATGTATAATATTCATTACTTCCATCTTTAGATACGTTTATATCACTGATATCATAAGAACATAAACAACTGCAGTGGATATTTTGAAAGAGTGTCAAAACCTGTCTACGCATGCTCCCATAATCAAACATGTTTATTTGTTTTTTGTTTTTTTCTATGTCATTTTTTGTGTGATCTTCATGGTAATAAACCATTCATTCACTAATCAGTATAGCGTATTGTTTAACTGTACACTTACAATAATATACTCAATGAAGGATTATTTTTCATTGGGAATGTTAACTGAATTCGAATATCTTTAAATATATTCTAAAAACATTAAAAGAGACAACATACTTTTCATATTTATCAAAGTTAACTTTTAAACAACATCAAACTAAACTTCAAACTAAATATTTCATGAAAGTTATCATCTCCCAAAATAGCCAATAATTCAATAATAATTTGATATTAGAATAAATTGAAAATAAACTTTGATCAATTTCAGAAAATTTTAAGAATTTAAAAAAAAAATGAAAGTCGGAATTTCATATTGTCATTCTGTATGAGTGTTAACTTCAACTCAATGTTCCAAGATAAACATTTATTCAAAACTCGCCAAGTTTAATTGTCGGGTAGATGCTTGTTAAGTGTTTGTATATTCAGGTTAGTCATATGAGATTTATGTTAATTGGATGTAGTTTAACTTAACGAGGAGGGTATTGGAGTCAGAGCAGGTAGCAGACGATGGATTGATGATTTCTTCTCTATGCTCCAAGATAAACATTTATTGAAAACTCGCCAAGTTTAATTGTCGGGTAGATGCTTGTTAAGTGTTCGTATATTCAGGTTAGTCATCTGAGATTTATGTTAATTGGATGTAATTTAACTTAACGAGGAGGGTATTGGAGTCAGAGCAGGTAGCAGATGATAGATTGATGATTTCTATTTTTTGCTCCAAGATAAACCTTTATTGAAAACTCGCCAAGTTTAATTGTCGGGTAGTTGCTTGTTGATTGTTTGTATATTCAGGTATAGTCATCTGAGATTATTGTTAATTGAATGTCGTTAAACTTAACGAGGAGGGTATTGGAGTCAGAGCAGGTAGCAGACGATGGATTGATGATTTCTTCTCTATGCTCCAAGATAAACATTTATTGAAAACTCGCCAAGTTTAATTGTCGGGTAGATGCTTGTTAAGTGTTCGTATATTCAGGTTAGTCATCTGAGATTTATGTTAATTGGATGTAATTTAACTTAACAAGGAGGGTATTGGAGTCAGAGCAGGTAGCAGATGATAGTTTGATTATTTCTATTTTTTGCTCCAAGATAAACCTTTATTGAAAACTCGCCAAGTTTAATTGTCGGGTAGTTGCTTTTTAATTGTTTGTATATTCAGGTATAGTCTTTGAGATTAATGTTAATTGGATGTAGTTTAACTTAACGATGAGGGTATTGGAGTCAGAGCAGGTAGCAGAAGATAGATTGATGGTTTCTATTTTATGCTCCAATTAAACATTTATTGAAAACTCGCCAGTTTAATTGTCGGGTAGTTTGCTTTTAAGTGTTTGTATATTCAGTTTAGTCATCTGAGATTTATGTTAATTGGATGTAGTTTAACTTAACGAGGAGGGTATTGGAGTCAGAGCAGGTAGCAGACGATGGATTGATGATTTCTATTTTATGCTCCAATTAAACATTTATTGAAAATTCGCCAAGCTTAATTATCGGGTAGTTGCTTGTTGATTGTTTGTAAATTCAGGTATAGTCATCTGAGATTATTGTTAGTTGAATGTCGTTTAACTTAACGAGGAGGGTATTGGAGTCAGAGCAGGTAGCAGATGATAGATTGATGATTTCTAGTTTATGCTCCAAGATAAACATAAATTGAAAACTTGCCAAGTTTATTTGTCGGGTAGTTGCTGTATAAATGTTTGTTTATTCAGGTATAGTCTTTGAGATTAATGTTATTTCTTTTTAAAGGGGCAGTAGCATGTTTTTTAATAATTTCATATTTAAGATATTTCACTGATAATTGTGAGTTATTGCTAAATGTATTATATTGACAGTGCCAAAAATCTCATTACAAAAGCCAGTCATCCATAGTCAGAGGACAAAGTATGAAGATTCATATAAAATCCATTGGCGGCCATTTTTGTGTGAACACCTTTAATTCATTTTGTGTAAGAAAGTGTCATCGCATGGCTAAACTTTACCTTATACATATGAATTATTACTACTTCATTTAGTTTAAATTCATTGTTTTTCAATTGGAACCATTAATTTTCATTTTCGTGACATCACCTTATATTCCCCCTGAAAACGTGCTACTGCCCTTTTAAAGTCAACATTTCATCAAATTATAAATTTCAAAGTCAACATTTTATCAAACTATTACTTATCAAAGTAAACATTTCACCATTATTTCTTTTCAAAATCAACATTCCATCAAATTATTAATTTTCAAAGTCAACATTTCATAATTTTTTCTCTTCAAACTCAATATTTAATCAACTAATAACTTTTTAAAATCAACATTTCATCAAATTATTTCTTTTGAAAGTCAACATTTCACCAATTATTACTTTTCAAAGTCAACACTTCTTCAAACATATCAGTTTTCCAAGTCAACATTTCACCAAATCATTACTTTTGAAAGTAAACATTTCACCATTATTTCTTTTGAAAGTCATCATTTCAAAAAAAAAATTTATTTCAAAGTCACCATTTCACAATTTTTTTCTCTTCAAACTCAACATTTCATCAACTAATATCTTTTTAAAATCAACTTTTCATCAAATTATTTCTTTTGAAAGTCAACATTTCACCAATTATTTCTTTTCAAAGTCAACACTTCTTCAAACATATCAGTTTTCAAAGTCAACATTTCACCAAATTATTACTTTTGAAAGTAAACACTTCATCAAATCATTCATTTCCAAAACCAACATTTCTTCAAATTAATACCTTTCAAAGTCAATATTTCACCTTAATTCTTTTCAAAATCAACATTTCATCAAATTATTTCTTTCAAAAGACATCCTTTCATCAAATCATTTCTTTCAAAGTCTACATTTCACAAATCATTTGTTTACAAAGTCATCATTCACCAAATTATTTCTTTTCAAAGTCAACATTTCATCAAATTATTACTTTTCGAAGTCAACTTTTCACCAATTGTTACTTTTCAAAGTCAACTTTTCACCAATTGTTACTTTTCAAAGTCAACATTTTTCAAATTATTTCTTTTCAAAGTCAACATTTTGCCAATTATCACTTTTCAAAGTAAAAAATAATCAAGGTAATAAATATCTATTAAAGATGATATTTACAAAACTTTACAAACCTTTACAAACATTTACAAACATTTACAAAATAATAAATATCTTGTAAATATCATCTTTAATAGATATTTATTACCTTGATTATTTTTGTAAATAAGTACTTTAATCTTTGTAAATATCTTGTAAATAAGTACTTTACAAGATATTTAATCCTTTGTAAATATCTTGTAAAGAACTTCTTTTCATGCAGTGCCCATTAAAGGACTTTTAAAACATGCCACGCATAACCTTCCTTCCAATACCATTTCAATATACCATGATATTAAATGAGATCTTATGTTACAGAAATGACATGACAAAACAGTTTTATTGTATTGTTTAGACTGTTTTAATTTTTAACTACCCAATATGACAACTTCTGAATCTGATGTCATTTTGTAAAAATATATTTTATACTCAGCCATTGACGTAGTGACCTGATAGCTTCATACTATTTTGGATAGCCCCAAAAAGGTATAAGTCTAATTTATCAAGTAAATGTCCCGAGTGAAATAATTTTGCTTTGTTATGAGGCTAGTTTAATGTTACTGTTAACAATGTTAATGTTAAGTTGGTGTTCTCGTTAGACGAGAATCCCTATGAGATTTTTTGAAATAAAGTTCTTTAATGACAAAGTCAAACATATTTTTGAAGTGATCTATGGATGCTTATATTGATTAGTATCCTGGCCCATGGCCAACCTATTTATTGAGGCCACACTATCTTTGAGACCTGACTCTTTGAACATGGTTTGTCCGTGTGCAAGACAAATTATCTACATTCCAAAAAGTGTACCCAGCTGTTCAAATGAGTACCTAAACACTAGATATCATTGACATACATGCCAGATGCATGACTTCTTTAGTAAGTTGCCCCCTCCTTATCTCAAGGGGGGATTAAGTAAGGAAAAAACAGCCCAAGGGGGATTTTCCCTATATATACACCATTTGTGTTATTATACCCCCGCCTTACAGCGTAAGCGGGGGTATATAGCGTTCATTCTTTCCGTCCGTCCGTCTGTCCGTCTGTCCGTTCGTCCCAAAACTTTGTGCGGAGCAGATCTCCAAAACTATGCATGCTAGCCTCATCAAACTTCATACACATGTCAACCATGATCCCTAGTTGTGCCTTTTGAGGGTTAGAACTATTTCTGAATTTTCATTTTTGCGGTTTCCATGGAAACGTGACTAAAAAGTGACTCTTTGAGGAAGTCGTTTTGTGCGGAGCATATCTCCAAAACTATGCATGCTAGCTTCATCAAACTTCATACACATGTTAACCATGATCCCTAGTTGTGCCTTTTGAGGGTTAGACCATCACATTCTTTAAATTTTTGGCGGTTTCCATGGAAACATGACTAAAACAGTGACTCTATGACAAAGTTCTTTGTCCAGAGCATATCTCCCAAACTATTCATGCTAGCTTCACCAAACTTCATACACTTATCAACCATGATCCCTATATGTGCCATTTGAGGATTAGACCATCACAATTTTTTTAATTTTTGGAAACATGACTAAAACAGTGAATATATGATAAATTACTTTGTCCTGAACATATTTCATGAAATATACATCTCAGCTTCACCAAATTTGCTACATATGTCAATCATGATTGCTGGATATGCCTTGTGAGAGTTAAACGATATATATGGATTTTCTTCTCTGTGGTTTCTTTGGAAAACATAACTTACAAAGTGACTCAACAAAAATAATTTTGTCCGCAGTGCATCTCGTAGAATATTCATGATAACTACCTCAAATTTGAAACAAAGATCAACCTTATCTCTAGATGTACCCTTTTAATTGTAAAACCTATTAATGAATTCGGTATTTGGGTTTCAGTTGAAAGAAGACTTACACAATGACTTACTATGTACTCAACTATCATACTTTAACCATTATTAATCAGTTTTACTATTTGAAATTCTTTGAACAAAGTGGGGAGCGGGGGTATGTGAGCTTTGCTCGCTTCTTCACTTGTTTAAAAATCATGTAAATGCTATGTTGTCATTGTTTAAAGTTTATGTTGTTTAACACAAATTGACATATAACACTCCTCCAGAACTATTTGGTAGCGTGATGTTCCAAATAAGGTAGACGAGAATTTATTATATACGTGCAACATTCATGCATATTCCTCTGTATCAGCCCGCATGACATACAACCTGTACATCTATTACTTGAGTGTAATCTTGAACAGGCGTGTATGCCACTAAGAGCAAGCTTCTATTCTCAACTGAGTGTCACACTTGGTAGCCTGACTGTATACAATATGGCCAAAAAATTCAATTGGTCACGAACGATTATTTATCAGTTTACTGTTCAATCTTTATTCAATACTTAAAGGCCACAGGCCTATAGTACAATTGATAAATACAATATTTACAGATTTGTACAATTATGTCATATAGCATCATATAATTTCCTTAAGTCATATAACATACTATCTAACTCATCACATATGTCATTAATACAGATATAAATTACTTCATGATATTTTGTCTGTGCAAGAAGGCATAGTAAATGTACATAGCAACATTTTGAGTTTGAAAGTAGTGCATTAAATTTCATTATGTAAGGATATCTGAAATAATATTCTTTTATATATTTTGCTCTTAGGTTTAAGTACACAGGGCATATAAGCAAAAAGTGATATTCGTCTTCTATTAAATTCAAATGACAGAGATTACATAATCTTTCTTCACGAGGAATCTTCATATAGCGTCCTGTCTCAATAAAAAGATCATGGGAGGAACATCTAAAACGTGAAAGAGCTATTCGAAATTTTTAACAGTAATCTTTGATAAATAATCTTCAATTATTATTTCAGATTTAAACATTTTGTAATAAAAACATTTGTTTGATAGAGCCATTTACTGTTACATCACATGGTCTCCGAAATCATCTATTTTTTATAGTGTTTGTTAAACCTAATCTAAACCTAACATCAGTTTGTTGCTTATATGTGTTAAACAGTCTTATGTAGAAGTAAGCATTGCTTGGATAAACGCCGTGCCAATTAACATAGTTTGTTATTCTCACGATCTCCCTCCTCGATTTAGCAGAAAGGACATTGAGTGACTCTAGAGTGTACACGAGAGTGACACGATGGTCGTTCGATTAGGAATTTCATGGCTCTTGCGACACACTTTGCAAAAACGGACGTAGCCCGGGTGTCAGAGGCAGAATCACTTCGTCAGGTAGGTAAAGAACATGAAGATCAACATCGCAAGGACTTCAGAGTTGTCTCCCTTTGGATGCTTGATCACCCTGGAGATTGTGTCCGGCAACTAATAACGGCTACATCATTAATGAATCGTTAGCAATGCAGGAAATAAAGCGAATTTGAAGCCAATGGTAAAGTTTCGGCCATAAGTTTATACATCTTTCCCAAACCTTATAAGTACTAAATTTTGAGTTTTTGACTTTCCTGAAGTCTACCTGTGTATTCAAAGTATTTTCGTTCATGGGTTGTATCTTCAGGCAGTAGCAGTCACATTAGTTTCTTCTAGGATGCTTCATAAGCGACTTCTGAGATGATATGCAACGTTGTATAATCATGACATAGAAACTATCATTGGACTTCAGAAAACGAAGTCCAATTTTTATGAGGGTTAACTGCTAATTGCTCTTCTCTTTTAAGGCAGGAGAGGCTGTTCTGAAATTTACACACAGGATGAATAAACACAGTTTCTCGTATGTTCTTTGAGCGTTTTGATTTTGAGAAATTTTACAGTTTTGGAGGGTTTCTATTTTTAACGGTTTGTATGGTTTTCAACTAAACTTATTGTTTAAAGATATATATAATTACTCTTAAACAATATTTCACGTTCAACCGATAACAACATTATCCTCATTATTTGTTTTAACTGATACAGAAAGAAATGTAAGCACTAACTCTTCAGTGATTAGTTCGTTGTAAAACAATTTGATACCTTGCTTTAAAAGAAAACAAATCAGCAGTTAAAGTGAAATGTAGTTATATACCACGAATGATCAGATAATCCTCTACAAGAACATTTCATGTCATATAAGCTTTTCCTAAGATTTCAGTTGTCAAGTATGTGATGTCATTAAAGATAGTGTCAAAGGACTTTTAACTTTTGTGAGGCATAGCATAGCCAACACATGTTTCAAAACGTTATGTCTTCCAACTTATTTGGAGATATTGTCATTGATGATCAAAAAAGCTTTATTGGTCTCGTTGTTATGGTGACATGAGATGTGTGTGTTACACATATTAGATTATTATGGCACCTTTTCAAAATGTCAGAACATTTTCCTTGACGTATAGACACTTGAGTGCAGTAATAATAGGATATAAATATTTATCATTTGATAACTGAATATGCAATAAATAAGAGCAACTTACAAATCAACGCAACATCTATTTTGTAAAAACACTTTTCATTGATTTTGAGGGGTCGAACATAATTTCTTCAACCACAACGTCCTCGCACTTATCAGGCTACCGCTGAAAACAACCTAAGGTGCTTATTTATATTGATATGAAACAAAAGAATGTATATCTACATAACAGAATTCCACAAATAAGAATATAATTAATAGTCATAGGTTGACAATGTGAGTACACTTGTTGTGAGATTTCTGCATGGGTCATGTTGATGGACTTAAAGGGGCAATAGCACGGGGATATAAGGTGATGTCAGGAAAATGAAAAAATAATGGGTTTGAAAGACAATGTATTTAAAGTAATTGAAACAGAAATAAATCAAATATATAATGTTAAGTTCAGCCAGACTTTTCTTTGTTTTATTACAAAAAAAAGGAAATAAAAGCGTTTACACAAAAATGGTCGCCAATTGACTTTATATGAATCATTATAATTTGTCATCTGCCTATGGATGAATGGTATCTTTAATGAGACACTATCAAGATAATACATTAAGAATAAAAGTACAATTATCAGTGAGAAGTTGAAAACATAAATTTTTAAAAAAACTTGCTACTGCCTCTTTAAATGTTACTTGTAAACTTCTTTTCCTCCATATTTATATCTGGCTACTTTGATTTGTATTCCTTCATATAATGGAATTCGAATCACATTATTTTTCTTAAGGGAGTGAAAATTTATCAACATTTATTATTTGTTTTAGAATAGGAACTTTTGGTTAATACAAATAAACCTACCTATCTTAGAAAAAGAAAGATCAAGTATACATGAATTGCTTCTCGTTAAACAACTTTCGTCTTCAACTAGGTGGGCGCGGGAGCCCATACGAATATCAAAATATATATGCTTAAACTGCAGTGGGACAAAAAAAACTCTGTGTTAAAGGGGCAGTTGCACGTTTTTAGGGGGAATATAAGGTGATGTCAGGAAAATGAAAATTAATGGTTCCAATTGAAAGAAAATGTATTTCAACAGCAGTAATGGAGCAGTAATGATTCAAATATATAACGTAAAGTTTAGCCATGCGATTAATTTTTCTTACACAAAATTAATTAAAGGTGTTCACACAAAATGGCCGCCAATGCATTTTATGTGAATCGTCATACTTTGTCCTCTGACTATGGATGATTGGCTTGTGTAATGAGATTTTTGACACTGACAAAATAATACATTTAGCATTAACTTTTCAATGAAAAAAATAAAATATAAAACTATCAAAAAACGTGCTACTGCCACTTTAAAGTCCAGTGGACTTATAATACAAATAAAAGGTTTGATGAATAAATAGTTATTAGATTGTGTTTTTTTAAGTTTGGTAGAATAAAGCTTTTAACAATAATATGGGTCCACACACAATCAAAGGCATTTCATGATATGGTTAACTCATAACCTCCCATGATTTGAACCATACGCTGACCACTTATCTACTTACAATTCATCCAGCACAGTCTATTTGGCGACAACATGCCAGCGTAAACTTGACATCATTTGTGTTAGGTTGACATTTATGTCATTTAATGACTAATCGTATTTGGGCTGCACAACCAACCAAGCACTGGTCATCTCAGAGTTATTGTATTTCATACAGTAAAATAGCAAAAGTTGTTTGTGATCCAGCTATTTATAAGTTAAGTAAAGAGATTCATGATGTAAAAGGAAATATGAAAAATATTAAGGGATCCATAAAGAACATTGCATATCGTTATTTTCAAGTCTTACATGTACTTATAGTAAGCTCAATTGTTATGTTTACATTACTATATCGCCCTTACACATAGCTCACATAGCAACGCTTTTGGTTTTAAAAGGAGTACTGTTCGTTTCTCTTTTTGTATCATACAATTAACATAGTGGACAGGAGTATACAAAATAGGATTTTTGTAAATGCTGTCTTTCTCTTCATCGCAATCTATATTTATCCATTCTCATCATTTCAACACTATTTGGCAAAGAGCATCAAGCAAGAAATCTGTGGTTTGTATTAAAAGTTTTTATCCAAATTCAGTTATCACTGATACACAATAACAGATTGACGTACTAAAGTTAATAAGTCGAAAATGGCAATTCCATGTAGCAACTAATGACTTTGATTGAATGGAAAACAACTTAGTAATAGATGGTACATATGCCCCTCTTGGCAGACATGAAACTTTCGAAAACATCCATTATTGACCATTTATTTAGAGTCTACTCATATAACACGGCCATGTTTGTTAAAAGTGTCTGTTTGTTGTGCAGAGTACTTTCCAGACATGTAAATTGAAGCAACAGGTGATTGTGCTATGGACACAGAGGGGGATCACATCCTGAGGCCGCAAGAAGTACTTAAGGAATGCTCATTAGGGTTCATTATGAACGTCTTTAGGAATGAGTTCTATATACTGGTTACTCTATTTTTCAATAGGGACCTCTTAATTATGTTATGTCACTTTATAAATATGATATTAATCTTTTCGTTTTTTATGAACATAATATAAATATAAATTGATAAATCAAACATTCCATTTCAGTCTCAGACTAAAAGTCTCAGTTTTTTCCTAAACTTACAGTGCTTAACAGTGTCATCCTTTGATCTCATTGTTTTGGAAAAAAGGTCAGAGACAATTACAATCATTATCAAACTGATTGATTAAATTGATAGGTTATGGTTGGAGGAAACTTGATACCATCTAGAACGAACTACAATGGTAAAGACTACCATGGTAGGGGTATCTGTGATAAACACTGGCTTCCATTTTCTTTTAAGCATTCTGGGCATCAAGGAAAGTAAGTTTGTGATAGGTCTCTTTCTTCATAGTGAAATTATATTCGGGTTTTCATTGAGATGGTTGGGGTCGTCTTTGGGGTAGTGGATACAAATGTTGTCGGTCCGTTGCAAATTAAGGAAATCAATTTACTTGGCGATGTCAATTTCATCGAAATAGATCACGTCGATTTCGTTTAAGAAACTGCGAAAAAATATTGATAAGCTTTCAGTCTTTTATTGCAAAGGTGATGTGATTTTGGATTTATCCTAGTTGCCAGTATTATTGTGGGGATTTTTGGATTGCTATTGTGACTATGTATTGTTGTGAGCACTGGCTAAAGCTAGTAGACCGTGGTAAATTCCGTGAAGCATATACCGCATTGAAACCGAAATTTACTGCGTGTAGAACAGTTCTCTACTGCAGTCACAGTTGCCAAACCCCTGACAGGATTCGATACGAATCGTTTGATCCGAAGTCGAACGCGCTAAGCTTTGCGATATTCGTTCCCTCTTTCAATGAACCTAAATGTAAATTATTTTTCATAACTCTTAAGCTTTTAGATTTGTTAGATGACAGGATTTCGTATTTGTAGTTGAATGGGATCCACTCAAAACCACACAAAATCATTGTTTTAAGTTGTCATAGCCTTCAAGAAATACGCACATAATGTGAGATATATGTTAAGGTTATCAGTTGCAGAAGGAAAATAATCAGGGAGAAAGAGCACTTATCTCTTTAAAGGAACACGACTTGTCAAAATAGGAAATGTTTTTCAAATTTCCTTTACAACAAATGACATGAATACATGTGTTGATGTTGTTTATCAATATTCGTAAGATAAAAAATGACTTTATCTTCAACTCCCTTAATCACAATGAAATGTATGGCAGGTTTTATCTCGAAAGACCGATTCGTAACTTAAATCAGGACACGTGTAATCAAGATCAAATTGAAAACATTACTTAGTGTTTCCTATCAGTTTTGCAGGAAAGTCATGAAACAGAAAACATTTAATACATTCAACCGTTGCAAATAGTTTAAGAACTATCATAACATTAACTTAATTGATGCAATATTCTAACACTCCAATGCATAATCGAAAATATTGTGAATAAGTGATATCTTTAGTAATCTTTATATGATTTGTTTTTCTAAATATATGAATAAACTTACAAAAGATACAATAAATAACCGTACAAAATTAATATTTAAGTAGACGAATGTGTAAATACACAAACTCATCTTTGTCATTTTTTTTATTACATTTCAGATGTACATTATGACGTATTTCCCTTGACTTTATGCAAACCTTATTATATATTTTGAAGTGTATCGTAAATGTGCTAAGTAGCAATCATTAACATAAACAGCAATTGAACAAAGCATGATTAACCAAGTTGAATGAGTTGATATATATTGCTGTCAACCAAACGCTGCTTTATCTGTGAACAATTTCCTATGTAACTAATTTCAGTATCATATTTCAGTATGTAATGGGAAAATGCTGTTCATCAACTCTAAAATTCATATATTTTGGTACAATTCTACTTGAGTTCCAAAGTATTTTAAGAAACATTTGCTAAGCAGCTATACATGAACACGTTCACTAACCTCAATCTAGATTCAATCAGCTAACAGGTAATGAGATGGGTCACTAAGGCAATGTATAGAAGCATATTGACATGGTCTCTGGTATGCAAATATTTGTTCTCACTTTGCTGTTCATTAACCTGGAAAGCTCAAATATCAAACAAAGACAGCATGTAGTACCTGGCACATGGACTACGGTGTTTACATTACCTTCTTGTTTCGAAGATAAATGTTATGGTTTTCACGCAGAGGTACAGAATCATGTTGATTCGACCTAATAACAAATGTGTGGTAAGTAAAGAATAATGACAAGATATGCCACAATGCCATTTCAGTAATCTTCTTCCTTTCAAAAGCAATTGAAGAAACGGTATAGAAATACAAACCCTGATAGCTGGATCAATTCTAACTCTGCCACAGTTGACAATGAATACATTTCAAGAAAATTAAAAATAATCTGTCCTGATTTGCAAAGACAATGAACAAATATTTCTAGCGTCAGTTCTAATAGACATATTAGCTTCAAACGTCATAATATCCAGAGCTTAATTCCAGAGGTGTTCAAATTACTGCAACTGTCTGGCAACTTGAAATCTGCACTTGAAGAGGATACCCCCAGAAGAATAATTATTTCCAGAGGGTGTAGAGCATTACTCACAACGCCAAAACTAGTTGTTACAGACAACATGTAGTTACTGGCACATGGAATACGATGTTTATATTACCTTATTGTTGCGAAGATAAATGTTATGGTTTTCAGGTAGAGGTACACAATCATGTTGATTCGACCTAATAACAAATGTGTGGTAGGTAAAGAATTGGAACAAGATATGTACCAATGTCATTTTCAACTTTAAAGGCCATAATCTTCTTTCATTCAAAGCAATTAAAAAAAGGTATTGAAATACAAATCCTGATAGCTGGATAAATTGATCAATTTTAACTCAGCCACAGTTGACACTGAATATATATGTTCTTATTTTCAAATACGATGAACAAATATTTCTATGGAAGTTCTAATATACAGGTTAACGTCCAAACGTAATATTATACAGGGCTTAGTTCCAGAGGTGTTCAAGTTACTGCAACTGTCTGGCAACTTGAAAACTGCACTTGAAGAGGATACCCCCTGAATCGTACTTATTTCCAGAGGGTTAAACTCATTACTCACAACGTCAAAACTAGTTGCTACAGAATATTCTAAAGTCTCAACTACATGTATGTGGGTTGATATGGTACTCAATATTCACAAGTCCTTAATGAATTCTTGGTTAGTAAAAATGCTTCTGCCCCTTCATTAGCTTTATTGAATTGGCTTTGTTTGTGACAATTCTAAATTCACATGAACATAGATCATTGATCTCATAATTACAAAAGACATAAGGCAGATCATGACTTTGGAACCACGGAAAAACATTGTTAATTGTCTTTAAAACATCAAGGAATACATAATTGTACGCAATGATAGCATGAATTAGGGTATGACACTAGTGTATAGAGGAGACTTTTGATTATGTACGTATAGTTTTAAGTTAAAATTCAGATAATAATTTAATTTTTACAATTTTTAATTTATTTGAATTAATACAATGGTTCATCGATACAAGGCAAATTTACTTATTGAAAATCATTAAAGTATTTCACCAATAAGCATTATTAAGTAAACACATTTTACCCTTTATGTCTATGTACTTTGTATAGGTTCTAGTTTGACCGACTGGTCGTTTGTATCGTTATTATCTAAACATGACTGTTTTTGTTACAAAATGTATATGTTATACAGCAAACTGCTTATTTGGGATTAAATATTCTAAGCGTTTTGAGTTTTGTAGTTTATTGATCTCATTTCATGGCTTTAAACAGAAACTGTAGTCGTATCTTAACCTATGCAATTTGGTAATTCAAAACAATGTTTCCAAGTCTATATTCATAAATGTCAGTGGCGTCGAATTTTCACCTGGTATTCAAATTAAAATAAAACAAAGGTTGATTTACACAAATACATAAATATATATCAGCACGACAAAAGTGTCGATGTTACAGCTTCACAGTTACAGTTAAGATAATGAAAGGTATTTATATAGTGGTATGAACAGATGGTCGCCACCATCAAAGTTAATGAATGGTTCATACATACCAGTAACTTCCAATCCTTATATTAAAAAATTATTAGGTTGCCAAATATCGCAACAGTTATATGCATCCCGAAGAATAATTTTCTCTCAATGCCCTTTGTCATGTGATGTGGTCAGTAAGTTGATATTAATATGAGGCTCTGTCACTCACAGCCACACAGGAGGAATGCTTCACTGGTCTGGAATGTCCATCAGTCCATCTCTACTATGAACATATACATTCTCATCTCTTACGAATAGTCTACAGAAGATCAATAAATTGATTGTAGTTGTTCTAGGTAGTTGGCAATATGATAATGGCAATGAGCTTGAGAACAAGTAATTAACTGTAAGTTTAACATAGCTATCTTCTGCAAAATGACCTGAATCTAATCAGTGTTAGCGAGGTGATATGCGAGGAATACATTGTAAGCCATAGACTGACACCGGCAAGTGCAATTTTTTACATTCTGTCATTTATATTACAATCATGTAATTTACCTTTGAGATCACTTGTGCCTGTAAATTGAATGTATTGTTGTTGTCCAAAATAGGTTACCAATAAAGAGCCAGCTACAGTAACTTGATTGCACTTATAAACGTCTGCAATGAAGTTGGTATACATAGAGTGGGCATTCTAACTATACGAGCACTTATTCCATGTGTCTGTGGTACTGGGCAGGATTGCACCCAATAATAACTCTCGTATCTGCTTATCCTACCTACAAAGCGAAGAATTTCATATTGCACTCAAATCTTAGTATGAACAAAAGGCATGTGGAAATTTTATTTGCATATCATATCGCTTGATCAATAGTTCTCTTGTTCATTCTTTGCAAGACTTGCAAACAATCACTGCACAACATTGCATATTATCCTGAAAAAGAATTTATTTGCACATTTGATTAATAGTTGTATTTATCTCATTAACTTTGTTATATAATACGATGTTCAATCAGTATCAGATTAAAAGAAAATTCTTTATTAAACATAAGAACCTATGTTTTAAGAAACGAAAACTTTCAAGTTAAAAACAGGTGAGTTAGATTTCAGCTTCGATAAATATATGTGCTAATAAGTGTATGCGACAAATTACATTAATTTTTGGAAATGATACACAATTTCTTAGCATTGGTCTCCTTATCTCCAGTTCTAATATCTCCATGGCATTAGGACCAATTATTCATTATTTACCATCGTTAACATCTGTATTCTGAAGAGTCTTTGTACATTTGAAAGTATGAAAAAGTGTTTACGAAATATTAACATGTATTATATAATCGGTTTTTTTCAAGTTTATCTAACCACTTTCAAAAGTGTGAATAAACCTGTCAAGGGAACAAGTAACCCTTTAAAGTTAAGAGTTACATTTGTAGATTTCAATCTTACGTCACTATGGAATCCATGGGTCCGTATACTCAGAACAAGTCTGTTTTCAAACTTCAATTATAATATTTAGAGATTCACACCCGTAGCTCGAGTTAAAATAGCCCGTCGTGTTACAAGGAAAACCCCAATTATAAACAGGATGATTTTTTAATTAACATTGAGAGTAGGAACGCAAAATAGATCGGAAATGTTCATCAGACTTCTTGTCCTGTGTATTACCTGATACTGTGACTAATAGACTCCCATCTATTTCAGCACTCGAAAAAGAATTAATTTACTTTCATTTGTATCCAATTTGAACTATTTTGTGATAGTTTAATGGCTATGTAGACCCTCCGTTGCCTTGCAAGAGAACCACAAAGGTGTGTCGTCTCTGTGGAATATCTTATTTGACCAATTACTTTTGATTGTGGGGAACACATAATAAAACGCAACCCATTATTGAAACAATAATTGTAATTGAACTGTCACCATTTCCAAAGCATATTACAAGACGAAAATCAATGATGTTGCCTCTCGAGAACCAACATGTTTGTGGTTTCCTATTATGCACAGTTACATACATGTACATGAAAACAGTTTGAGCCATAAAACTCTACAACAATCAACACGTTAACTTGAGTTGAACATACAGCCATAAACATGCATGGTAGTCACGCATCAAATGGGTTGATAGGAGTGAAAGCTATGAAAGACAACAGTTTTATGTGGAAATTTCATTGAGCATGTAATTTGTATTTTTTAAGAACACCTTTGTTGTACTATTTTGAGTGCACCGATTCAATGCAAACTCGTCTTCACGGCCGAAAAAAAAGATTTCTTAAAAAAGATCTACGTCAGTGTATCTGCTTTGCAATATATTTATAGCTTTAGAATTTAAAGTTTTCCAACAAATCGGACGTTTTTTAAAAATCGTTATAAGTGAAATCATTGTGCAAGATTTAAATGGTTTCTAAAACCAATCAGTATATTTATTACATATTATATCATGAGAATAAAAAAGGCAAAGGGACATCTCAACCAATTTAAATTAAATGAATAATAAAATACAATAAAAGTATTTTTTTATAAAAAAGCACAAGGTTGGTTACTGCATTATGACTGTCTGGATTAAAATTGTGGCTAGTGTTAAAACACGACAGAACACGATAATATGTCAAATAAATAGTTTATTAGAAGGAAAGCAAAATGTCAGTAAGACATCAATATTTAATGTTATTTTGTAATAATGTCTTGATTGTTTCCACTTTACAAAAGAAACAAACTCCATTTATATATATAATTCACCAAGATATATAATGTGACACTCATTCATACAGACAAAAACATAATTGCAGTTTGTCTATGAAGCGAAGGTGCGACTAATCCAAACTTTCCGATTGGTTAACAGGTATTGTCAGTACGGTTCAAATATCGAATAAGTGTTAATGTTGACATTACTACCAACGGGAGCCGTCACAGTTTGCAATGGTCTCCGATTCTCTTAACACTTATATCACCATATGATTTTGTTAGATGAATATAAGCTGCTTAAGTGATTGCGTTGAAACTTAGCTTTTAATTAGGTAACATTGACTTTGTATACTTAATCAAGTCAGAAAAATAAACAACTCAGGCTTTAGTGTCTTTAGTAACTTTTGATACTCATTGACAATATCTTGAACACGAATGTTTTGCACTTTATATAAATAGCTTTATAAACTTAATCAAAGGTTATATATTAGAAATGGTGTCCAATAAGCATCAGATAAAAATGACATCTTTATTCACTATCACGACGACTTTAATATGATACTTTCAAGTAAATGTCAAAAGGAGTTTAGTTATGATTTCTATACACGAAAGTCGGTACAAGGGTAAGAAGAAATTAGTAATTACCAACTGAAAGTTTTCTAACTGTAAACATTCTTAACTTCTGATCTTTTTTTTTAATTTCTATGTTTAGCAATTTGTAACGCTAACTGTGAACGAGACAGCTGTAAAGAAAGCACTGAATTTTCTTATTTGAAACATTTGAGGTGAAAACCTTTGGTAAAAATATCATTTGTATGAATTGGGTGCTATATGAACAATATGTGTTGAAGTATTAAATGTGAGAAGGAGGATGTCTTCAGGAAATGATATGAATGGTATTACTATAGTACTAGATGGGCAAAACGATAACGTCATTGTATCGCATAACGCTATACGAATGAACATCAATATCGAAACACTATTTCTAAGAGTTATTATTTGTTTTATCAAATGTTGTTCATATATCTAAAATTTGACCCCAGAAGCATTTCGAGTTATGAGTCTATTAGGCAATAATTGTTTAAGTGGTTTTTAAAACTCTACTTTACAAAGATGTCAATCAATTTGATAAGAGCTATAATCTAAATTTTGAATGATATTTTTAGATTTTATTTTAACCAGTCTGTGGGGTCTCTAAATCAGTTTGGCTAGGGCGTGACTGTTTCAAGGAGTCAATTATAATAGCTGATGCGTTACGGCTTTAACTCAAGTGTTGCGAGGTTAAAATAGCCCTTTGCATCACTGGAAGAGAGATGTCATAAACAAAGGTGGTGTTGTACTTTTGATAGTCGTTAATCATTCTATAAGTAATTAGCATTCTTTCCAACTTGAATGTGACAACGTGGAAAAGTTAAACTTTCTTATGTTCTTACTCAGTGAGAACTTTATTGGAATGAATTAAGGTAATGTAGACACATGGGGAAATTGAAAACATATCTTCTTTTACTAAAAAGCAACATCTTACAGCAAAATATGCAGATAAGATCTTTTAATGAGGATTCGACAGGACTTTGCCACTCATAGTTGGTCAACATGATCAACATGTTAACTAGAGTTGAACACACAGGCATAAACATGCATGTAAGTCATGCACCAAATGGTGTAATGCGAGAGATTACGCAACGAAAGGCAGCAGTTTTATGTGCAGGTTTCATAGAGCATGTAATTTGAATATTTTAGCTATCATCTTTTCCAATTTTAAGATAATTTGAGTTATGAGTAGATTCAACTGGAACCTTTACTTAAGAAATAGAAGACGAGTTGGTGTGCATCTATCGTTGAATAAACCATAGCAGGAAGCAAAAGACACAATTTTTAATCCAAAACTTTAATTCTTTCTTTCTGTGCATGGAAGAGAAGCGTCGTTGCTCCCATTACTTTGGTAGAGCGCTCTTACCAAGACGCAGTTTTACATGTGGAACCCATGCAGAATGGACCTACTTCAAACTAGCTACTCGTTCAAGAACATCCCAATTCCTTCAAATAGAGAATTCCTCAACAAACTTCTGGAGAAGACAGAGAGTCTCATAAAGCGAATGAGATGAAAGCCTTTTTCTTCCTTCAATCCGATACAGACAAAGATAGCAGCAGTGAAAACAGCAGCAATGAAGACAAACTTGATACAGGCTTGATTTAGGCTTCAAGTCTAAACCTACGCCATCACAAATAAAAGAATTGATCCCGTGTGCTCTACTTATGACTTGACATTTCTCTATCATCGACTATACTTTGAGACCTGAATTCATAAACATCGACATCAGTATATTGACTCAAAACTATTGTAAGGTTCTTATTCATGCAAGTACAGTTCATCATTGAAACATACGATTACAAATGACGTATCTAAAAGCCAGTCCTTTTATGAAGTGCCTAAAAGCACCGAAACTAAGGTTTCTGATATGATATTTATTTGGTGCATATCAAAATATCGAAAACATGCATGTATTAACGAAACGTATATACCAAACTTACTAACAAAAACTGAATAACTACAAAATATCTTTCCAGAACAAAGTGGTCCTTAAAATACTCTTCTTGTCAAGTAATTCTAGGTAAATGGTAGTAAGGTAGCACCTAGGAAAAAAAGAAAACAAACTAGTTGGTTTGTAACAACAAGCAATCTTGTTAGCCGGGTACTGTTGAGGTACAAACAACAAACATCGGGAGGTAAAAGAGGAAAGCTACGCACATTACCAGAGATTCAACAGGGGTGAGGTATAAGGTGGCACACCGTTTCATTGCAATACAACATTGATGGTTTGTATATATCTATTATAAAGTGTTGACTTTTACTGTGAATATGTATCGTTGTATATGTTTTGTTAAATAAAACAATTCACAATTAGTGCTATAATGATTTTATACAATTAAGAATTTTGTAGGTGTGACCATTCAACTAAAAATGAAAATGTCCAAAATAATAGGGCAATTTAAAAATAATTGTATATTTCATAAGAGTTAAATGTGTTTGAGGCATCCGAAAATTGCAAAAAAAAAACCGGCTAATGTTGAAACTCCACTACATATTCTAAAAGTCATTGGGTTTGGATATAAGTATGTCGTTCCTATCAATTAATCTTAACAGCTCTGGTAGGACATTGAAATGAACAGGGGTCGGAAAAACAAATTTATTTTTTTCTCTGCAGAATACTTATCGACTGATCAGATATATGGGTTCTTTTGATTTATGTCAGTAAATGTACTTGAAATATTAAATCGAAATTTCAACAAGCAGCTGACATTGACGAGCAATATCCCTACAAGTGGCACATGATGTTTTGATTAAACATATGAATTAAACATTTTCCTATTAGTGTCTTGAAGTTGAAGATTTAATTTTATCATCCAAAACTGTGTTCCACAGGAGATATCGCTTGTGAAAGATCAAGCGATATCTGCTAGGAGATATCGTTTTGACAGTAGATTTTGAACAATGCCCTTTCAACAGCAGGGACATGACATCACAAATGTTTTGCATCATCAGAAATGACGTAACAATGCTATGACGTCATGAACACAATGACGTCACAATGCTATGATGTCATCAAGAGGATGACGTCACAATGTTATGACATCATTGGTCAAGAAGTTGGAGGGCTATGCAGTGTTTAAAGATGAAATTTTTCATGCTTATGTGATGAAAATGATTTTGGATGATAAATAGAATCTCACCCTCGTGTCTTCTGATATCAAATATATCAACACTCGTTGATAAAAGTAAAATATCCTCGGCAAGCCTCGGATATTTGTTTCTTTTATCAACTTGTGTTGATATATTTGATATCAGAAGACATTTGGGTGAGATTCTCTATTTATCATTTTGCAGATTCATATCTCCGACCAAACCAACACAATATATATCATACGTAGGAATCAATGTCTCAAAAAAAAAAAAAAAAAATAGTTCTTCTTGCAATCAGGTTTTTATATATAATGCATCCATAAGATATTTGATAGAAATATATCTGAGTCAAGCAGGGAAAAAACAGTCACCCTTTCTTGCCAGACTAAATGCAAAACTTTCACACAAAAATATGTTAAACATAACATATCCTCAAGTCATTATGTATCGGTTTTTGACAGGAAAAGATGCAAAACTTTATTACAATATTTATAAATATATTAATCTTGACACAAGTTCATATGATAAGGTTTCTCGATGTCAAATTTGATCAAAGGTGACGATTAGCTTAGAAGTGATTAGCTCAGAAGTGGTGAGCCGGACAGGGCTTGTACCACCAAAATAAATTCTATGAAGATGTTTACAAAACTGTTACCTATGAAAGCTTATCTCTTGTTTCTGCATTTCGACCATGATTTTGAATTGAAATGGTTAACTAGTTAAAGAGTTTTGAGTCGGACACAATTTGTAGCAGATTGATGGTGTCCATTTTAATATTCTCCTCAACTTCGTTATTTCGGGGGATACAAATATGAACCCATCAGACTTCTCAAGCATGCTAACTATGGAAACTCGTCACCAGTGACAGACAAATAAAAATATCGTTTTCACTGGTCAATTGGTGATCCTTTGAAGACACTTCTGGAGTTATTTTATTGACATCCAAACTAAAACCAAACTACTTATTTGCAGATACACTAGCAAGTGATCATACTAATGATACGCAGCTGTAAATTGTGAAAGATATATTGATTTAACCTAAATAAAAAGCATTACACATTTCGTGAGAAGTATGCTAACGAAAGTTTGTTATTGATTGTGACAGAGCCTTTATACACGTAGCGTTAATCTATTGAAATCTTGCAACCATTGTAAAAGGTAAATGGATGTTCATTATGAAGTTTGTTTAGTTTAAGAAGAATAAAAACCTACAACCTTTTGTCATCGACATAATAACTGATATTTACAATGCTGTGTTGGAATGTACACTGCCAATAATAACATAAATTGCATTTTCTCTAGGTGCACCCAAACATATCAACTTAGTTTTTGTGTTTAGTACCTTTCTGAGTCATTGAGGAGAAACGAAGGACAATATTTACGCAACCGAGAAAAATACTTTAAAATACCCTTAGAACGAGAACATTTTCTATTATATAACAGAACTCTCAAAGACTTTATCAAGTATAAACATATCATTCATAGAAAGAAAAACCTACATAGCGGTTTAAAATAACAATCATTAATGTAAGTCAGGTCGTGTTGATGTAACAACAATAAACATTGCAGTGCGAGTGAGACCAGGTTGCAGATACTCCTGCTACATATATAAAACTTCCGGACTTACATGATGATGAAGGTGATGACAGGTTAGGTACTGGGGTGAGATTATATGTGGTGCCAATGTATTTCATGATGAAGCGTTTGAAGTAATTGGCGTTCACAAAGCTTGGTCAGTGTCATTGTTTCCCGCCTCTTGCTTTTGTCCATTTCAATTCTTACTTATCGTTAATTGCTCATTATCATACCATTTGTTCATTGGTAGATATTTGTGTATATTAGTAGTAAAATATATCAGTGAATATTGTACAAAGCCTGGTATGAGTTTAGATATGGTGTTGAAGTGGTACCTTTTCCTACTCTGGTTATTCTGAATTTGTATTTTGTCATTGAAACAATTTGAACTGGGACCTTTGTTTATACACCGCAAGTAACACATTCCAAACATACAATATACGTTATTTCAGGTCAATCATAATTAATTGCAACAGATTTGCATTAATAATGGACATTACTTAGAACAATGTAGAAGCTATATCAACAACAATTCTAATATGTTGACGTCAATATCAAATTGTATTGACGCTGTAACATTTAAATGTCAAATTGTGAAGACAAAAAACGTGTTCATATTACTGAAGAGACATTTGTTTTCGAAGTAAACTGAGAATCACCTGATGTATATCAAATATACAATAAAATGAAAACCAATACCTGTCTTCTCATGTCTGGTTGTTATATTCTGATATTGACAATTAAACTCTATTTGTGAAATTGAAAACAGTTAATAGACTTCAATTCCTAAAATAATGAGAATACAAATTCTTGTTTTATGTATCGGTTTCTATAGCGGACTCTTCCATTTGATCGATTTGAAGTATTAATAACTTTATCGAAGAGAAGTTTGATAATCTATTTTATAAATATGAATAATACGTAATTGAATAACCACGTTTACTTCACATTTAACATTTCCCGCTTCCTTATTTTAAAAGGTTTGATCATTTATTTCATAACAATAATGAATTAATTTAAGTTTATTGCAATAATGAATGTGGTTTTACACATGTCACACTGCCTTACATTTCACTCTGCAAATCATATCATGTGAGCATTTCATCTCCTGATGTCTTCAAAAGGAAGATATTAATTTCCATAGAACCATCAGTACCATTTCAAAATTAGTCTCAATTTTCCATCAATTTCCACATTAATAACTTATTTTTGTCTGATTGCTATAACATATCAACAACATCACATTTCCCTTCAAAACGTTAAGTGTGGTTCACATTTTGCTTTAAGTATAATTCGGCATTAAAGTCACATACAAGATGCATATTTGATAGGAAACACATATATTCCTTATCAGAATGTCTTTTAAACAATTTTGATAACTCTTTCAAAACTGAAATGGGAATAGGAATTCGAAAGAAGAACCTTTATGACGAACAAAATATTTTAATAAGTGAAAAAAATCATTCCAGAACTAAATTAGATATATTGATAAAATTTACTATATCAGTCCCGTTGCCATGGTGATGTCAGATGGTTATTCACATATATAAGATTAACATCATTTCGAAATATCACAATGTTTTTATTACGATAAACCTTAAGGGATGGAACAAGATATGAGTGATACAGCTCCTCAAAATGTGATAAGTTTATATTCAAGTAGTTTGATCATGCATAGCTCACCGGGATAAGGTCTGGTTTCAATTCATCCTGTCCTTCTGTTCAAATGGCGAGATTGAATATCAGTCCTTCATATAGTCACGCGTTAACCGTGTTGATATAAACTTCAAAATTATATACACAAATATAATAAATAGTTCTGCATTGTGATCTTTATTACTTAATATTCTAATTGGTTTATGTATTGCTTATTTGTCATCACTTAACTCAGTCGATCCTTTTACAATCAATATAGGGAACAAGTAAGCAACTATTTGTCAAATGCAACTTACCAATTTCAATAATGTGAACCAGTGTGATAGGATAAGATGTTTATAGAATGCTGTTAAATATGTTATCGAGATTTTTTTTTTTTTAAAATGAAGTTCGGAAGTACATACAAAACTGTAGTCGTTAGGGGTTATTTATCATCTTCATGCACATAATTTCACTAATTAAAACTAGTGGAAAAATCAATGGCAAAGGAAACTGCATCAAAGCAAATTAACATCTTGATGCATGAATTCCAAAAGACAACTTAGTCTTAGAAATAAGTACATCAACTAAATGGTTAGGAGAGCCCAAAGGAACATTTCAATCTCTTTTTTTGCTGAAGGGAGACGGTTGAAACCCTTTCCGATTTGGTTAAACACACTTTTAGTACCAGCAAACACATGTCATGCATAAATGGTTGTTGATTCATCGGTTATCAAGGTTACATAGTAAGACCATTCTAATAAGAATATGTTCGAATGTGTAACAAAAGAAACGAGCATGATCTACGAATCTACTTAATTGCGACATCAGTGATAGATTCAATTCAGGTGTTGACTTGTTACCATAAAGTTTAAATGGAAAATGTAGTACACTGTTGTATTAAACATGTTTATGAGTGTTCAGGCTCCGTTGATATACATACATGAAAGTCTCACATAAAAGACATCAGAAATTTTGCAAAATACCTTATATAAGGTAATTTGCAAACATTATGCATCATTTGATTATTCCGGATTTTTGTTTGAAATGAAGTTGATAACTGATACAATGTTTAAGGATCAATGAGTCGTCAACAGTTTAGTTTTGTTAAAGAGTCTCTCCAACAGCTGCTCGTCTCATTGCTAGTCTTATTTGTACTTATTGCATTAATGCCCTATCGATATTACACCATGATCGATAATCGCATTATCCAAATATCTCTATTTATATTTACCAACAGATAAACGTTGAATTTATTCGCATTGCTATAGTAAACATGCACATCATAAATCTCAATGCTAAGCCTTGTAGTTTAACTTACATTGCTCTATGTAATGTTCAACTGTTAAGTTATGATACAGTTACTTGGCGTATGTGAACTAAACTGACATTCATCTACAATAATCAACTTGGCGACATCATGCCAGCGTGAACTTTAACATCATAGGATTTTATCGCCATTGATGTGATTAATAACATAAGTAAACATAATCAATCATACATGTCAACAATTTGTTCCTTGAAAACAAATACGCATTGGTCATTTGATAAGGATATACATACAAATTTAGAAAATGTTATAGTAAATGACATGCTGATTGTTTCTTTCTAACTGTAAATTTGGATGAAGAAGATTTGAAACACTATTGGTTTCTATGTTAAGCTTCTTGCTAAATAGCCTTAGGCCTCCTTTCCAATGGTCAGTAACTGTGTCACTAACTTTAAATCTACATTGTATAAACTCACCACATAGTCCGGATCTGTGGTCCAGCATTGAGCATATAGCCTAGTTAACTTGTAAGATTTCCATATGGTGTTCTTTGCTATTGTGTTGCCATGTTATCGTAGTTAGCATATTGCTAATAAATGAAGGTTATTATTGGTTTTGTTTTTACAATGCGAAGATGTCTCAAAGACATTACAAATTACATGATATTTTCACTAGAAAACGAAGGTAAGAGAACAAACTTAAGATACGTAGCTGTATACGTACATATTGTTTTATGATCAGCTTTTACAAAAATATTCTTACCTTCAAAGGATGCATGAACACTATCTGATTACATTTAAAACCAAGCATCCCATTAAAGGACTTTTAAAACATGCCACGTATAACCTTCCTTCCAATACCATTTCAATATACCATGATATTACATGAGACCCTCTATCACATAATGATTACTTATGTTACAGCAAGGACATGACAAAACAGTTTTATTGTATTGTTTAGACTGTTTTACTTTTTAACTACCCATCAATATGGCTGCGGTGACAACTTCTGAATCTGATATCATTTTGTTAAAGATATTTGATTCTCAACCGTTGACGCAGTGACCTGATAGCTTCATACTATTTTGGATAGCCCCAACAAACTATAAGTCTAATTTATCAAGTCCCGAGTGAAATAATTTTGCTTTGTTATATAGGCTTGGAGACAATATATAAATATAAAAGGCGAACGATTCCTGCTTCCTTTCTATTACAAACTCGTATTGCATACTGTTTACTGTATTGTTATCTTAAAAGAATGGTACAGTGAGTAAATATGAAAAGTTATACAATGTGAAATATCCACACTTTTTAGTTTTATGTTACAGCTTTTCGTTGCATTAAAAGCATTGAACAGAAGTGATGATAAACGAAGCGTTGTAAAATAAAAAAACTTCTGTTTGATTACAGGTGAGAGTTATCTGTCTTGGCTTAACGTCATGTCATGTACTGTTTGTCTCCCATAAAACTAAATCAAGTCATGAAAATAATATTCATAAAGTAAACTTACAGTTTGAAGAATTAATCTGGTGTGAATTCGAAATCTGTAACGGAAAACGTTAACATATTCGTTATAGTAGTTGACAATGTCAAAGTCCATCATAAGACAATGCAATCACATGGAGGTGTAACAAATTTATTGAAACCCTTTAAAAAGTACCAAGTGGTTAATAATCTCACAAACTACACTTCTCACTGTTAAGTTGGTGTTCTCGTTAGACGAGAATCACTATGAGAATTTTTGAATAAAGTTCTTTAATGACAAAGTCAAAGATTGTATTTAAGTGATCTATTAAAGTATGTATTGACCCGTGGCCAACCTATGTTTGAATGCACCGACCTGGCTTTTTTAACATGGTTTGTCCTTGTACAAGACACATTATCTACATTGAAAACAGTGTACCAAACTGTTCAAATGGGTACCTGAACACTAGAAATGTTTGACATACATGTCAGAGGCAGGACCTCTTTAGCAAGTTGCCCTTTTCTGATACCAAAGGGGAAATACGTAAGGAAAAAACATCCCAATGGGGATTTTACCTACATGTACGTATGCACTATCTTGTGTAATGTTCTTATTGTTTCATGTTCGTATTGTTTAACATAAATTGACATATATCACTCTTCCAGAAGAGATGTATTTGGTAGTGTGAGGTAGAGGAGAATACGAGAATAATATACGTGCAACAATACGTGGATATTCACTAGGTTATTCACCATGCACTCTGTATCAGCTCACATAGCATACAACCTGTTCATCAATCACTCGAGTGTAATCATGCGTATGCTTGTATGTCACTAAGATCGAGCTTCTATAGTCAACTAAGTCTCCCACTTGGTAGCCTGACGGTAAACAATATGGCCAAAGAAATCAGTTGGTCACAAACAAGTTATTAATTTACTTTAACATCACATGGTCTCCGAAATCAGCTATATTTTATAGTTGTCCTTTAACCTAGTCTAAACCTCACATCGGTTTGTTGCTTATATGTGTTAAACAGTCTTATGTAGAAGTAAGCATTGCTTGGATAAACACCGTGTCAATTAACACACTTCCCTTATTCTCACGATCTCCCTCCTCGATTTAGCAAAAGGGACATTGAGTTACTTAGAGTGCACACGAGAGTGACACGATGGGTCAGAATCACGTCGTTCAGGTAGGTAAAGAACATGAAGATCAACATAGCAAGGACTTCAGAGTTGTCTCCCTTTGGATGCTTGATGACCCTTGAGATTGTGTCCGGCAACTAATAACGGTTACAACATTAATGAATCGTTAGCAATGCAGGAATAAAGTGGATTTGAAGCCAATGACAAAGCCTTCAAGAAGAATATCTCCATCCCGAAAAACGTCCTTAAATACACAACAGCTAAACACGTGTTTGGAGTATCTAAAGGGATTTTAACCAAACTTTTAAAATCAGCGACTGTTATAAATAAATGTTTACTAATGTTTAATTGAATGTGGCTGTTTAGAATGAATATATAATATATATGGAAATAGAGTATGAAATTTGTATTAGAATATCACCGCCAGTATCAGCCAGAAACCTAGAGAATTAAAGCAAGATGGAATGTTGTGTGAGTAACTGTCAATACATTCTTCAAAATATTTCAACAATATTCTTCATTAATTTGAAAATATACTGCCGACATTGTTGTGTAAGTTACAATTTCTTTACACATTTGTACAGTAATAAGTTTCGGCCAAAAGCTTTTACATAAGGTGATCTATCCCAAACCTTTCCCAAGTACTAAATTTTGAGTTTTAGACTTTCCTGAAGTCTACCTGTGTATTCAAATTATTTTGGTTCAAGGGTTGTATCTTCTGGCAGTAGCAGTCACATAAATTTCTTTTAGGATGCTTCAAAAGCGACTTATGATATGATATGCAACGTTACATGTATATCATCATGACATAGAAACTATCTTTGGGCTTCAGAAAACGAAGTCCATTTTTTTATGAGGGTAAACTGCTAATTGCTATTTTCTTTTAAGGCAAGAGAGGCTGTTCTGAAATTTACACACATAACAATGAATAAACACAGTTTCTCGTATGTTCTTTGAGCGTTTTGATTTTGAGAAATTTTACAGTTTTGGAGGATTTCTAATTTTAAAGTTTTTTTTATGGTTTTCAACTAAACGTATTGTTTGAAGATAATGTGATTATAACATAATTACTGTTTGAAAGCGTTGTTATTTCCTCTTTGCACACCAAAGATAATTTATGTTTGATGTAGCTCTTTTGACTTTTATATACTTACTCTTAAACATGAAAAACACACCTTAACAAGATAACAAGATTATCCTCATTATTTTTTTAACTGATATAGAAAGAAATGTAAGCACTAACTCTTCAGTGATTAGTTTGTTGTAAAACAATTTGGTACTTTGCTTTAAAAGAAAACAAATCAGTAGTTAATTATCAGATAATCCTCTACAAGAACATTTCAAATCATATTAGCTTTTCCTAAGATTTCAGTTGTCATGTATGTGATGTCATTAAAGATAGTGTCAAAGGACTTTTAACTTGTCTGAGGCATAGCATAGCCAACATATGTTTCAAAGGGTTATGTCTTCCAACTTAGTTGGAGATATTGTCATTGATGATCAAAAAAGCTTTATTGGTCTCGTTGTTATGGTGACATGAGATAGTGTTACACATATTAGATTATTATGACACTTTTCAAAATGTCAGAACATTTTCCTTGACGTATAGACACTTGCGTGTAGTAATAATGGGATATAAGTATTTATCATTTGATAACGGAATATGCAATAAATAAGAGCAACTTACAAATCATCGCAACATCTATTTTGTAAAAAAGTTATTCCAACACTTTTCATTGATTTTGAGGGGTCGAACATAATTTCTTCAACCACAACGTCCTCTCACTTATCAGGCTACTGCTGCAAACAACGGAAGGTGCTTATTTATATTGATATGAAACAAAAGAATGTATATCTACATAACAAAATTCCATGAATAAGAATATAATTAATAGTGATAGGTTGACAATGTGAGTACACTTGTTGTGAGATTTCTGCATGGGTCATGTTGATGGACTTAAAGGGGCAGTAGCACGTTTGTAGGGGGGATATAAGGTGATGTCAGGAAAATGAACAAAAAAAATGAAACAGAAATAAATCAAATATAATGATAAGTTCAGCCAGGCTTTTCATTTTTTATTACAACAAAAGGAAACAAAAGCGTTTACACTAATTTGGCCGCCAATTGACGGCCTACCTTTCTTAGAAAAAGAAATATCAAGTATACATGAATTGCTTCTCGTTAAACAACTTTCGTCTTCAACTAGGTGGGTGGGGGAGCCCATACGAATATCAAAATATATATGCTTAAACCGCAGTGGGACAAAAAAAACCTCTGTGTTAAAGGGGCAGTAGCACGTTTTAGGGAGAATATAAGGTGATGTCAGGAAAATGAAAATTAATGGTTCCATTTGAAAGACAATGTATTTCAACAGCAGTAATGGAGCAGTAATGATTCAAATATATAACGTAAAGTTTAGCCATGCGATTCATTTTTCTTACACAAAATGAATTAAAGGTGATCACACAAAATGGCCGCCAATGCATTTTATGTGAATCGTCATACTTTGTCCTCTTACTATGGATGATTGGCTTGTGTAATGAGATTTTTGACACTGTCAAAGTAATATATTTAGCATTATCTTACAATTTTCAGTGAAAAAATATAATATAAAATTATCAAAAAACGTGCTACTGCCCCTTTAGTCCAGTAGACTTATAATACAAATAAAAGGTTTGATGAATAAATATTTATTAGATTGTGTTTTTTAAGTTTAGTAGAACAAAGCTTTTAACAATAATATGGATCCACGATGACCACTTATCTCCTTACAATTCATGCAGCACAGTCTATTTGGCGACAACATGCCAGCTCGAACCTGACATCAAATGTGTTAGGTTGACATTTATGTCATTTAATGACTAATCGTATTTGGGCTGCCAACCAAACACTGGTCATCTCAGAGTTATTGTTATTCATACAGTAAAATAGCACAAGTTGTTTGTGATCCAGCTATTTATCAGTTAAGTAAAGAGATTCATGATGTAAAAGGAAATATGAAAAATATTAAGGGCTCCATAAAGAACATTGCATATCGTTATTTTTAAGTCTAACATTTACTTATGGTAAGCTCAATTGTTATGTTTACATTACTAAATCGCCCTTACATAGCTTGCATAGCAACGCATTTGGTTTTAAAAGAAGCACTGTTCGTTTCTCTTTTTGTATCATACAATTAACATCGCGGACAGGAGTATACAAAAGGATGTTTGTAACTGCTGTCTTTCTCTTCATTGCAATCTATATTTATCCTTCTCATCATTTCGACACTATTTGGCCAAGAGCATAAAGCAAGAAATCTGTCTTTTGTAATAATATTTTTTATCTAAATGAAATTATCACTGATACACAACAGATTGACGTACTAAATGTTATAAGTCGAAAATGGCAATTCCATGTAGCAACTAATGACTTTGATTGAATGGAAAACAAATTAGTAATATAGGGTACATTTGCCTCTCTTGGCAGACATGAAACCTTCGAAAACATCAATTATTGACCATTTATTTAGAGTATACTCATATAACACGGCCATGTTTGTTAAAAGTGTCTGTTTGTTGTGCAGAGTACTTTCCAGACATGTAAATTGAAGCAACAGGAGATTGTGCTATGGACACCGAGGGAGATCACATCCTGAGGCCACAAGAAGTACTTAAGGAATGCTCATTAGGGTTCATTACGAACGTCTTTGGGAATGAGTTCTATATACCAGTTACTCTATTTTTCAATAGGGACCTCTTAATTATGTTATGTCACTTTATAAATATGATATAAATATTTTCGTATTTTATGAACATAATATGAATATAAATTGATAAATCAAACATTCCATGTTAGTCTCAGACTAAAAGTCTCAGTGTTTTCTTAAACTTACAGTGCTTAACAGTGTCATCTTTTGATCTCATTGTTTTGGAAAAAAGGTCAATGATAATTGCAATCATTATCAAACTGATTGATAAAATTGGTTAGGGTTGGAGGAAACTTGGTACCATCTAGAACGAACTACATTGGTAAAGACTACCATGTTAGGGGTATCTGTGATTAACGCTGGCTTCCATTTTCTTTAAAGCATTCTGGGCATCAAGGAAAGTAAGTTTGTGATAGGTCTCTTTCTTCATAGTGAAATTATTTTCGGGTTTTCATTGAGATGGTTAGGGTCGTCGTTGGGGTAGATGATAAAAATGTTGTCGGTCCGATGCAAATTAAGGAAATCAATTCACTTGGCGATATCAATTTCTCCGAAATAGATCACATCGATTTCCTTTAAGAAACTGCGAAAAAACATTGATAAGCTTTCAGTCTTTTATTGAAAAGGTGATGTGATTTTGGATTTATCGCCTCTTATAGAGTAATCTACTTATATCCCGGTTGCCAGTATTACTGCAGGGATTGTGGGATTGCTATTGTGGCTATGTAATGTGGTGAGCACTGGCTAAAGCTAGTAGACCATGGTAAATTCCGTGAAGCATATACCGCATTGCAACCGAAATTGACTGCGTGTAGAACAGTTCTCTACTGCAGTCACAGTTGCCAAACCCCTGACAGGATTCGAGCCCGAATCGTTTGATCCGAAGTCGAACGCGCTAAGCTATGCGATATCCGTTCCCTCTTTCAATGAACCTAAATGTAAATTATTTTTCATAAATCTTAAGCTTTTAGATTTGTTAGATGACAGGATTTCGTATTTGTAGTTGAATGGGATCCACTCAAAACCACACAAAATCAATGTTTTAAGTTGTCATAGCCTTCAAGAAATACGCACATAATGTGAGATATATGTTAAGGTTATCAGTTGCAGAAGGAAAATAATCAGGGAGAAAGAGCACTTATCTCTTTAAAGGAACACGACTTGTCAAAATAGGAAATGTTTTTCAAATTTCCCTTACAACAAATGACATGAATACATGTGTTGATGTTGTTTATCAATATTCGTAAGATAAAAAATGACTTTATCTTCAACTCCTTTAATCACAATGACATGTATGGCAGATTTTATCTCGAAAGACGATTCGTAACTTAAATCAGGACACGTGTAATCAAGATCAAATTGAAAACATTACTTAGTTTTTCCTATCAGTTTTGCAGGAAAGTCATGAAACAGAAAACATTTAATACTTTCAACCGTTGCATATAGTTTAAGAACTATCGTAACATTAACTAAATTGGTGCAATATTGTAAACACTCAAAACCATTAATCGGAAATATGGTGAATAAGTGATACATTTAGTAATCTTTATATGATTTGTTTTTCTTAAAATATGAATAAACTTACAAAAGATACAATTAATATTTAAGTAGACGAATGTGTAAACACACAAACTCATCTATGTAATTTTTTAATTACATTTCAGAGTATGACGTATTTCCCTATATAATTGATGCAATATTCTAACACTCCAATGCATAATCGAAAATATTGTGAATAAGTGATATCTTTAGTAATCTTTATATGATTTGTTTTTCTAAATATATGAATAAACTTACAAAAGATACAATAAATAACCTTACAAAATTAATATTTAAGTAGACGAATGTTTAAATACACAAACTCATCTTTGTCATTTTTTTTATTACATTTCAGATGTACATTATGACGTATTTCCCTTGACTTTATGCAAACCTTATTATATATTTTGAAGTGTATCGTAAATGGGCTTAGTAGCAATCATTAACATAAACAGCAATTGCACAAAGCATGATTAACCAAGTTGAATGAGTTGATATATATTGCTGTCAACCAAACGCTGCTTTATCTGTGAACAATTTCCTATGTAACTAATTTCAGTATCATCTTTTAGTATGTAATGGTAAAATGCTGTTTCTTCATCAACTCTAAAATTCATATAATTTGGTACAATTCTGCTTGAGTTCCAAAGTATTTTAAGAAACATTTGCTAAGCAGATATACATGAACACGTTCACTAACCTCAATCTAGATTCAATCAGTTAACAGGTAATGAGATGGGTCACTAAGGCAATATATAGAAGCATATTGCCATGGGCCCTAGTATGCAAATATTTGTTCTCACTTTGCTGTTCATTAACCTGGAAAGCTCAAATATCAAACAACGACAGCATGTAGTAACTGGCACATGGACTACGGTGTTTACAGTACCATCTTGTTTTGGAGATAAATGTTATGGATTTCCCGCAGAGGTACTGAATCATGTTGATTCGACCTAATAACAAATGTGTGGTTGGTAAAGTATAATGATAATAAGATATGCCATAATGCCATTTCAGTAATCTTCTTCCTTTCAAAAGCAATTGAAAAAATGGTATAGAAATACAAACCCTGATAGCTGGATCAATTCTAACTCTGCCACAGTTGACAAAGAATACATTTCAAGAAAATTAAAAATAATCTGTCCTGATTTGCAAAGTCAATGAACAAATATTTCTAGCGTCATTTCTAATAGACATATTAGCTTCAAACGTCATAATATCCAGAGCTTAATTCCAGAGGTGTTCAAGTAACTGCAACTGCCTGGCAACTTGAAAACTGCACTTGAAGAGGATACCCCCAGAAGAATACTTATTTCCAGAGGGTGTAAAGCATTACTCACAACGCCAAAACTAGTTGTTACAGAATATTCTAAAATTTCAAATTTGCTGCGGTTGTCTACTACAGGTATGTGGGTTGATATGGTACTATATATTAATCCTAGATGAATGCTTGGAAAGTAAAAATGCGTCTGCCCATTCCTTAGCTTTAATGAATTATCTTTAACTACGCTTTTTATTTGTGACAATTCTAAATTCACATGAACATAATTTAATCTTTAAAATTATTCAGTTATTCTAATTAATAAAAGGGTTTATCGACACAAAACAAATTTATATATTGAAAATCATCTTTCATCAATACGCATTATAAGTAAACGCATTTTACCATTTATGTGTATGTACTTTGTATACGTTCTATTTTGACGGACTGGTCATTTGTATCGTTATTATCTGAAAATGACTGTTTTTCCCAAATGTTTTTTCTCCACATATATGAAAACATTCCAGTTTATTTTAGTATTTACATATCAAATGGATCCAAGTCAAATGAGCAGCTGATATATCATTGTGACATGCAAAATCCTATCATAAATGTTGATTTGTCTTACAGTTGTCTCATGGGACCAATTTTCATGCCCTTTGATTCGACTTGATAGCTCCTCAGATTTTATGCAAAACATAATTAATCGGTTTAAGTAGCAACTTTATGAAAATGTATATGCTATACAGCAAACTGCTTATTTGGGGTTAAATATTCTAAGCGTTTTGAGTTTTGTAGTATTTGATTTCATTTCATGGCTTTAAACAGAAACTGTAGTCGTATCTTAACCTTTGCAGATTAGTAATTCGACACAATTTTTCCAAGTCTATATTCATAAATGTCACTGGCGTCGAATTTTCAACTGGTATTCAAAATAAAAATAAAGCAAAGGTTGATTTACTGAATACATAAAGATATATATCAGCACGACAAAAGTGTCAATGTTACAGCTTCACAATTAAAGTTAAGGTAATAAAAGGTATTTATGTAGTGGTCGCCACCAACAAAGTTATTTAATGAATGGTTTATATATACCAATAACTTCCAATCCTTATATGAAAAATGATTTAGTTGCCAAATATCGCAACAGTTATACGAGTCTCGAAGAATAATCTCTCAATGCCCTTTGTCATGTTATGTGGTCAGTAAGTTGATATTAATATGAGGCTCTGAATTCATAGTCTCACTCTCAGCCACAAAGGAGGAATGTTTCACTGGTCGGGAATGTCCATCAGTCTACCTCTGCTATGAACAAACACATTCTCATCTCTAACGAATAGTCTACAGGAGATAAATAATTGATGGTAGTTGTTCTAGGTAGTTGGCAAAATGATAATGGCAACGAGTTTGAGAAGAAGTAATTAACTGGAAGATACTGGAACATAGCTATCTATTTCAAAATTACCTGGATCTAATTAGTATTAGCGAGTTGATATGCGAGGAATACATTGTAAGCCATAGATTGACACCGGCAAGTGCAAATTCTTACATTGTGTCATTTAGATTACAATCATGTAGTTTACCTTTAAAATCACTTGTGCCTGTAAATAGGATGCATTGTTGTCGTCCAAAATAGGTATCTAATGTTCAGCCAGCTACAGTAACCCGCTTGCACTTTGAAGGCATGCATTTAGAAACGTCTTCAATGAAGTTGGTAGACATAGAGTGAGCATTCTAACTTTACAAGCACTTACTCCATGTATATGTATGTGGTACTGTGTAGGATTGCACCAAATAATAACTCTCGCGTCTGCTTATCCTTAAAGTACCTAAAAAGTGAAAAAATGCATATTGCACTAAAAACTTAGTATGAACAAAAGCCATGTGGAATATTTGATTTGCATATCATATCGCTTGATCAATAGGTCTCTTGTTGATTCTTTGCAAGACTTGCAAACTATCACTGCAAAACATTGCATATTATCCTGAAAAAAAAAGAGAATGTAATTGCACATTTGATTAATAGTTGTATTTATCTCATTAACTTTTTTATCTAATACGATGTTCAATCAGTATCAGATTAAAAGAAAATTCTTTATTAAACATCAGAACCTATATTTTAAGAAACGAACACTTTCAAGTTAAAGACAGGTGAGTTAGATTTAAGCTTCATAACATTTAAGTGCTCATAATTATATTAATTTTAAGAAATATACAGACACTGATATGCAATTTCTTAGCATTAGTCTCCTTATCTCCAGTTCTCATATCTCCATGACAATAGGACCATTTATTCATTATTTACTATCATTTACATCTGTACTCTGAAGAGTCTTTGTATCTTTGAAAGTATGAACAAGTGTTTACGAAATTTTAACATGTATTATGTAATCGTTTTTTCAAGTTTATCTAACCACTTTCAAAAGTGTCAATACACCTGTCAAGGGAACAAGTAACCCTTTAAGGTTAGGAGTAACATTTCTAGATTTTATTTTACGTCACTATGGGTCCGTAGGTCTGTATGTTCAGAGCAAATCTGTTTTCAAACTTCAATTATAATATGTAGAGATTCACACCCGTACCTCAAGTAGTGCAAAGTTGAAATATCTCGTTGAGTTACAAGGAAACCCCCAATTATAAACAGGTTGATTTTTTAATTAACATTGAGAGTAGGAATGCAAAATAGATCTGAAATGTTCATCAGACTTCTTGTCCTGTGTATTTACCTGATACTGTGACTAATAGACTCCCACCTATTTCACCTATTGTTGTAATTTGTTAATATAGAAACAAAAAATAACCCTCAATAATAAGAGTTATCATATGTTTTATTGTAGTTTCTATAAGTTGAAAAACAAAAAATAGTTTTAGAGTATACATAATAATTTTAATATGATTGTAATTACAATTAAAATATTTTGTAATAAAGAAAACACAAGGCTGGATACAGCATGATGACTTTTTGTATTAGAATCGTGGTTAGTGTTAAAACACACTACACTCCAGAGAATATGTCAAATAAATATTTTATAAGAAGGAAAGGAAAATGTCAGTAAGACATTAATACTTTCAATGTTTTTTCTTAATAATGTCTTGATTGTTTAATCAAGTCAGAGAAGTAAACAACTCTGTCCAATTTCTATTTGTCAATTCAACATTTCATAACGAAACTTTTTTAAGAATAGCTCGTTGATTTATTTTGTAGGAATTGTGTGCTATATGAACAATAGGTGTTGAAGTATTAAATGTGAGTCGGAGCCCTTCAGCGATGTCTTTAGGAAATGATATGGATACAGTACAAGATGGGCAAAACGATACCGTCATTGTATCGCGTAACATTATAACAATGTACATCAATATCGAAACACTATTTCTCAGATTTATTTATTTTTTTATCAAATGTGCTTCATATATCTAAATCTTGACCTGAGAATCATTATGAGTTATGTGTCTGTTAGGCAATAATTGTTGTAGTGGTCTTTAAAAGTCTACATTACAAAGATGTCAATCAATTTGATAAGAGAGCAAGCTATCATCTAAATTTTGAATGATATTTTTAGATTTTAATTTAACCACTCTGTGAGGTCTCTAAATCAGTTTGCCTAGGGCGTGACTGTTGTAAGGAGTCAATTATCATAGCTGATGAGTTACGGCTTTAACTCAAGTGTTGCAAGGTTAAAATAGCCCTTTGAATCACTGGAAGAGAGATGTCATAAACAAAGGTGGTGTTGTACTTTTAATAGTCCTTAATCATTCTATAAGTAATTAACACTCTTTACAACTTGAATGTGACAACGTGGAAAAGTTACTGATGTACTTATGAGAACTTTATTGGAATGGAGTTAGATAGTGTAGACACATGGGGAAATTGAAAAAACTATTTCCTCTTTTACTAACAAAGCAACATCTTACAGCATAATATTCAGACAAGGTGTTTTAATGAAGGATTGGACAAAACCGCTCATAGTTGAAATCACAACAAGGCTGTTGGTTTGTATTACATTTCTTTAAAGTATGAACGTAAAATAACGTTTAACTTTTCATGTTACAAAATTAATAACTCGTACAGCCATAAAACACTGCAACGATCAACATGTTAACTAGAGTTGAACACACAAGCATAAACATGCATGTAAATCACGCACCAAATGGTGTTATGCGAGTTTACAGCAACGAAAGGAAGCAGTTTTATGTGCAAGTTTCATAGAGCATGTAATTTGAATATTTTAGCTGTCATGCTTTCCGATATTAATTTTTGTTTGAGTTATGGAAGAGAACACCGGAACGTTTACATTGTATTGTCTATCAATAAAACATCCCTATAATTATTTAGATTGTCTTGTGATAAGATTTCGTTGTCTTATCTGATAGTCCATTCGCATAAGTACATATTTCATATTAATTGTTATTTGTATATTGTAGTATATGTGATTTTCAACATTGCTTTGCTATGTTGTTTGAGTATATAACAGTACGTAAAGCTAAGCCTTTATAAAAATATAGGAATCAAAACCAGGGCTACAGATAAGGGGCGTACACACGTAATGTACGCCTTAAAATCGACCAAGTACGGCCGAAAATAAAATTTCAAGCGTATCATGTATGCTCATACATACCTGTGTTCGTCTACTACTTTGTTTCGGTGCGTATCATGTTCATGGACTTTCATTAGAGTGATATGATTAATTTGATACAACGAAAAATCACAAGCGGAAACGCATCATGCTTTAAACAGGAACAGAGTTATATGATTGCTGTGCAACGAGGTACACCTTTATTTTTCGATTGGCCAATGTTTCTTATGATTTAAATATCAATCATTACATCTCTTTCTTTAACTCGATATAAAAGGGTATGCAATGTCTGTTTTTTACTGTCATGACTTATGACTTATGACTTATGACTTAGGTTCATTACAAATTATCAACCTTTCTTTTGGACTAAGTGTAATGCCCATATAACATTTTACATTATGAAAAGGTAACACTTGCATCTACTTTATCGTGACAAAATCATTTTAGTGTCACATGCTGACAAAGTATATTGATATGTGCAAAATATGTAAATAAAACATTTGTCTAATACTTATTTTAGTTTCCCACTGTTTAGTGATTTGCAATTTCCCATTTTATCCAATATGTGAACATTTTACATGTCTAACTTGAAAAGATTCAGTCTTCATACGATACTGCTATTTAGGCTTTTCTTTCCTTTTATTTGTGAATTAGTTGTTAGTTAACAATGTTGGAAAAGCATTGATGGTTTCACGTATGTTGAATATACCATTTAATTAACTGAAATTAACCAATTATCAAATTATAACCATAACACCATATGTAAGGGTAAAAAGGGATCGCGTCAATTTTACTGCTGTATCAACTGAAATACGACTTCATTTGTAAAAAGTGATTCTGATTTTGGGATTTTATTCACAGACCAGTTTCATCAATAAAATACCGTTACATTTCAGTTACACTGATAATGGGGACTCATAAGATCAAACAAAAAATGAAGAATTTGCCAAAACAATATTTTTCTAACAAATTAGTTAAATTGAATAGAGCATTGAGTATTTTTTTGTATTTTCAGAATATATCAACATAATATTGTTTTTACTAATTGGGATGCATAGCGAAAAATATAAAACTGGCGATGATCAAATTTAACAACGTATAAAGCAAACTCTTTAGCACTATGTCAGTACACCTTCATACTCTTGAGTACACCTGCACTTAAAATTCAAGGCATATGTATAACTTCACTCAAAAAGTTATCTGGAGCCCTGAAAACTGCTTTTGGTACATGTACAATGTAGCTAAGTAAGTGCAAATGATGATGATTAGCAGCCTCGTCTGTATTACTGGCTATAACTTTTTTCTACTAAGCTTTCCAGAACTTTTATTCATAACTTACTGCTTATACCTCGGGGGAACAATTTTGACATGTTCACTTTCAAGGTCAAAGGTCAAGGTCACGAGCAATAAAATCACTGAAACATTTCTTGTACACGCGATAACTTGAAAAAAATTGTGTTATGAAGCTCTAACTAGGTATATATTACCTTGGAAGAGTAAACCATTTTGTAAAGGTTTTTGCTACAATCTGGCAAAGGTAAAGGTCACAGCAAGATCACGAATTAAGCATGGTTTAAATCAATAGATAATTGTTATACTCAATGAAAAGTGTTCTCTGATTGTGTGAGCTTGAAGTTCAAAGGCCAAGGTTATGAGATTTGGATTATTGCAATGTGCATCTAATTTGGGTATAACTTAATGCCATTAAGCTTTTCAGAACTCATGAACATGTATACATGTAATGATTTACACCTCTGGGGAATTACTATGACATGTTCACTTTCAAGGTCAAAGGTCTAGGTCACGAGCTATAAAATCACTTTTAATTTCCTTGTAAACGTGATAACTTTAAAACTTATTGTTCTTTGAAGCTCTTACTTGGTATGTATCATCCTTGGAAGAGGAATTTTTTTTAAAGGTGTCTGCTACAATTTGTCAAAGGTCAAGGTCACAGCAAGGTCAAGACTTTATCATTGTTTAGCAAAAATCTTTAATTTAACAATGAACGCTTTTATTCATAACATTTCTGTTATACTCAAAGAACAATGTTCATTGATTGTGTGGCCTTGAATGTGAAAGATCAAAGTCACGAGCAAATATCTAATTCGCTGAGGCTTGAGGCGGAACAGGGGAAGGCAAAACCCCCAGTTTCGGGGCTCCTCTGCTTTTGCGGTGTACAACAAACTAATCTAGTTTAAACAGTATCGAAGAAAAAAAAGCCCTATAGGCTATACCTTTCGTACCAATATACAGTAATGAGAATTTTGTGAGAATATCTCATTTTAAGTATCTGAAAATGTTAATATTTTACACGAAGATATCTGTCAGACTGAAAAGATGTTTTAATTATCTTGAAGTTAAGTTGAAGATAATTTGCGGTTATGAAGATGTGAAGATGTGAATAAAAACAAATGGTCATTTGAGCTTTATATATGGCTTTGAGCAATGATGTCCAACTCCATCTTCAACTTGATTGAGAAATATCTTGTTATCTATTGATATGGGCAACATAGGATATGAAAAATAAGGAAAATTTAGCATGGTAAATCAAAAGACTTTGCATCAACAAAATGTGAGGATATATCCTAGTATCAAGATAATTTACTTATCATTTCATCTTTGTGCAAGGTATCGTAAAACATCGTATCGTTTGTGTGTGCGTTGAGCTGAAGGAGTAAAGCATGTAAAGCACTTTATTACTTATGCCTTTATCAGGTAAGCTTCTGAAACCTTGCATAAAATGACCTTTCAATAAGTGATACACACGATGACCTCAAACATTCTTGATATATTGACGCCTTTAATGTCCATTTCAAAGGGGACATGTTACTTTCTGCCTTTTTATCGTACAAACAATATAAATAAATGACATTAATAATGTATCGGTGAATACAAGACTTAACACTTACTTACCAGTTGATTCACTTAAACCTGCAACTTGCGGTAGGGCCCTACCGCACATTCTTTCTCCAGGCAGGCGTGGCCTAGCCTCGCTGCCAGTGTGGAAGCATGGGTGAGACAGTGTTTTGGGGTCTAAATTTAGATGAGCACATGTCAGCCGAGCCATGTGGACAGGGGTTTTGGAGTCACGAGTTGGGATATGTAGTTCAATTACAGGAATGTCTAATTTGAAAACACTAGAATCGATATCATTTCCATATGTATCACACTTTTTCTTAATGAATAAGCCACTCTAGTCAATTCAAAGAATCACATGCAGTTAAAATACAATACAATAGGGTGTAATTTTCTTCAGATAGAAAACAATAGTAAAGTACTTGGTGTTTGTTATGTGTGTCCTTGCAACTAATACAGACAGGACAGTAAAACATGTGAATGTTGAATGTATCCCCTCTTTATTTCCAATTTATCTTTGATATCATTTTAATTTTCTATCAAAGAGTAGAATACATATCACGTTTATGTCCTTGGCAAAGGTTTCATTAGAAAGTGTTTTCTTCCTTGGATTCTGGTGGTGTATTTCCATAATACATGTATATTTGTACTTGATACACAGCAATAATTGTCTAAGTAAAAAAGGTTTTAGGATTATATGTGTCCATTGTTATGCTCAACAAAACAATGTGTAAGCTTTATATTCAGAGATAAACTGAACTAGTAATATGGCACTGCAAGGATGGTAACTTAATCTGGCACTGTATCAATTACACCCAGGATGTTTACATCAGATAAGACATCAGGGTCGCAGTTCCCGCTTAATTCCCAACATTCTTTTTTCTGTTTCCCCATCATAAAGGCGCAAGCGGACCAGCTGGAAGGTCAGAAATCAGCTAGTGTTCTATTATTCTGATGATCAATAAGAAAACTATTCAGGGATAATAATACACCAAAAAGAAAAGAGTTGCATATATATAGTTGGATATACTGCATGGCGAGAACAACTGATCAGGTCAAGCGATGGGAAATTGTGCCAGACTGTGTCAAAATTAAACCAGAGTTGGAATATAAGGACATATATGGCAGTTTCTTTAATAACTAGTAAGTTAACATCCCTTAACCATTTCTAACAAGCTTTTATTTGATGATATGAATATGTGTGTCGTGCCCAATGCAAATTTGGTAAAAAATTCCCGCCAGTTTGGTAATGGGGGTAAGCTGATGCCAGTAAACATAACCCCTGACATATGAACCCTGACCCTGTCACTCAAAGCAAAATTTTCAAAAGGAAAACACCAAATATTCATCTAATTACAAAACGAAAGGTTAGTTTTCAACAATATTTTGCAAGGTTCATCACTCCATCATTGATAACTTCTGTGACAAATTTTGATCAATAAAATGCATTAATTATGAAGTTATGAGCAAAACAACCTCCCAAGTGGAGAGGTGACTGATTTGAAATTGCCACTCCATATTTGTGAGCTCTCGCAAAATCTCGCGCTATTTATAGTGCAGTTGCAGGTTTAAGGGTTAAATTCGTTTCAAATCATTTTTAGTTCTGTGCAAGAATATCAGGTGAAACAGTTGTATTTGAGAGGCAATGATTAATTGCATTTTAACATTAAGTGTTGTTTATACACATGGGTGCCAAGAGCTTGCAATATACAGTTTTGGCATGCTCATTGCAGTACATTAACGCGTGTATTAGGATAGTTATTTGGTTTCCTATACTTGTGATAACGTAACTCTCTCTGGGATAACTCTGAACCAATTTCATGAATTAATCCTTCCTTTATCAATGTAGAACTATTCTTAAAAGTGTATCTCTTGGTTTGTTAAGTTTAAATAAAACGGTTTGAGACATATCTAAAAATCGTTATTATTTCGATATTGTATTTTGATATAGATTACCTTTCCGCATTAAAGGGAAAAATGGTACACTTGATGGTTATTTCTTGAGGAATCTTGAAATATATTTTAGGAAAAACTGAACGTGTGACCATCTTACAAAAAGGACTTAAGAGTGTGGTAAAATATCTAAATAACAGAAAGCTTTAAATAGATATTTCGGTCGGCAATACAATCCTTTAAGAAAAACATTTAGGCAAATAATATGATTTTTCTTAAATTTGTAAACTCCGAATCATCTGTATTAACTTCATACATGATCCATCAATTGTTAAGAGCCTTACACAAACTATTTGCTAAGAGTAATTTTGCCACTTTTCACAGTAAGTATACCAAGCCTTGCCTTTCATAATTGACAGTAATTGCTGGCATCGCGGCCGGATTCCTTTAAGTGACCACTTGATATTTTTATGAGTGTATTATCATACGTCTCGGAGTGAATTGATTTTTCTGATTCGGAATTTGTAGCTTTATCTACTAATTCAAGCAACTTAGCAAATTTATACATCAATGACATGTTGAAGAAAGTTTATTTGCCCCTCCTTCAAAACAACATTCAGTGCTTTAAAAATGATAGCAAACTGTATAATAAAGGGCTTTGAAAATGACTGCAATTCGTTTTGGTAATTTATCTAAACTGCATTTGCATTGGTAATTATTAAAATAATGTCATGAGATAAATAACCTGTATTATTTCCATACATGTTAGTTCGCAACATTCAAAGTAAAGATATAATGGCATCAAAATGATAACATCAGTATGAAATATGAATATGCCTGTATAGGTAAGGTAAAGCCAAGACTTTTGGTGGAGAACTTAAAAACAAAGTTAGATTTTGAAACGAAAGGAGTAGAAAACTGTATCATAGTTTAAATGCAGGTCATAACACTTTTATTATAAATTTGATATAACATGGTTAAACACAACTTTGTCAACATCAGAATACCACAGAATCCGAAGACACCTCATATTTTTGTTGTCCTAACATTGTCAAGCATAGATACAAGTTATTTTAATCATTGTAATATTGACAGTCTTTACCTCAATGATACTAGCTCTATAGAGATCATTCTTCGGTTTAAAATTGTCTTTGCTTGTCTACGTTTAACATCTTGTGATTACATTTAATCATAAAATCCCCTATTGTACACCATTTTTAGGAACGACAATACAAAAAGTGTCTTGCTGTTAAAGATTATGTGAGCAAGACCATTTTGTGAAAACCATGCTCCAATATATGCATGCTGTGGCCATAGAAATGTAGGTTGAACAATTCTACTGAAGACAGGTACTGATTTGTTTATGGTAGGTAAATGACAGAGAACAAGACCGTTGAATTGTCATCAATGCTGAAAAGTAACGTTACCAGAAAAAATATCATTTACCATTCCACGGTGTCAGCTTCGAGCTTAATCCTATCAAAAATGTATAATGTAAGTATCGGACAATATCATGTATTTAACACACCTTAAAGAGCCACTCCGTGATTTTTATCACACACTATTTACTCTGATGACATAGATGTATACATAAATTCAACATACAATGTATCTCAAATATTCAATCCCCAATTTGCAAATATATAATAAATACTTGTTTTCAATGAAAATCTTAAAAATAGTCACATATATTCGCATAACCTAGAGTCACACATGTCATTCTGACTGCCTTAGATTGTTGCGTGTCACTTTAAAATGCAACAGTCAATAGTCTTGATAAGATGACACTGATTGTTAAGTTGGACATATTTAACGACTCTTACTTACGATAACTGTCGGCTTTGTGAAAGGAGGCCATATTAAGTAATCTTAAAATAAATAAAACATTTCCAGTATTTCACTTAGCAAAACATGACAGACCTACAGAAAAGTTAACCTTACAGACAACACATGTTTAGCACAAAGTCCTAGTTGCGGTTAGACAATTCCATCCTGTCTTGGCTACTTGAAATTTCCCCCTGAAGAGGATACACGTGAAGAAAAATGCTCGTATACTGGACCAGTATACGTCAGTAAACCACCCTAATATACTGAGGTATACTAATTAGGAAACCACCCTAATTTACTGACGTATACTGGTCAGTATACTCTGAATTTCCATAGCTCAGTATATCTCAGTATATCTCAGTATATCTCAGTATATCTCAGTTTGCGTCAGGAAGTGCTCATTTAAACAAATTCAAGAAACATTTGTTTTTTGTGTTATTTATAATGTAATATTTATATATTGTTTGGTTTATTCCAGCTGCAATTCTTCTAATCGAACTTTTAGTTAGATAAATAGATAAATGTGATAGATAACGTACGACACCATAAACCCAAATGACATACTCGTTTTTAAATGAGTTGTGTAGTACTGTGTACACAATTGAATTATCTTACTACGCCTTACCAAAGCCATATTTCCAAAAACTGACAAATCATTAAACCGCTAGTAAAATCCTATTACATCTTTTTACTTGAAAATTCAAGGATCTAATTGAAAAACCCATAAATTAATGTGCAGCGATTGATATATTTATTATTTCATTTCAATGAAGTTAGCAGTCATAATATCGTTTTTTAAAAACTTAGTTGTTGTGTTTGTTGTTGATTAATGAATAGAGATATATAATTGATCATTTTTGTTGTGTTATTCCACTGGAAATAAGGATCAATAACATACTTTTTTTATACTGGTAGTCCGTCATGTTATGAACAACAAATGTTGAATGTGTTCTGTCACTTGTTTTCAAAGCTGACGGAGTACTGAATCGTTTTTAAAAAATGCAATTCAATGTTTTTAATCGAGGATTGGAGAATTTTGTTGAGTTTGAATTTTTTAAAGATGAATATTGTTGAAGTTAAAGAATGGGTTGAAGATAAAGTTTTGTAGATCGGGTATCTATTATCTGTCCTCTATTTTGAATATAGAGTTTTTGTCGGTAACTACTTCAGTTCAATATATATTAAATCAAAATAATAAGAAAAGACAATAACATTAACAAGTTTATTTATATACCATCATCAATTCATGCAATATTCACTTTTCATTCACTTAGTCATTGACAATAATAAATTCATGCAATATTTACTATTCATTCAAGTGACATGATTGTGAAAAAATTAATCTTACATTTTAACATGTACATATGTTGTAATAATTGTAATAGTTCAGTTCTTGAATCGGTCACATTATCATTTTCCTACTGACATTCTTCATTGCAACACGATTCATAATAAAATGAGTTGTTTCCTTGTTACTCACTAACTATCAGCAGGATATGAATCTGTCTCCTGGACAACCACTGTGTCCCATATTGCTAATTCCTCTTCAAAATTCTTCTTGATGCACTGACCTCTCCTTCTTGTCAACTTTTATGGTATGCATTGTGTAGATAAAGACATCACCTTGACATGAGAGAGACTCCAAGTTGATCTCACCCTCGTTTTCAGTCCAGTAGGCCACAATAGTTGAAGACCTTCTGCTTTGCTCTTATCCTCTTTGCTGACAGATGCAATTCATTGTCCGGGTCGTTCAATTTCTTGTACAGGTTTTTTTCTTCAAGATATTCGCATGGAAAGAAAAGTTAGAAAATTATTAAGTAGTCATAAATATTCCTAAGTAAATATTAACCCATTATTATCCATACAAATTAACATATAATACCTTTATCCTGCCGCATTTTCAACAATGAATTAAAAAGCAGTTAATTTTTACCAAAAAGACTCGTTCAAGTAATCAGTTGTATCATTTATATTTGAGTCAAATGAATTTGCTATATTTTGGGTACCATAAATTAACATCCAGAGACAGTGACAGTCAACAAAGACTATGTCATGTTCAATATTCACCTTTTTGAGCTAATTCTAATATTTTTATGTAAGTATGCAGTATTTTTAAAGTAGCAAAAATCTCATAACTCAATACAATATTCAAAAGTCAGAGAACAAATTATAAAGATGCACATGAAGTCTTTTTGTGACCATTTTTGTGTAAACCCTTTCATTCATTTTGTGTAAAAAAAGATGTTTGGTTGTACTTTATATTATATATTTTAGTTATAACTGCTTCCTTTAGTTTAAATACACTGTCTTTCAATCGGAACCAGATGGAATTTCAATTTTCAGATTCCTGACATCACCTTGTGTTTTCAATATAATGTGCTAGGGCCCCTTCAATGATTAATTTCGTTTGTAAATAATTATGGAAGACTTATGGAAGGATTAACTCATTTAAATCAACATTTTAGTACTACATTGGCAAGATTCTAGTTCTGTCTGTAAATTGACTTCAGTTTTAAACCGTACAGAATTTTAGATACAGTCACTTTGATTTATGAATGTCTGTGGTCCTGTGAACCCAAATCAGGACTCAATGCTCCCTGGCTTAATTAATTCTCACTTCAGAAGAAATAGGCCTAGAAACTTTGAATCATTAATAATAAAATAGTTTACTAAAGTGTCATTTGTAACATTGCTTAAAATAACATTAAGGGTACAGTTTAATACAAACGCCAGGCCTGGAGGCATAAATAACACCTTGATTCATACATAATATATGCAGTAAAAGTATCTAAAAGACACAGTTTACGTTACATACATGTATATAAATTTGTTTAAATAAATTCACTCAATGCGAAACATAGACATCAGAACAGATAGACACAAATATACACATATACACAATAAATACATACAAACCAACCCATACATACACATACAAGCATATATCAGTACATACACACATAGAAACATACATACACAGAAACATACATGTACATACATCAAATATGTCAACACGAGTCGATGAAAGTTACAAATAGTTTGACTTTTATACAAAGTTTCCATGACATTTAACATCTCTCAACACATCTCCTGTCTGAAAACTCTAATGTGGTGATGTCACAGCACTGTGACACCATTGCGTTTATAATAACATGGTATAGTGATAATAATTTACATGAAATTCTATTGTTAAAATTATATCACCTGTCTTGAAACATACACATTTCTTACTTGTGGTAAGTCAAACTAAGGAAATCTAAACTACTAATGATCAATACCAATTTTTAGAATCATAACAATGAGAAACATTTATTTACACCACAAAACGTGAGATGCTTTCTAATAAATTGCCGATTGGATTACATGAACTATCATCAGAAGTCTTGTTGATAATGTTATAGAATGTGACAAACATTATATTTGCAAATCACTGTTTTAACAGCCGTACGAGCCAAGTGGCCAGAATGTTAATTATGAAGTGAAATTGATGTAATATTAACAAATATTTTTACAATTCCCAAGACCCATAGTGGTCTACTATTACATTGATCTTCTAAAGTTTTACATTTCTTTAATATAGTTTCATTTTGCCATCCGAGAGAGCGCTGCCGATTTAGGGGAAACAACTCTCTTTCTACATACCAAGTTCCAATCGCTAATTTAAAAAAAAAAACACAAAATAAACATCACTTGTATGTTATGTTTTACAGCATTCCCAAGTTAAAAAGGCCATCTTTTGAGAGGCAATAGCTTTAAATGAACTATATATATTCTGCCCGTCACGCTTGAATACACATTTAACACCTGATTGCTCGATCTCATTAACAGGCCTCATTAACCACATCACTAATTGCAATTAGGCGATTACCGGTAGTGTTAATTGCAGTCGCACCGGGGGATTGGAATTAGGTTGGGGTGGAGGCCGAATACTCAAAGAGTTGACTAAGTGTTAGTGAGCTTCTCTTATGCTTGTTGCATTTGTTTTTTATTATATTTGACTTATATTTCCTTAGATTGTATATTGCATAAGTTTTGTGTAAAGAAACACTTTTTGGTTTAAAACAGATGTAAGAAATATGAATATAACAAAGTGCATATTAACTAGAAATTTTTTCTCAAAATTGAATGGCATTAAAGAATTGCCGGCTCTACTAATAAATTCTAAAAATCCTAAAACAAGGTGTTTGATAGTTTTGTTGGTGTTTGAATTTATACCTTGTAGATATCTGTGAGAGACTTTCATCCAAATTTAAAAGATATTATCAATGTTCAACACAAGTCCTTGTTGATAACTACAACAGAAAGTACAACACTCAATAATGCTAAACAAACAAAAACCAATAACATTTTATTATGATCCATAACATGGCTCATTATTGCGTGCATTTATGCCAGAATTGCCCATGCGAGATATGGATGCACTCTTCTTTTGTTAATGTGTCTGTAACGTGTGAATTCTGACTTATGTGTAATCGTGTGTCTGTGTTGTGAAAACCCATGATTCCTTACATTGGTTACTTATTTGGATTACAACAAAGGATAAAATGCATTTTAACTAACGTCATGATTCATGTCATTCTATTAACCTGTATCTTTACTTGGTGCATGGAATAAGTTTCATTGTAAACGGTTTAAACATATTTATTTCAATGAAGTATTGGATTGGTAAATCTAAAAGCTTATGTTAATACCGCTCCAAAGTACAAGATGTAGAACATGTCATGGTGAATATTATATAGTTATCTATACAAACGCCAACACAATAAAGAATGATTGTTTAACATAATATATCATTCATCTAAATAAATTAGTAAACACCGACAATCTTAAACAAACAACATGATAAATGCCTCATTAACCCCTGGACATGCTTCACGACTCAACGCCTAGGCCCCTTGTCAGCGTAACTGCCCGCTCTAGCGACGCCAATTAGCTCACAATACCCCTCATCTCCCGAGACGGGATGAAAGGAAACTGTCTAGTCTACCATAAAGTTCTGATTGTTTTATTGTTTCATGTAGATCAGTCGGGGAGGAGGTGTGAATAGGGATATCTAACAGAGAATTCAGAGACGTCATCTTGTAATTTTCACCATTATTGTTGGTAATTTAAGGTGATTCGTTCATCTATAGTTTATTGACATATGAATAAACGGTCACTTGTATTTTGATCGTAAATCTGTTCACCCGTGATGGGCGTGGTCTATATTTCTGGTGAGCAAGTCCTGTAACTTCATAGCTTGAACATATTGCCCTGAATGAATATTCTAAATATGATATAAAAATGTAGACAGACGGACAGATATTTTATATATCATATCTGTCTGTCTGTCTATAAAATGTATCTTGTATTAATACTGTCGGTTCCAAAACGGTGTTAGGCATTCAACAAAACGTAAAAACAAAATGTAACTCTATTTGACTCTATTTGACTTGTTGACACAAACAAGCCTATTTGTAAACAAAAGAGAATTAATATGTCGTACATGTAGAATGTCACATTATTACATACATGTACGCAAATTAACCTTTATAATACTTTTTACGTATTTAAATCTCTTTGAAAAATAATTTAAGAATGCAAAAGTTTTAACAGCATCCAAACTTTACGGGACAGAATAACACATGCAAAGAGATTATTGTGCATTAAATTCAAATATGAATGAAAAACGCTAGCGAGGGACATGGACTAGCCAGTTATTCAATAGGTTATAAAAATAGGATGTGGCTACATGAAGACTATTGTCCAAAGAAATCAATTGCACGTGTTTGTTCTTAAATTGCTAGCGTATGTATTTTAGGACTTGTTCCTCTGTCCCTCAGTACGGTCGCAAAGCAACTTAATGCAAACTTATGATAATTCTCTTGTTCTTTGTACAGTTATCCCAATTGGCGAACATCAATCAATTCAAAATCAATCAAAAATTGGCAATATGTAAGATTTGTACTTTTGCAGTAATGACTTCCTCGACAATCTACACTTATGTCTATGAAGGCATTTACTAAGGGACCTACCCTTTCAACTTTCAGAAAGATGAGAATTAATTTACAGTCTGATTATAACATTATTCCTCAATGCTTATGTTGATCAACTTCATTAATATCTACTCCTTATATTATAAGACTAGTTTGGCGTTTGACTACTTTTACGTGAGAATAGAATTGCATCAGCCTTACCAGGATTAAAATGAACTTGCCATATTTTAGCCTATTGAGATAACTTGTGTCATTATTTAAACATCCACTAACCTCGACTCTATCACTTCTAGCTTCAACGGGTAGAGCTTCTAGTTCAAACATTTTTCAACAAAATAAAAACTTGGCTTGATTTGTGTTAATTTGTCCACCTTTAATTAGCCTTTCATTAAGACAGCGTAATTATCGGTTGTAAAAAAACAACCTGGGTTTGGGGTTATAAAACTATACGTAATAAACAGACTGTACAGATTAACGTGTCATTATTTCAACTGAACTCATGCCTAAATGATTACCATTGATGTGGATATCTTTTTGACACCATATGCTTAGTAATATTACATCGTCAAATGATTGATATAACTGAGTGTAAAACATTTTCTGAAAATGTAGTGTGGTATTGTTGTTATATAGATGTATAGATAACGAAGCCGATTCTGTTTCTGGCGTCAGAAAAAAGGGGTGTGACCAGTGACCGGCAGTCATGCATTCACTGGTTTGTGGCAAAATAGGTCCATCAAAAGTGCCATAAAAAACGGCTTTCATTACCAAACTGAATATATTTGAGTAGCGACCTTTGACGAACTATACAATATTGTAATCAGGCTTTAATATAAGAAAAGAGAGAAATATGTTAGTGGTTATTTGAACTTTTAATTTAGAGAAACAGCACTTTGATCATGACTATCAACAACAACCACTGAACTGTTGTTAACCCTCAAAGTTGCCATTACATCCTATGATCACTGTTGCTTAAAGCCTTGTCTCCCTAAAATCCTGCATCATTACTTAAATCCTACAGTTTATTCATGCCTATCAATTATACCAGCTTGCTACTTGTTAGGTTAAGCTTTGATAAGATAAACTCACATGCAAAGTATACGTGATAAGCGACTACTCAGTTGATACAACAATAACAGTCCTCCCTTTATAAGTTATTATATAAAATATTTTTGTTAAAACCTATTGATTCTCAAAATCAAGGAATGAAATGGGAAGCATTAAATGTACAGAAATATTGCTTACCTGAACAGAGTCAATGAGCTTTTCAGAGAGTTCTTCAGCTGGGTTGCCAATCACCGGATTGTATTGAGTTCATCAATGACGGTTGATTATATTTCAATACCATAAATCACGTGAGTGTTCACTGACCAATTATACTAACAAAGGTAACTCCCGGTACTGCACGTGATAACGAGTAACCAATCGATAAACAGTAAGCTGGTTACCCGTTGTTTAAACCCATTACATAATATGCATTGGATTTTGCAATAGTAGACCAAAAATATATGTGATTTTTTTAGCTGAAAATAAATTCATGTTGAAAGATTTGGTTCTTGTCTTTCCCTTTGATATTCAAATATCAAAGCAGAAAGACAATTTAATACCGGTACTAAGGCATATGAATGTTTGATATAAGTATATTTTATCATAATAACAACTGCACATGACGATATGAATTTTAAAGGTCCATACATGTAGAGTACAGCATCTAGTTTGACAGTGCGAATATAGTTAATAAAATATGAAATACCAACAAGATCTTGTTTGCAAAACCGAATCGTTTGTTATGACAATTTACAAACCAAAAGATTTCATCTCTATTATGTAAATAACATTTCCTAGTGTGATGATCAATAAGACCGACTGTGTATCAAGTGTTAATGCTCATAAGCAACAGTTTAGAAAATTATGTTTTTAAAGATGTTTCTCTGGGTATTGTAAAGAAGACTAACAAAACACTACCTCGAAGATATACCTGTCAAAAAGTATTGTTTATAAGGAAAACAAATGATATTCACGAAAAATATGTTTATACAATTAAAAGCTATATCACCGTCAGTTACTTTTTGAGAAAAACATTTACCTACAGCTTCTTCACAATTGTCATCGCCATGGCAGAGGATATTCCACAGCTATCGTTTTCAGTGTCAGTGGATCTGAACAGTTAAAGCTTTTTTATCATCTTTGACAACTTTTCAAGAGAAATCTACACGTTTTTTTTATGCCAATCACTCATTAAAACAAAATTCGTATTTTACAACGAAATACTGTAACATATATTCAATAAATTAAAGAAAATATGTGGAAGTAATTACATTACATACGGTTAGCATAAATACTTTCTACATTAATTCTGAATCAATTTGAAACTATGTTTTTCTTAGGATTATATCTGAAATGCTTAAAACACTATGTTTAAATCGTGTCCATAAAACGATTAACAACTAATTTAAACTCTTTCCATAAAACATTACACAACATTTAGAATAAATTAATACATAAAAAAAGGTTAAAACGGTAGAAACAGGCAGCAAATGCCTATATAAATGCATTCTCTTGAAAAATAACCATAAAACGAGTCAGATATCAAATACATTGGTTGAAAGATATATTTGCAATTATTCCTACTGACCTCGAATTAATATTAAGCTGTCTCTACCTTTGCATCTGGTACAGATTTAATATGAGACCTATGAAAATCAGTTAGTATCATTTATGAATGGTATACAGATATCATTAGGAATTATCATTTACATCTGCTTGATGTCTTTATTACTTACGATTAAAGTAATTGACTTATATTTTGTCGTATATTACACACTTTAATGCTATTTCTTAAAGGACTATTAAAAGCTTGATAATATATGTTTACGTAATGAACTAGTGGAATAAAGTGTATCAAATAATCTCAATGGTCACTGTGCGCGTAAACTAACATCAAAAGGCAAGCCGCCCTTTTGCACCCCTCCCCCATATCGATGTATATTGTCAGCAGTGCGGACCTGTGCATGCCTTGATATGACAATACCCGAGAGCAAGACAATCCCTTGCTGGCGCCAGTGCAGTCTCAGCAGTCTTTGATGTCCGCCGCCGTCATTTATCGTGTCTGCATCTAATCAGACTGCCCAGATAGAAGATTTTAAGACAAATCCTCTTAAGAAATGAACATCAATTGTTTATTAATTTATCAGGAGATAAACCGCTATCCAAATCGTATGTTTTATGTGGACCACCACTCGTCGACCTTTTGTGGCGGATTTCATTATTCCTTTCAATCAAATGGAATATTTTGTAATGTTCTTTACACTTATGTGGGTTCGATTTTGTAATTGTAATTCGTATGTTTTTTTCAGACATCCTAAAACTTTGCTTCAGTATATCAGGGAAGTATGTCTCTATGATTTGTCAACAGATTAGTAGAAAGGAGATTGAAGTATTATTATAATATCATTATTTTGGTTAAAGCATATATTATCTAATGAAGAATCCTACTCAGTGAACAAGCAAAGCTTTGCTTATCTGAATACATCACCAGTAAAAACATAAAAACACACAAGAACTAGACAAATATCAAACTTATAAATTAAGAACCTGACATATCTGTATTAAACAACTGGGTGACTTATTGCCAGCGGTTGCTTTTATATGATGTTTTACAACGATCATATTACAATGTTTTATCAAATCGCACACTCCTGTAGATAAATTGATGTAATCTTGTTGATGTTCTATTATCGAATGTAGGAAAAAAAGTCACAGGAAATTTGGTCACAGAAAATAAGTCACAGAAAAAAAGTCACAGGAAGAAAAGTCACAAATTATATATTAAAGTGATTATTTCTATCATTGTTTAGTAAATAGCCTTTGAAAAGTGTTTTCACTAATTGTGTGCCACATATGAGTTTAATTATGTTTGAATAGTTGAGTATTATACATTACTGTATGCATCCCTTAAACTACCAGACAAAACCTCTATCTTCACAGCTGAACTTGTAGCTATTCGACAAGCACTCATTATCAGTAAAGGCTACAAACACAGAAATATAGCTATATTTACCGATTCACCCAACTCACTGCAAGCTATACAAAACAAAATGGAAAAACATTATTGTCCATCAATCAGATTTGAGTTAATTAGAGTTAAAAAGAGTGTTGTCCATTTTATCTAGTGAGTTGAGTGAGTGTCCAATTAATCTAGGTAATGACTGAATAGTGCATAGTGAGTTAATTAGAGTTAAAAAGAGTATTGTCCATTTAGGTGAATTAAAGTTTGTGCTATTGTGACAAGTGATAAGTCACAGGATTACACAAAGATTAGTGCTGACTGAATAGTGCTCAAAGTTAACCAAAGGCTACTTGTATAGTCTAAAATGACTGTGAACTTGAATGTTGTATAATGTTATGAAAAAAAGGTATGTTATTGTTTTTATTAATGTCTAATAAAAAGTTGTGACTTTATTTCCTGTGTTTTATTTTCCTACCAAATTTTGTGACTTTTTTCTGTGACCAAATTTCCTGTGACTTTTTTTCCGGTCACCCTATTATCTAGGGAATCGTGTTCCCATATCAGCAAACATCTCAAGAAAACAATGTTTTGAAAAAAATTTATGAGCTGAAAAATCTAACAGGGCCTAAGATTGACTTATTGTTCCGTAATTCCCAACTTTCGATAACACTTGAAGAATCACAATTGCACAATTATTAAATATGTCGCCTATGTGTTTATCTAAAACATGTATATCATCAATATGTGTTGAAGGATTGATCTGGTATATATTAAGAATGTATTGCTTAACATGCTAGAAAAGAAATGTAAAATGCTTGGAGTATGATTGAAGATTGTTGTCTAAATGGATTTGTACACTTGTTACAAATGAAAATATATTATATTGATGAATATGCATGAGCGTGTGACGTAAATAAACCATCTGTATTTTGGTCTGTCATATTTGACTCAAAATGATCTTCAGTATCGGTAATTCAGTAGTGTATATAGACAGTTTTATGTTATATATTTTGAAAAATATCACGATGTTGTTTATTGTTTAAATCAAAATAAATCCGACTTTTTACTCTCCCTAAGGGTGACCTCTTGATACGCCAACATTTGGAGTAAAACTTATCTTGGAACGCTAAGAAAAATGTATCTTATCCAGCCCAAATGTTTGTTTTACTGCTGCCAAAACCTGCAATTTAATTCTTTCTAAACGTCAATCTTACGAATACAATTCCTGATTTTATCTCAATAGATTTATCTTATAAATGTTATAACTATAACTTTAGGCATCTATTTTGCTTCTTGTAAATATTTCAATGAGATAATTGGTGAACAATTTAACCACCAACACGTTGACTGAATGCAAAAATCAGCAATATTTACCAAATGTTGGCGTAGGATGATTGAACCCTCTTAAATACCTAATGCACAATTAAAAATACACCTTGTCATCTGTACTTTTACACACTATGATTTCTATCTGACATATAAATCTTCATGTATGTATTAAAGTCGTCAAACTGATATTTGTTCATTGTACAAAGCAAAGAGATAGATAAACAAGTATTTGTAGGAAAAAGTAATACATTTTCTAAATGAAAGTAAATTGTTGATCAATTTATTTTATATCAAACCACACGTTTTTCTAATAATAAGAATATTGCCCTTGAAAAGGTGCGGTTGTCTGGCTGTTCTGAATTGAATGTACGATGTTATGTTTTGTGATTGTTGGCTTTTACCTCTGGTTGATGTCGCCTATGTGGGGCCTTTGCCTCAATTATTTCCAATGAATGGGTGAATCAAATTTAGAATAGGTAACAGATGATAAATAAAACAGCTTTGAATTTTAAATGTTGTAGTGGAAGGGATATTTTTTCAAAGAGTAATAGATAATAGCTTTAGTGTGCATGGCCGAAATGTTTAAGGATATTAAAATTGGTTAAAAAATATAAGTATGACACAGGTTGGTTGTAATTAAACAGATTAAACATGTTTAAGTTCAATATTGCAGCTACAACTGTCTGGTAATTACCCATGAGTAGTAATAAATAGCTTTGACATAACTTAATTGGTTGTGTCCGGCTTAGGGGATTGCCCACTCTTTGACGATGTGATTACAAGGATTAGCCAAAGGATGTTGTTATAGAGAATAAGCATGTCTGCCAAAGCATCTAGGTCATGCCAAGTTGTCAAGGCACAAGTCACTCATTGGTCAACAGGATGTCAAACTAGATCAAATGAAAAATTGAACTACATGATCATCATATCTAATGTATGTGCCATGAGATGAACACACGACATATCTATTGGAGTACACCACCCTTGGGACTTACATACAAATGGAATATTTTCAACAAGGTACGTTTTGTTTACAAGATTATACAAAGTAATTCATTGAAATAATTATTTACATTTTGATCATTTTAGAAACAATGCATTAGAAATTCAGTTTTGAAAAGAATTCACATACAAGGGAACCAGTATTTTCGTAGATAAAGCGGGTAGGGGTGTTTTCTTAGACACTTTTGGTTCATAGACAGATAAAACGGTGGGTTTGTAGACTTGAAAATAAATATATTTTCAACACAATATAATTTATAATAACTAAATTATGTTTTTAGTATGATTTTGGAAACAGCCCATGGTACAAATACACTGAGAAATATAAACATTACAATAAATAACTAGAAGTATTGTAACAAAACGATTATCAAAATCCATCACTATACACCAATCCATAAGGGATCCTTTTTTACCATAGCATAATAATAGATTATATGACATTTAATCATTAGTCATTGTAATTGTAAACAGGATTTAGTTTATTGCCCATTCTGCAAGTGTCTACGACCCAACCGTCACCAAAATACAATATTGTCTTACACTAAGTGTATAGTGTATGTTGATGTTTTTTGGAACCTAACATTGTTTCTTTAGATCAATTGAGTTACTCAAAATATATGATTATAGGAAAAAAAGTCCTTGGAAAAAAAGTACCGGTAAAAAAGTCCTCCGGAAAAAAAGTCCTATTACTATCAAAACAGATTAAATAGACATTAACATCAAAGATGTTGTTAAGAAAACATGAATTGTTTGTACTTGAGGTATCAAGAAGGATGTTGTCATATCTAAATATGGATTAGTTAACTTTAAGACTTTACTTTAAGGGGCATTTTTGGATTATTTCAGAATTAAGAAAATGTTAGTTTATCTCAATCTATTGAATCAACTGTTATATTAAATAAGGATTAATCAAGGATTAATTAAGCACAAATCAAGAGTATATGTGATGTGAGTCTCATGTGATGAGCCTTCAAAATCACAAAATTATAAAATATCAAATTTGAAAAAAGCTTCACTAAGAAAAACTGGCGACTGTTTAAGATAATGGCTTATCTAAAGGGAAAAGAAGTGTTTGTCCAACAAAGAATCTCAGATTTACTCACAGATTGAAATTTTTCTAAATTTCGAAATTATGGTTGAAAAAAGTACTGAAATTTCAATGTTCTGCTAGGCTTTTATCGTGCATGATAAAAAAAGGTTTCTCTAATTGAATGTCCAAAATGTTATTTTGATTTTAAAAACCCAAAGTTTCATGCGTGGTTTTTCACCAATGACAATAGTTATATATCGCCAAATTTCAGTGGTCTCACATTTTTTTCTCAAATTTTCAATTATTTTGTATTTTAATGATTTTAACGTCAATTAAATAGTGAATAAAATTGCAATTGTTATATCTAGAGTGGTCAATACATAAAATATTTCACAATATTCAAAGATCTCCCAATTTAATTTTACAAAATGGGCGGTGCTTAATTAAGTTCTTGTGTATAGATGCATCCATGAAAGTCAATATTGCATTATTGTATCTGAATAAAGTGAATGACAACAAAAGTTTATTATTTTGTCATACTTTGTTACCTAAAATCTACAATAGGACTTTTTTTCCGGAGGACTTTTTTTTCTAGTTGAATTTAGGACTTTTTCCCCGGTACTTTTTTCCGGAGGACTTTTTTTTCTAGTTGAATTTAGGACTTTTTCCCAAGTACTTTTTTCCGAGGACTTTTTTTCCGGACACCAAATATATAATGTATTGTATTGAACAGGCCTTCATACTACAATTTCATGATGCGCCAATGATGTGCTCTTTCTGAATTATCCTAATTTACATTTGAGGAAGGATTATTAAAATTATTCTTTTACATTTTTGATAGTGATAAACAAATTAGAAGTGAATAGGCCATCTTATCAATTTGCTTGACAACATACGATGACATACTATTATTATTGATACATGTATATATATATATATATACACAGAACCCTAAAGAACACTATGTATAGTTTTCTATATCAAACATAAATAATTAAATGAAAATCATATTGTTTTTTCTTTCTGAACATCAATTCTTCAATTAAGTAGATATCAACATCAAACTCTCAATATCATAAAGAACGATCGTTACTCCAATATTTTGTTTTGTACATATACCGGTACATTAAATGATGTAATAGCATAATGTTGTTGTGTTTTATATGTTATTTAAAGAGGCTGTCTCATGGGCATCTTTTTTGCTAGTACTGTAGGAATATTGATGATTATTTTTCTCTAACGGGTCTGTCTGTCGCATTATGCAGTGTTAGGGGCATGGACCATATTACGATAGTTTCCATACTATCACTGTTATTTATTTCAAATCATGCGAGAATTAGGAACATTCTACAGGATAACACACTTTTCAAGACTAATCACCAAGGAGATAGTATTTCTCTTTTGCATCCCTGTTGCGTTGGAAAACCATACATATTATTATTATTGTATTGTTAGTTAAGTGTTATTTTGGTTCGCCAAGTATTCATCAGATTGGACGAAGCATTCATAAGACAGTGATATTCTTTTGAAATAATTATCATATCATAGAATTAAGAACATTCTACAATATATCAGACTTTACAAGACTTAAACAGTCATTGGCATTCATAAAACACAGTGTTATTCTTTTGAAATAATTATCAAAATGATACCTAAAAAATAAACATATTTTAAATCTTGCGAGAATTAAGAACATTCTACAAGATATCAGACTTTATAAGACTATTTCAGTAATCAGAGATAGCAGTTGTCTCCTGCATGCCTGAAGCGTCGAAAAACCATCAATAGGTGAAATTCTTTTCTTTTGATACATTCAAATGTTGAGACAACACAAAACTTACATACATATACACAAATATACAAGAGTATAAAAAAATAAACAATAATATACAATTGTAAACAAAATATACAATAGTAAACAACAATATACAAGGGTAAACAACAATATACAAGAGTATACAAAAATATACAAGAGTATACAAAAATATACAAGAATATACAAAAATATACAAGAGTATACTGGTTTTGGAAATTCGGAGTATACTGACCAGGAAATTTTTGAAAATCCTAAGTATACTGAGGTATACTATTTTGTATATTCGGGGTATACTGATCAGTATACCTCATTAAATTAGGGTATTTTGTCCAGTGATATCCCTGATGAAAATTACGTTCCTGTTCTTGATAGAAAAAAACAGTCAGTCAAGATAATTTTTATATTTACGGATATTCTGCAAAAACATACAGCAAGTATGAAAGAAATTTTAGATTACAAAACATTATAAAGACTTCAACATCGCTTCTTACTTTTTTTGGTTTTAAGTTAGTGTTTGATGCATTCACATCACTTTTGAGCATATTTTGTACAATCATACCATCATAACTAGTTACGAATGGAAATAGGGTGGCAAATAGAGCTTGAAATCTCAGTTTTTGGCCCTTACACACTTTGCATTTAGACACCTACAACATTCAGTATCTAGAAGATCGGATTACGAACACAACTTAACTTATTTAAAATCCTAATGATTATTGTTATCTACAAATAGTCCTTTCAATTCATGATAACATCCCTTGCTTTTGTCGATGACTTTTCAGAAATTAAAATTAAAAGATTTTAAGTTCTTAAATAAAATAAAAATCAATTATCAAGACACTTAATAATAATTCTAATAAGATGGGGAGAATTATTTTCTTATCTGACGGCTGCAGCGTCAATTTATCGTTGTTATTATGCTGACAATATTTCTTGTTTGTATATCAACTGATATAACTTTAAAAAAATGACATTTCCCTAGGGATAATTAGAAAGGTTTAGTCTTTTGAAACTTGATATAACATATAGAAATAACATGAGACACAGTTTAATGAATGTGTTAAGATCTGAATGCAAACTATTCGTTCCTCTTGGACTACACTAGTGACGTCATTCAATTGTATGAAAACGTCAGTGTATTCCAGTAATGACAAATTTGTGACAATTGAAGCTCATTGCTTGCGATGTTTACTTTACTTTTTTGGCATGTAACTTTTGAGAATGGAATTGTCAGAATATTTCTCAATGAGAACAATAAACGTCATCCATTTAAAAGATATCTTAAGGGGCAGTATGTTATGCTCGTTTTTTCAAAATGTTATACAGTAGGACACGAATATAGCAAACAATCAGCTATAGCGCACAAATTTTCAAGGCTTGACTCTTTATAATATCAATAAAATCATATGCGTATAGCGAACACCGGATATAGCGAACTAAATTATTTGGTCCCTTGGAGTTCCTTATATCCGTGTTCTACTGTATTCACCTAATTTTTTCATTGATAATTTAAATTGAATTAGATATGAAGAATGGACTCAAATGCGCTACTCTGTTTTGATAAAGATATTATAGGCATTCAGTAACATTCAATACATATGTTTGTTAATTGACAAGGAAATGTATTACAAAATACCACGGTTGCGCCTTGTCATGATGGTTGCGCCTTGTCATAATTGCTCTGCATCATGGCGTGAAACTGTGTAGTTTCAATTTCCTCAGAAGAGATATGTATTAGTTTCTCATCAAAGACTCTATGGGTGTAATTGATTGAATTTATCATTGCAAAAAGACAATAACTGAAGCAGATTTTTTCTTAAACCTTTGATTTTCCCCATATTTGTAACACATTTTCCCTTTCAACTTTATTTTGTTTTGTTTTTTCTATATGTGTTCATCAACAGTAAACGAGGACGTTTTTTTTACAGAACACTTCTCCCTTTACAAAAAAATAAACTTGCATGACATCCTTATTTGTTATCACTCATCAATGCAGCAACGTCAGCATACAAGATGGAACATTAAGAATATTTCACTTGAAATTTCCATTCATATACAACCAAGCAATACTGAAAGATAACTTTTTGTTAAAATTATTACTGATTACTGATTAATGCAGTTTAAATAAATAAATTTATGAAATTTACCTTTCATATTGAATTGTTCTGATCGATACTGTTATATAACAGTTTAAGAAGGTATGACCAACAGATTATAGAAATTATTTTCATGCAATAAATACCACAAAACTTGCAGCGTCCAATATATATGACTGTATTATTTTCATAAAACACCTGCACAGAGTCATTAAGTGAAAACATAGTTACGGAAGTAAAGAATATTTTCACTTCCCTTCATTGTTTTCTTCTTCTCCTTCTCATTTTCTTCTGAACAGGACAATTACACTGTTATCCCGAATTAGCATTAGCAATAACAAAAGAAACAATGCAATGGAACAGGTAATTATAGCAAGTGTTTCGGAAGTCTAGGGTAAATTACAACATGAAGGCAAGAGCTAATTAAAGGTATTGATACTATCTATCTATCTCTTTTCCTGGTGAAGGTGATACACCAAAATCATTCATGGTAAATAAGCCCTGAAATTGTTTGGTTAGATGTGTCCGGAGCGGTTGTTATTATCAAGTGTTGATTGATCTATGTGATTATCTGTCGCATTTAACAAATTCACAAATAGAATATTAGTGACATTTTCATTCATGCAATACTTTTAACTTTTGTGACATGTATTGTCAAAATTAGCAGCAATTCCAAATAAATGTCAACCTGACAAGATAGCTGCAGAGGTTTTTTTTGGTGTCAAAAAGGTCGATTATTAAAGATATTTTACAATGCATGATAAGAAACTATTTTTCCTGTTCCACTCTTGAAAATGATTTGACATATTGATTGATTAAGCATTCCTTCCTTTTTGCTTTAAAGAAAAATACTTTTTTCACTTTTTGAAAATGCTTTTGACATAAACAAAAAGATGTAAGAATTAAAAAATAAAACATTTATCGTTTTTTCTGACAAAAAAGAAATAGTTTCAGATGTCAAACAAAACTTCATTATCATTTTAGATACTCAAAACCTTTTCACTTAACATCAAGTCTAGTCATTCTTCACACCTTTTTAGACACACATAATTTTCTTCAAACAAATATACTATTGTGAAAAGGAAATACAGCACATTTTAAGAAAATAGCAACTATCGTTATTCATTGATCATCACTTTATGGTAGGCATATGTTATAAACTATTGTGATCCATTCATTACCACATCATGTAAGTATATGTAAAACCTCATCACGAAATAGAAAACGAATTTGCTGGTTTGTTGCAACCACCAGTCTTGTTAGCCAGATAATGTTTAGGTCACAACAATAAACAGTGCAGGGGAACGAGGCAAGGTTGTAGAAACTCCTGATGTATGGGTAAACTGTACAGTTAGATCAACAAGGTGATTGAAGTTAAAGTATTAGTTTTATTCTTTTTGACAATTATTTGCAGACAGTATATAACTTACACAGATCCATAAGTGTTATGAATTAAAACATGAGTTTTTTTTCATAAAAGAGCAAACACATAAGCTTTGCTAAATGAAATCCAACATTGTTGTAAAAGAAAACGTAAAATAATTTCTTTTTTACATTTACATTTTATACACATTTCTATTCCAATTCTATATCATACAATTCAGTTCAATTGTTCAATTGAATTAATTTTCTTTTTATTAAGCACATCCCTCCCCTCTATGACCCATATTACACTCATTGACAATTTCATATACTAAAATATACATCTATGCCAATGTCAAACGATGTTGGGCAAGTGTTTCTGATCATTTTCTATGTTAATGATAGTGTCGATAAATATACAATACTCCAAAAAGACCCAGACAATCCTGTTACCACCTGTTACAAATTATTACAAATAAGTATGTCAAAGAAATCTAGCCTTAAAATAATCCAAATTTTATTAGAAAACAAAAGAATTGACACAGGTTAAATGTTAATGAGTAAATAAAGGATGACTCCTAAAGATATGCACTGCTGAGCTGTAAAGGCCTTTAGTCAAAATATACAATTAACTCAGCCCGTAGGGACAATGTGCATGTCACGCGCTCCAAGATCACTCACCTTCAAAGTATATTCTAGTTCGAATTTTAACCTTTTTTTCATGTCATCTTTTTCTCGGTCAAACTATTTTCTTATTTTAATTATTGCCACTTCTGTAATTGTAAGGGTTTGGTATAAAGGAGAAATAGTTTGCTTCTAGAAACAAGTTAGCACAGATTATTCTTCTTAAGTGAATATGTATACTACTTTAGAATAATCTAATACTTCTGCATGTATCAGAGCCTATAACAATCTGTCTATTTAACATTTTAAAACACGGTACTTTTCATGATCTGCTATATTGCGTAAGAGACATTTTGTGTTTTATTCCTCTAATTACTATAAAACAGCTGAAATATCACTGTAAACGACAAATTTCCTTCCTTGGGGAATTTTGCTTTTGCACAATTTTGACAATTCACAATATTCGATCACTGCACATGCGTGGTATCGTTGACATGTCGTTTATTATTCTTCAGAAAAGTAAAAAATAACAAATATATAACTGCTTTTGGCACTAATATTAAGTCAATTAAATGTATTAATGTTTGTAAAGACAGAATGTGGTCTCACGGTTTTTATTGAAATAATCTTTCCTGACCAGATGTGACAACTGAAGAAGTGACCATAAGTATCCACATTTTGTACAGGTTCAAATATGCTTTAAAATTGTCACTGAATTGAATGAGAAATATACCAAGGTAAAATGATTTTTTCTCCTAATCTTAAAGTGCAACCCCGCGGCCATCAAAGATGAGTAGACAGCAATAGGTAATTGCCAAAAACAACAAATGTTTATCAGTAATGAGGTATCAGACCTTTCTGTTAACTCAATCTGCTGAAAAAATATTTGCAATCTCCTTTACCACTGACCTGGAGAGAACTTGGTGCGAAAGCGATAGGATATAAATGATAGTGGTTTTTTTTTTACCCGTGTGGTCTAGTCATGACACATTGTTCAACATCAATATAAGTTTTCTGATATGATATTAATCTAATGCATATCAAAGTATCGAAAACAATTTGCAAGCATATCACATAGCATATATAAACACTAGATTAAGGATAATGTGAATTTTTTGTTTTAGTTTTTTACGAGCACGATTATCTTTTTTCGTTCAATATTAAGAAAACACAATGTGGTGCTATTCATAATAATTGTTTTAAGGAGCAGCAGTATGTGTTTATAAAATCTAATTTCTGCAAACTTCCCTAAATGAATATAGAGATCATGTGTTTATTTTGTGTGCCCAACTTTAAATATTATCATCATTATCCTTAGTGGACGTTAATATCATTGTTCAAGAGAAGATATTTGCATCATTATCCTTAACAGACGTTAATGTTTATAGTTCAAGAGAAGAGAATTTTAAATTTACACCTTTTTAAAAGTAAACATATACCCACTCTGATTTTTCTATAATTCAACCAGTTCTATCAATGGATCGCCTGATAACTGTGTGAATATATTTTGTACTAGTTAAATAATTCGAATTACCTAATGTTTACTATATACACGTGCATAAATCAACGAAACTTATATACCAAACTTACTAACGAAACCTGAAAAACTACAGAGAGGTCATCTTTTCCAAACAAATTGATCCTTAAAATACTCTTCTTGTCAAGTAGTTCTAGGTAAATGGTAGTAAGGTAGCAATCTAGACAAAATGGAAAACAAACTAGTTGGTTTGTAACAACAAGCAATCTTGTTAGCCGGGTACTGTTGAGGTACAAACAACAAACATCGCAAGGTAAAAGAGGAAAGCTACGCACATTACCTTAGGTTCAACAGTGGGTGAGGTATAAGGTGGCACACAGCCTTGCATTGTAATACAATATTGATGGTTTATATATATATATATATTATAAAGTGTTGACTTTTACTGTGAATATGTATCGTTGTATATATTTTGTTAAACAAAACAATTCACGATTATTGCTATATTGTGAGCACACGTTGCAATAAAACATGGATGGTTTATATATATCATAAAGTGTTCACTTTTACTGTGGGAATAAATCGTTGTATATATTTTGTTAAATAAAACAATTCACAATTAGTGCTATATTGATTTTGAGAATTTTGAAAAGTAGGTGTGACCATTCAACTGAAAATGAAAATGTCGTCCAAAATAATAGGGCAATTTAAAAATGATTGTATTCATAAGAATTAAATGTGTTTGGGGCATCCGAAAATTGCAAAAAAAAAAACGGCAAGTGTTGATACTCCACTACATATTCTAAGAGTCATTGGGTTTGGATATAAGTATGTCGTTCCTATCTTAACAGCTCTGGCACAGGTGTCGGAAAAACAATAAAAGTATTTGTTTATAAAAAAGCACAAGGTTGGTTACGGCATTATGACTGTCTGGATTAAAATTGTGGTTAGTGTTAAAACACAAGACACTTCAGAGAATATGTCAAATAAATAGTTTATTAGAAGGAAAGCAAAATGTCAGTAAGACATCAATATTTAATGTTATTTTTTAATAATGTCTTGATTGTTACCACTTTACAAAGGAAACTAATTCTATTTATATAAATAATTCACCAAGATATAGGGTTTTAATGTGACACTCATTCATACAGACGATAACGTAATTGTAGTTTTTTATGAAGCGAAGGTGCGCCTATTCCAAACTTTCCGATTGGTTAACAGGTATTGTCAGTACGGTTCAAATAACGAATGAGTGTTAATGTTGACATTAGTACCAACGGGAGCCGTCACAGTTTGTAATGGTCTCCAATTATATTATCACTTATATCACCATATGATTTTGTTAGATGAATATAAGCTGCTGAAGTGATTGCGTTGAAACTTAGCTTTCAATTAGGTAACATTCACTTTGTATACTTAATCAAGTCAGAGAAATAAACAACTCAGGCTTTAGTGTCTTTAGTAACTTTTGATACTCATTGACATTATCTTGAACAGGAATGTTTTGCACTTTATATAAATAGCTTTATAAACTTAATCAAAGGTTATATATTAGAAATGGTGTCCAATCAGCATCAGATGAAAATGACATTTTTATTCACTATCAAGACGACTTGAATATGATACTTTCAAGTAAATGTCAGAGGAGTTTAGTTATGATTTCTATACACGAAAGTCGGAACAATGGTAAGAAGAAATTAGAAATTACCAACTGAAAGTTTTCTAACTGTAAACATTCTTAACTTCTGTTCTTTTGTTTTAATTTCTATGTTTAGCCATTAGTAACTGTGAACGAGACAACCGTACTTAAACATCTGAGTTGAAAACCTTTTTTTGATAAAAATATCATTTGTATGAATTGTGTGCTATGTGAACAATATGTGTTGAAGTATTACATGTGAGTCGGAGCCCTTCAGGGATGTCTTCAGGAAATGATGTGGATGGTATTACTATAGTACTAGATGGGGAAAACGATAAGGTCATTGTATCGAATAACGCTATACGAATGAACATCATTATTGAAACACTATTTCCCAGAATTATTATTTTGTTTATCAAATGTGGTTCATATATCTAAAATTTGACCCCAGAAGCATTTCGAGTTATGAGTCTGTTAGGCAATAATTGTTTAAGTGGTTTTTAAAACTCTACTTTACAAAGATGTCAATCAATTTGATAAGAGCTACCTTATAAAGTTTGAACGATATTTTTAGATGTTAATTTAACCACTCTGTGAGGTCTCTAAATCAGCTTGCCTAGGGCGTGACTGTTTCAAGGAGTCAATAATCATAGCTGATGAGTTACGGCTTTAACTCAAGTGTTGCGAGGTTAAAATAGCCCTTTGCATCACTGGAAGAGAGATGTCATAAACAAAGGTGGCGTTGTACTTTTGATAGTCCTTAATCATTCTATAAGTAATTAGCACTCTTTACAACTTGAATGTGACAACGTGGAAAAGTTCAACTTACTTATGTACTTATGAGAACTTTATTGGAATGAAGTTAGGTAGTGTAGACACATGAGGAAATTTCCTCTTTTACTAACAAAGCAACATCGTACAGCATAATATTCAGACAAGGTGTTTTAATGTAGGATTCGACAGAACCACTCATAGTTGAAATCACAACAAGGCTGTTAGTTTGTATTACATTTCTTTAAAGTATGAACGTAAAATAACGTTGAACTTTTCATGTTACAAAATTAATAACTCGTACAGCCATAAAACACTGCAACGATCAACATGTTAACTAGAGTTGAACACACAAGCATAAACATGCATGTAAATCACGCACCAAATGGTATTATGCGAGTTTACAGCAACGAAAGGAAGCAGTTTTGTATGCAAGTTTCATAGAGCATGTAATTTGAATATTTTAGCTGTCATGCTTTCCGATATTAATTTTTTTTTGAGTTTTGGAAGAGTAAACCGGAACGTTTACATTGTATTGTCTATCAATAAAACATCTCTATAATTATTTAGATTGTCTTGTGATAAGATTTCGTTGTCTTATCTGATAGTCCATCATCTTCACAACGTCACGGGCGAAACGAAAAAGTTTCCTAACTTTTCCAGTCCCCCTCCTGACATCATTGGCCGTAATTTCTGTGCTAGCATTTCAACCCACTGCACGGAAGTAGCATAGTCCAATCAGAAGACAGCTCATTCATTGAACTTGGCTGTCGGGTAATCGTGCAGCGATAATTTCCACTGACGAAACAAGGACATGTTTTTTGTAAAATAAATGATTTCAAGTATTAGGAAAGTGTCTTAAATCACAATACACATCAGAATTACCGCCTATCTTTTTTTCAAAATTACATGCAGGAACGTATTTCAAATCCAGTCAATAATGAAGTGTGTGCATGAGCAATTCGATTTTTCGACATAGATATATATGCATCGATCTTAGGTTTCTTTTTTCGTGTATTGAAAGTATTTAAACTTTAGTGTTTATTTGATAAGATTTGTTACATGTTTTAAAAATATAATGAACAAGGAAGAAAATGCGTATTCAGTAAAAACATTGATTGCTATTATTTAAAAAAAACATCTTTCAAATGAATAAGTTCAATAAACGTTTTATATCGTGTTGGAAAAAAAAATATTCGTACAACAAATGTACATGTTCTTTCTTGTACATAAATTAATTTTGAGTATCATATGAAAAATAAATGCTTTAGACGTGTTTGTTTATCAAATAATCCAATATAAAGGCAATTAAGTTTTTTATTTAATGAAGTTGAATAACAGAAATTTTGACACATTTTAGAATTAATTAGAAAAAATGGCAGCAATTACATGTAAGTAGAGAAGTAATAAGCTAGTCCAAAACAAGCCAATTTGAAAAAGGTAGAGATCACTTTATTCATTTGGTACATTAATGTTTATTTTCTCTGCATTCTCGGTGCTCATCAAAAACATATAGACAACCATGCAGACCAAAGTTTGATATAAAATTTCACTCGGATAGTTTTCAAAAAAATCGTCTGTTAGTATTTGAAATGTTCCAAATGTAAACAGCGATTTCATTGGCTATTGTTGAAAGTGCTAGTTAGGGGCGTAACTCATGATCACCATAGGTGTCGCTGCTCCGTATCACCGTTTTTCTGTCTCGTGATGGCAGGGTCTAAAGCGAGGAGAGTTGCTCGATACGTTTTCACCTTGCCGTGGGAAGATGATAGTCCATTCGCATAAGTACATATTTCATATTCATTATTATTTGTATATTGTAGTATATGTGATTTTCAACATTGCTTTGCTATGTTGTTTGAGTATAAACAGTACATAAAGCTAAGCCTTTACAAATATAGGAATCACAACTGCTTTTGGTAGCTAGGTAAGTGCAAATGATAATGATTAGCAGCCCCGTCTGTATTACTGGCTATAACTTTTTTCTACTAAACTTTCCAGAACTTTTATTCATAACTTACTGCTTATACTTTGGGGGAACGATTTTGACATGTTCACTTTCAAGGTCATAACTTGAAAAACATTTGTGTTATGAAGCTCTAACTAGGTATATATCATCCTTGGAAGAGTAAAACATTTTGTAAAGGTTTTTGCTACAGTCTGTCAAAGGTCAAGGTCACAGCATGATTACGAATTAAGCATGGTTTTAATCAATAGATGATTTTTATACTCAATGAAAAATGTTCTCTGATTGTGTGAGCTTGAAGTTCAAAGGCCAAGGTTATGAGATTTGGATTATTGCAATGTGCATCTAATTTGGGTATAACTTAATCCCATTAAGCTTTTCCGAACTCATGAACATGTATAAGTGTTTATGTATCATCCCAACTGCGGATCCGCCCCATCTTAAGATGGGACGCGTCCCAACTTGGAATCCTAAGTTGGGACGTCCCATCTTAAGATGGGACGGGGAATGTTGAAACATGCATGTAATTATCTTATTTAAACATGAATTGTGGCAAAAATTATATTTATTAATACTTATGGTATATATGTTTGACACATACAAGAAAAACGTAAGTTGATGTTAATTTACTCGAATTACGGGCTCGGATTCAACTCCCACCTTCTACAAGCGAGTGAACACATCAAATACGTAAAAACACAAGGTCATCATTCAATTAATCATCATTTTTATTTGAAATGACGCTATATAAGACATCAATGATTTATTATTCATCATTTTCTGTTATTTGTCAGTCATAAACCATCAACATAGGAATTGAAACAAAGAAAATAAAACAACAAACAACATAACAGCACAAACCAAGCTACCTTTATTTGAAACTAAAACACGAATGTGAAAAACTGATGTGTATTTTATATAGTATGAAATACATGTATTTAGAAAATCAACATCGACCCTCTTTATTTATTTACTATAGATAATATCGCCTTAAAATGTGAAACCAACTGACCTTATACCGAGAAATGAATAATCCAAATAGAAATCCAATGTAAAGGCCTTTCTCAATGTGTGTTTCAACGGTATCCATTCCTAAACTAAGCACTGTGGGTGAGTTAATGTGACCGCTTGGCATGTTAGAGAATTACAGACTGACATTGAGTCATTCATGACAGCAAGCAATCAGTCATGAATGGGCACCAATTTGACAACTGTCACAAATGTATGTTTAAAACAACACTGAGTTGGGGGAAGAAAAGTCTTGTTTGTTTTTAAACAGGCTGTAAATGGTTTGTTTACTTATCATGTAACAAGCTTGATTAAATCAAAAATAAACACATTTAAAAAGCTTTATTGATGTATTAGGTTGATGAAAAGTTTATGTGTATGAAAGGTTTACCAAAATAGACAGTCAGATAATTTATTGTATATATTGTATAAAATATGTAGCTTTTAGTAATATTCAACAACTTAAAACAGAGAGAACAAACATTATATTTGAACATAAAATACCTAGCACAAAATTTACATATTGATGAATAAAAATTATTGAAATGATCTTAGATTTTAATTCCAGGAAGAAAACATGTCTTTTCCTGAAATGAAAACATTGATAAAGAGGAAGATGGAAATAAGATTCATGTCTGATAGTATAGAGTCATCATTGGTTAAAGTTTATTTTTCTGTTAATAATAAATAGTATTTATTTGCAAATAGCAATCAAGTTGAATTGTCATAATATAATATTTTAGTGTAAACATTTTATTTTTTATTTTTAATGAGTTAGCAGTCCAAACCGATAGAAATTCCAAGTTGGGACAGCCATTCATTTACGGTTAAAGTTTATTTTTCTGTAAGTATAAAATAGTATTTAATTACATAAAAGATTCAAGTTGTATTGTTGTAATGTAATATTTTACTGTCAAAATTTTATTTTATAATTTATATGAAATTCCAAGTTGGGACAGCCATGTCTGAGAATTTGGAGTCATTTACGGTTAAAGTTTATTTTTCTGTAAGTATAAAATAGTATTTAGTTACATAAAGCATTCAAGTTGTATTGTAGTAATGTAATATTTTACTGTCAAAATTTTATTTTTTAATTTAAATGAGTTATGAGTCAAAACCGATAGAAATTCCAAGTTGGGACAGCCATGTCTGAGAGTTTGGAGTCATTTACGGTTAAAGTTTATTTTTCTGTAAGTATAAAATAGTATTTAATTACATAAAACATTCAAGTTGTATTGTCGTAATATAATATTTTACTGTTAAAATTTTATTTTATATTTTTGATGAGTTATGAGTCAAAACCGATAGAAATTCCAAGTTGGGACAGCCATGTCTGAGAGTTTGGAGTCATTTACAGTTAAAGTTTATTTTTCTGTAAGTATAAAATAGTATTTAATTACATAAAACATTCAAGTTGTATTTTAGTAATGTAATATTTTACTGTCAAAATTTTATTTTATAATTTATATGAGTTAACAGTCATAACCGACAGAAATTCCAAGTTGGGACAGCCATGTCTGAGAATTTGGAGTCATTTACGGTTAAAGTTTATTTTTCTGTAAGTATAAAATAGTATTTAGTTACATAAAGCATTCAAGTTGTATTGTAGTAATGTAATATTTTACTGTCAAAATTTTATTTTTTAATTTAAATGAGTTATGAGTCAAAACCGATAGAAATTCCAAGTTGGGATGGCAATGTCTGAGAGTTTGGAGTCATTTACGGTTAAAGTTTATTTTTCTGTAAGTATAAAATAGTATTTAATTACATAAAACATTCAAGTTGTATTGTAGTAATGTAACATTTTACTGTCAAAATTTTTTTTATAATTTAAATGAGTTTACAGTCATAACCAATAGAAATTCCAAGTTGGGACGGCCATGTCTGAGAGTTTGGAGTCAATTTTGGATAAAGTTTATTTTTCTGTAGGTATGAAATAGTATTTATTTACATAAAACAATCAAGTTGTATTGTCGTAATATAATATTTTAGTGTGAAAATTTTATTATATATTTTTAATGAGTTAGCAGTCAAAACCGATAGAAATTCAAAGTTGGGACGGCCATGTCTGGGAGTTTGGAGTCCTTTACGGTTAATGTTTATTTTTCTGAATGTATAAAATAGTATAAACTTACATAATACAATCACGTTATAGTGTAGGAATATAATATCTTAAAGGGGCAGTAGCACGTTTTTTGATAATTTTACATTTTAAATATTTCTCTTATAATTGTAAGTAAATGCTAAATGTATCATATTGACAGTGTCAACAATCTCCTTACACAAGCCAATCACCCATAGTCAGAGGACAAAGTATGAGGCTTCACATAAAATCCATTGGCGGCCATTTTTGTGTGAACACCTTTAATTCATTTTTGTAAGAAAAATGAATCTTATGGCTGAACTTTACGTTATATATTTGAATTATTACTGCTTCATTTAGTTTGAATACATTGTCTTTCAATTGGAACTATTTATTTCCATTTTCCTGACATCACCTTATATTCCCCCTAAAAACGTGCTACTGCCCCTTTATTGTCAAAATTTTATTTTATATTTTAAATGAGTTGACAGTCAAAACCGATAGAAATTCCAAGTTGGGACGGCCATGTCTGAGAGTTTTTAGTCATTATTGGATAAAGTTTATTTTTCTGTAAGTATGAAAAAGTATTTAGTTACATAAAAAAATCAAGTTGTATTGTCGTAATATAAGATTTTAGTGTGAAAATTTTATTATATATTTTTAATGAGTTAGCAGTCAAAACCGATAGAAATTCCAAGTTGGGACGGCCATGTCTGGGAGTTTTGAGTCCTTTACGGTTAATGTTTATTTTTCTGAATGTATAAAATAGTATAAACTTACATAATACAATCAAGATATAGTGTAGGAATATAATATCTTAATGTCAAAATTTTATTTTATATTTTAAATGAGTTGACAGTCAAAACCGATAGAAATTCCAAGTTGAGACGGCCATGTCTGAGAGTTTTTAGTCATTATTGGATAAAGTTAATTTTTCTGTAAGTATGAAAAAGTATTTAGTTACATAAAAAAATCAAGTTGTATTGTCGTAATATAATATTTTAGTGTGAAAATTTTATTTGATATTTTTAATGAGTTGGCAGTCAAAACCGATAGAAATTCCAAGTTGGGACGGCCATGTCTGTTACTTTGGAGTTCTTTACGGTTATTTTATATTTTTCTAAACTTATTAAATAGTATGAATTTACATAATATAATCAAGTTATAGTGTAGGAATATCATATTTTAGTGTGAAAATTTTATTTTATATTTTAAATGAGTGAGCAGTCAAAACCGATAGAAATTCCAAGTTGGGACGGCCATGTCTGAGAGTTTTGAGTCAATTTTGGATAAAGTTTATTTTTCTGTAAGTATGAAATAGTATTTAGTTACATAAAACAATCAAGTTGTATTGTCGTAATATAATATTTTAGTGTGAAAATTTTATTATATATTTTTAATGAGTTAGCAGTCAAAACCGAAAGAAATTCCAAGTTGGGACGGCCATGTCTGGGAGTTTGGAGTCCTTTACGGTTAATGTTTATTTTTCTGAATGTATAAAATAGTATAAACTTACATAATACAATCAAGTTATAGTGTAGGAATATAATATCTTAATGTCAAAATTTTATTTTATATTTTAAATGAGTTGACAGTCAAAACCGATAGAAATTCCAAGTTGGGACGGCCATGTCTGAGAGTTTTTAGTCATTATTGGATAAAGTTTATTTTTCTGTAAGTATGAAAAAGTATTTAGTTACATAAAAAAATCAAGTTGTATTGTCGTAATATAATATTTTAGTGTGATAATTTTTATATATTTTTAATGAGTTGGCAGTCAAAACCGATAGAAATTCCAAGTTGGGACGGCCATGTCTGTTACTTTGGAGTTCTTTACGGTTATTTTATATTTTTCTAAACTTATTAAATAGTATGAATTTACATAATATAATCAAGTTATAGTGTAGGAATATCATATTTTAGTGTGAAAATTTTATTTTATATTTTAAATGAGTGAGCAGTCAAAACCGATAGAAATTCCAAGTTGGGACGGCCATGTCTGAGAGTTTTGAGTCAATTTTGGATAAAGTTTATTTTTCTGTAAGTATGAAATAGTATTTAGTTACATAAAACAATCAAGTTGTATTGTCGTAATATAATATTTTAGTGTGAAAATTTTATTATATATTTTTAATGAGTTAGCAGTCAAAACCGAAAGAAATTCCAAGTTGGGACGGCCATGTCTGGGAGTTTGGAGTCCTTTACGGTTAATGTTTATTTTTCTGAATGTATAAAATAGTATAAACTTACATAATACAATCAAGTTATAGTGTAGGAATATAATATCTTAATGTCAAAATTTTATTTTATATTTTAAATGAGTTGACAGTCAAAACCGATAGAAATTCCAAGTTGGGACGGCCATGTCTGAGAGTTTTTAGTCATTATTGGATAAAGTTTATTTTTCTGTAAGTATGAAAAAGTATTTAGTTACATAAAAAAATCAAGTTGTATTGTCGTAATATAATATTTTAGTGTGATAATTTTTATATATTTTTAATGAGTTGGCAGTCAAAACCGATAGAAATTCCAAGTTGGGACGGCCATGTCTGTTACTTTGGAGTTCTTTACGGTTATTTTTTATTTTTCTAAACTTATTAAATAGTATGAATTTACATAATATAATCAAGTTATAGTGTAGGAATATCATATTTTAGTGTGAAAATTTTATTTTATATTTTAAATGAGTGAGCAGTCAAAACCGATAGAAATTCCAAGTTGGGACGGCCATGTCTGAGAGTTTTGAGTCAATTTTGGATAAAGTTTATTTTTCTGTAAGTATGAAATAGTATTTAGTTACATAAAACAATCAAGTTGTATTGTCGTAATATAATATTTTAGTGTGAAAATTTTATTATATATTTTTAATGAGTTAGCAGTCAAAACCGAAAGAAATTCCAAGTTGGGACGGCCATGTCTGGGAGTTTGGAGTCCTTTACGGTTAATGTTTATTTTTCTGAATGTATAAAATAGTATAAACTTGAATGTTTTATGCAATTAAATACTATTTTATACTTACAGAAAAATAAACTTTAACCGTAAATGACTAAAAACTCTCAGACATGGCCGTCCCAACTTGAAATTTCTATCGGTTTTGACTGCTAACTCATTAAAAATATATAATAAAATTTTCACACTAAAATATTATATTACGACAATACATCTTGATTGTTTTATGTAACTCAATACTTTTTCATACTTACAGAAAAATAAACTTTATCCAAAATTGACTCAAAACTCTCAGACATGGCCGTCCCAACTTGGAATTTCTATCGGTTTTGACTGCTCACTCATTTAAAATATAAAATAAAATTTTCACACTAAAATATGATATTCCTACACTATAACTTGATTGTATTATGTAAATTCATACTATTTAATAAGTTTAGAAAAATAAAAAATAACCGTAAAGAACTCCAAAGTAACAGATATGGCCGTCCCAACTTGGAATTTCTATCAGTTTTGACTGATAACTCATTAAAAATATTACATAACATTTTGTTACTATAATATGATATTACGACACTACAACTTGAATGTTTTATGTAATTAAATACTATTTCATACTTACAGAAAAATAAACTTTACCCAATAATAAGTCAAAACTCTCAGACATGGCCGTCCCAACTTGGAATTTCTATCAGTTTTAACTGCTACCTCATTAAAAATATAAAATAAAATTCTGTCACTATGATTTGATATTCCTACACAATAACTTGATTGTATTATGTAAGTTTATATCATTTCATACTTACAGAAAAATAAACATTAACCGTAAATGACTCCGAACTCTCAGACATGGCCGTCCCAACTTGGAATTTCTGTTGGTTTTGACTGCTAACTCATTAAAAATATAAAATAAAATTTTGACACTATGATATTATATTACGACAATACAACTTGATTGTTTTATGTAATTAAATACTATTTCATACTTACAGAAAAATAAACTTTACCCAATAATAAGTCAAAACTCTCAGACATTGCCGTCCCAACTTGGAATTTCTATCAGTTTTAACTGCTACCTCATTAAAAATATAAAATAAAATTCTGTCACTATGATTTGATATTCCTACACAATAGCTTGATTGTATTATGTAAGTTTATATCATTTCATACTTACAGAAAAATAAACATTAACCGTAAATGACTCCGAACTCTCAGACATGGCCGTCCCAACTTGGAATTTCTGTTGGTTTTGACTGCTAACTCATTAAAAATATAAAATAAAATTTTGACACTAAGATATGATATTACGACAATACAACTTGAATGTTTTATGTAATTAAATACTATTTTATACTTACAGAAAAATAAACTTTAACTGTAAATGACTCCAAACTCTCAGACATGGCTGTCCCAACTTGGAATTTCTATCGGTTTTGACTCATAACTCATCAAAAATATAAAATAAAATTTTAACAGTAAAATATTATATTACGACAATACAACTTGAATGTTTTATGCAATTAAATACTATTTTATACTTACAGAAAAATAAACTTTAACCGTAAATGACTAAAAACTCTCAGACATGGCCGTCCCAACTTGGAATTTCTATCGGTTTTGACTGTCAACTCATTTAAAATATTAAATAAAATTTTGACATTAAGATATTATATTCCTACACTATAACTTGATTGTATTATGTAAGTTTATACTATTTTATACATTCAGAAAAATAAACATTAACCGTAAAGGACTCAAAACTCCCAGACATGGCCGTCCCAACTTGGAATTTCTATCGGTTTTGACTGCTAACTCATTAAAAATATATAATAAAATTTTCACACTAAAATATTATATTACGACAATACAACTTGATTGTTTTATGTAATTAAATACTGTTTTATACTTACAGAAAAATAAACTTTAACCGTAAATGACTCCAAACTCTCAGACATTGCTGTCCCAACTTGGAATTTCTATCGGTTTTGACTCATAACTCATCAAAAATATAAAATAAAATTTTAACAGTAAAATATTATATTACGACAATACAACTTGAATGTTTTATGTAATTAAATACTATTTTATACTTACAGAAAAATAAACTTTAACCGTAAATGACTCCAAACTCTCAGGCATGGCCGTCCCAACTTGGAATTTCTATCGGTTTTGACTGTAAACTCATTTAAATTATAAAATAAAATTTTGACAGTAAAATATTACATTACTACAATACAACTTGCATCTTTTATGTAATTAAATACTATTTTATACTTACAGAAAAATAAACTTTAACCGTAAATGACTCCAAACTCTCAGACATGGCTGTCCCAACTTGGAATTTCTATCGGTTTTGACTCATAACTCATCAAAAATATAAAATAAAATTTTAACAGTAAAATATTATATTACGACAATACAACTTAATGTTTTATGCAATTAAATACTTTTTTATACTTACAGAAAAATAAACTTAAACCGTAAATGACTAAAAACTCTCAGACATGGCCGTCCCAACTTGGAATTTCTATCGGTTTTGACTGTAAACTCATTTAAATTATAAAATAAAATTTTGACAGTAAAATATTACATTACTACAATACAACTTGCATCTTTTATGTAATTAAATACTATTTTATACTTACAGAAAAATAAACTTTAACCATAAATGACTCCAAACTCTCAGACATGGCTGTCCCAACTTGGAATTTCTATCGGTTTTGACTCATAACTCATCAAAAATATAAAATAAAATTTTAACAGTAAAATATTATATTACGACAATACAACTTAATGTTTTATGCAATTAAATACTATTTTATACTTACAGAAAAATAAACTTTATCCAAAATTGACTCAAAACTCTCAGACATGGCCGTCCCAACTTGGAATTTCTATCGGTTTTGACTGCTAACTCATTAAAAATATATAATAACATTTTCACACTAAAATATGATATTCCTACACTATAACTTGATTGTTTAATGTAACTCAATACTATTTCATACTTACAGAAAAATAAACTTTACCCAAAATTCACTCAAAACTCTCAGACATGGCCGTCCCAACTTGGAATTTCTATCGGTTTTGACTGCTCACTCATTTAAAATATATAATAAAATTTTCACACTAAAATATGATATTCCTTCACTATAACTTGATTGTATTATGTAAGTTTATACTATTTTATACATTCAGAAAAATAAACATTAACCGTATTGACTCAAAACTCCCAGACATTGCCGTCCCAACTTGGAATTTCTATCGGTTTTGACTGCTAATTCATAAAAAATATATATTAAAATTGTGACACTAAGATATGATATTCCTAATCTATAACTTGATTGTATTATGTAAGTTCATACTATTTTATAAATTTTATAAAGATCCTTTCAATAAATTCTTTTCATCAATATGTTAATTTTGTGCTAG